>CAWUHX010000002.1:184114-580520 GCA_963922205.1 Romanomermis culicivorax
CTAAGGACAATAGGTACCCTATACCTAGAATGGATGATTATTTGGATTGTCTAGGTAATGCCAAATTTTATACCACATTGGATCTAAAGTCTGGATATTGGCAAGTCCCACTTGAGGAGAGTAGCAAGAAGAAAACTGCATTTATATGTCAGGAAGGCCTATATCAGTTTAAAGTTATGCCTTTCGGACCTAAAAATGCACCTGCAGAGTTTCAGAGAATGATGGAGAGAGTGTTGCATGGTCTAGTCTGGAGAGTCTGCCTGGTTTATATTGATGATATCATGGTGTTCTCCAAGACTTATGAGGAACATTTGGAGAATTTAGAGTTGGTCTTGCAAGCTCTTCGGAAAGCAAAGCTAACACTTAAACCGGAGAAGTGCGAATTTCTTCCAAAAAGTGTTCATTTTCTTGGACACATACTGGACGAAAATGGAATCTCACCAGATCCGAAAAAAGTGAAGGCTATTACGGAATTCAAATTTCCCAATAGCATTAAGCGTATGCAACGATTTCTGGGGATACTGCAATAGTGTAAGAAATTTATTCCAAACCTTGCAAATATTGCAGAACCGTTGTATAAGCTTACCGCTAGGGGAAAGAAGAAGTTCCGAGCAACAGAGGAACATCGCCAAGCGTTTGAGAAACTGAAAAAAGCACTCAACTCAGTGCCATTTCTACGATATCCTGTTTTGGATGGAACTGCGGAGTTCATTCTCCAAACAGATGCAAGTGGAACTGCACTGGGAGCAGCACTTTATCAGAAGACTAAAGATGACCAATGGGTAATAGCCTATAGCAGCCGAATCCTTAAGGAAGACGAGAGGAAGTGATGTGCTACAGAGCGAGAATGCCTAGCGGTTGTCTATGGTCTTAAAGTTTACCGGCACTATTTGTTTGGACAAAAAGTACTGATCAAAACTGATCATAAACCTCTTTTATCTATGAAAGTTAATACTCAAACTAATGATAAATTGAAAAGATGGTATTCCATTATAAATCAATTTAATCATAGATTGGAGTATGTGCCCGGTAGACAAAACGCAATGGCTGATTTTCTCTCAAGAAAAGATGAACCCGAAGGCGCTAAGGACAAGAACCCACCAAAATGGGAATATGTCTTCAAAATTCAATTTCGTAATTTCGGAACTCAAACCAATGAAATTGAAACCCAAATACTGGTACAACAATTTCAGAGGATGAGGGACGAAGAGGTTGAAAGTAGAGACGAAAAAATTGTCCCCAAGCAGACCAAGGAATTGACGGATATCCAGGAATTGACGGTAAGAAATGACAACATTGCACCAACTACCAAAGATATATTGCAGAGCAGAAATGAAATGCAGAAGCTTACGGTAGTTGATGCAGTCACAACTAGAAGACAAGCAAAACTTCAGGATCAGAGTGCACAAAATCAAGAACAGGGTACATCTGTACCAAATGATCCTGAAAACATTGCTTGGCTTTTCCCGAATAGAGAAAAGGAGTTTGAAGAGGTGAAGGAAGGAGAAAGTGAAGAGAAGGATGATGATAAGATCGATTATCCAATTGATCTAAATGTTATCGCTCAATTGCAAAAAGTAGACACTAATCTTACCCCAATTTGGGAAAGATTAGGGGTCAAAAGCACTACGAAGTATCATAGTGGATTCTATGAGGATAACAGAGCTCTTTATAGGGAAACTGAGGGACGTGGCCATGATCAGATCATGGTCCCGAATTCCCTCAGAGACAGCATACTTCACCAATATCACGGAGCCGTTATAATGACACACCAAGGGTTCAAAAGAACTCTGGGTATTGTCAAACAGCGGTTCTGGTGGCCTGGCATTGAAAAAGATGTCAGAAATTGGTTGAAGTTTTGCCCTGTCTGCCAAGTGGCTACTCCCGGTAAAAGCTCCATATCCCCATTGATACCCATTATACCGGAAGGTCCCTTCGATATTGTGTCTGTGGACATAGTAGGGATTGCTCCCTTGAGGGAACGTCGCCCATATGTCATTGTCTTTCAGGATTATTTCACTAAATGGGTTGAAGCTATATTGATTCCTGATCAGACGGCTGAAACCATAGTGGATGCATTCTTAGAGCATGTGATATTTAGGCACGGTACCCCAAGAAAACTTCTTAGTGATAACGGATCCAGATTTAATTCAGATCTTATGAAAGCAGTCTGTAAACTGTTAGAGTGCAGAAAAATTTTCACAACAGCATACCACCCACAGGGTAATGGTATGGTTGAGAGATTTAACCAAACTCTAATAAAGCAGCTGCGAAAAGTTGCAATTGAGGATAACAATAAATGGCCAAGGTACCTCAGTGCAGTGGTATTTGCATATAATGCCACACCTCATGCAGCAACGAAATGCTTGCCATTTTCACTGCTGCGGGGGCATGAAGCAAATTTTGGTATCAATTTCACTGCTGCTCTTAGAATAGTCATGCCTAATGACTATGAGGCTTACAAGTATGTTTTGGCTACCCATCTTACAAATTTGTACGAAAGTATTGCCGAAAACATACAAAAAGCCGCTAAGGACAGCAAGAAATATTTTGATAACAAAATTAAAACTTCTGGTTTTAAAAATCAAGATTGGGTTCTGTTGAAAGTAGACAGACAGAAAAAATTGGGGTTACCTTGGCAAGGACCATATATCATCATCGATGACAAAAGATTGAAAGACAATGTGCTCACAATAGCGCATTGGAACAACCCACTTAAAAAGCAGGTCGTATCAGCAAGTAGGCTAAAACACTTTCGATACGAAGGTACCAGATGGTCTCGACATGAAATGTCGCAGGTCTTCCGGGATACTCCAGTTAACCCAACTGGAAATCCCGCCAAGACCGAAGATCATCCGGTCATTATTTCTGTGTCTAAAAATTTTTAGCGGAAAATGCCGTATATGTGTATTTTATGTGAATAAAATTTTTATTTTTTGTGTTAATTAACCGAATTATATTCGTTTAATACCTTTTAAATTTTGGGTAGCAAAGGGTCAAATTTTCAGAATAATATTGTTAATTTGTACACCCTACGCTAAAATTTTTGGATTACATTTTGGGAGGTTTATGATCAATTTTCATTTTCAATTTCAAAAGTCGTGTTTTTCTTATGCTCCGCGTCGCACAAATCTTTCGGAACAAATTTTTTTGTCCAGCCCAAGGACCCGATAAAATTATTTTCGGTAATTTCTTATATTGTATTGATATTGAAGTAACGATAAATGTTCTTTAACATTTTGTTTACTTTAGGAGATACAACGCGGAATTTAAGAAAAAAATTTTAAAAAATTTTTCAAATATCGAAATTAGGCGTTGCGCCTTTCGCGCGAAATTATTGCGCACACGCCGACCACGTTAAGGCGGGCCAACCGCAAGGCCGCCAAAACAATCGTTATTTTTTGACCGACGGTAAGTTTTTATTTAATTATTTCTTGGTATGTGGGACGAATTCGCCCATTTAGGTGTCTTAGGAATGATTTCTTCAGGCTCAATTTTCTGAATGGGCCAACCAAGGGGAAAACGAGTTCGAAGAAAAGTTTCTAAAAATGTTAGGATAGGTGAAAAGAAAAAACCTAATAGATTTACGGCCCTAAAAAGCCAAAGTCTAATGGTTTTTACCTTGGATCGGATTCCGAAGCATTTATTTTTTGGTTTTATTAAAGCCCCTGGTTTACTAAATTTATTTCTTGGATTAATTAAAACCTTAATTGGTTATTTATTCACTATTTAATTTTGGTACCGAGGCGTGAAGTTATCGCTAGGGTAAGTGGTAAATCGACGGCAGCTGACGTCGAGAAGCGAAAGGTGGTGCAAATGTGAGGTTCCTGAAAAATTGGTGTAGCATTTGCGGTAATCACTGGGCCTGCTTACTTTATGACTTTGACACTTAACCTCACTAATTAATTTATTTTTCCCCCACGCTAAATCTTTTCCTAATTTGGTGCCCATCAAAGCTGATTATTTATTTGGTGGTGGTGGCCTAATGCCTGATTTATAAAGGGTCAAGGAGCAAATTCTTTTTTATTTTTAGACTATAACATCAAGCCTCTGGTCCGCGTTGGAGAAATCGAACAATGGTTCGCCGGCGCGATGGGTTATTGGCGGCAGCGACCAATGGAACCCGGAACGGGTTCAGGGCGGCAACGTCGAACCGATCCTGAAGCAATTGGCCACAAGCCAGTTTGTGGGGGTAGGCGTTGTCCGATTCGACGTAGAAAAGGTCAAGAAGACCGAGGTATGTTTTATACCTTATAAGGTAGCGATCCAGAACCCGGAAGGGAAAGAGTTTGCTAGGCTGGTGTCATTTGCACACATAGATGGTTCCAGCTTTGTTATCGACCTTACAACATTGAAGCCACAGGAATGGGATCTTTTGATTTCATTCCTATCATCGGTGGATCGTTTCTTGGTCGGTTTCCAATTTGTGGACGATCTGGTTGCAATTTTGAACATCTACGGATCTGGGTCAGGGGCCTCGGCTCATGATAAGACGAAAATTATACAGGCCCGTATACTCCAAGGATTTGGAAAATATTGGGACTGTGAAATTTGCGTCAGATTGATGACGGGGCCCATGGCCAATCATGCTCGTGATTTAGGATTGTGTCCTGAAAACCTTGGGTTAAAAGGACTTTTCACCGAATTTTACTTGGCTGATGTCGGCAAATATCAATGCGACTTGGGTGACAAAAAGATTCGAGAAAAGTTCTTGGCCCCCAAGATTCAAGACACAGAAATTGTGTATGCTGGCCTAGACGCCTATTATTCAATTGCCGTATTTTTGGGGTTCTTTCACTACGGGTTTTGCGGTGAATTAAGTGGGGTTACGGCAGCGTACCCCCATGATATTGTATCGCCAGCCCAAGTGAAAACCTTGGCCTTCCGCTTTTATACAGTGTACTCTCAAGACCTAACGGGGTTCGAGGATCGAAACTTCGTAGATGAGAAGGACATCGTAAAAAGGCAGTTGTTCAAGGTCTACCACATGATGCAGCAAGAGGTAATGGCCAGGTGGGCTACACAATTTCATAATGACTTGCCGGAATATTCGTGTCCTGCGGATATTAAAAATCCCCCTAAAGCTACGGACCACACTTTACTGTCTGGGCTTCATCCCAAGGCGCTAAAAGCTGGTTCAAGCAAGAAGAAAGTAAATCAGTGGGAAGACGTAAGTGATCCAGAGGACATGGATACAATGGAAAAACAGGTCAATAGGACAAACGAGGTGATAAACCGACTGCATACAGAAATGTTGCAAGGGGTTTCATTTTTCAAATTGACGGATCCTGTAGATGTTGTATGGTATATCACAGCTGGTCTTGCCATGAATAAAACTCCTCGACAGGACTGGTGGAAGCAGCTTCAATCGTTTCAACTCGGAACGGACTGCTACGAACCAGTGGAAATCGACACCGGTATGGCTAAGTACGACAGGGATCACTGGATGGCGGACTTGAGGAATTATGAGCATGTCATGGACTCAACAAAGTTTTCTACGTTGGAAAAGGCATGCAACCTAATTCCTCTACCATTCTTTGTTTTCTGGCCTCATAGCCGTGCTGAGTACGATTACATACTGAGGGAATTATTGAATTATAATTTCCTCAAATCCTACTTGAAGGAGGATGCAGAGTTAATAAAGAAGATGGCATGGAAGACCGATGACAGGGTTTTACAGAATTACGACCTAGTAGCATCTTTACCGCCAACAGAACCTGAACATGCTGTAAAAGGCAAAAGGGTTACGACCTGGCAAAATAGGTTTGGTTTCATGCCTATTTGGTTGCGCTTGCGCGACAAAATAGGCTCTCCAATTTCGACGGAAAAAGCAAAGGACAATATTACCCATAACAAGGATTATTGGGCCAACTGCTTTTTCTATGTCAGATTCTACTATGCCGAATTCGGTAGTAAAACCCCGTCGCTGCAATATGGCCTATCACCAGACATGCCTACTCTTCAAACGGGTCAGATCAGATGTATACCCGCTGATTATCCGTTGTATACTATTGAATTTCCTGAAAAGTGTATTCACCGGAGGCCTCTGCCGTCGGAATTACCTATGGTTACCTATTCATATGGTAATCAAACCAAACAATCCGATTTCAGGATGAAATCCGATATACTAGACCCTGATAATGAACCCACAGTACAAACGGGTCTAGTGGACGAGGACGTCACGGAATTGGAAAGTGAGGATGAGGATAATTCCGCACTCCTGGGAGAGGAAAGCTGCAAGGAGGTTGACGATGAAGACCCATTATTGTATATTTCGATCGCCGACCCCCAAGTAGCCAAATCTGCCATGACAGCATCCTCTGTCACGCAGTTGCAACCGCAACCGCAAGTTGTGACGCAGCTGCAGACGGAAATGCTGCCACCGCCGCCTGGCTTACCTACGCCACAAGTGATACAAACATCTATGGATGCGAGTCAGTACTTGTCTAGCGTAGAAAGTCAAGCGCAATCGGAAGAAATTCGGATTGCCCAGGATGAACAGAATGTGTATGAGCAAGCTTACATTAGCGAGTACATGGATGCCGAAGGTGTAAAGCAAAAGGAGGAAGAACAGACAGCAGGGACACCTAGCCATACTGTGGTGGAAACACCACAAGAGCTAGCGGCCCGGCTGGCTGAAGAAGATAAGGAAATTCAAGTATTAGCCTTGACCTGGGATAAAGAAGGTGTTCCCGGATACTATACTGCTGAGGCAATAAAAAATATGAAGGAAAAAGGTTTAAATGATAGGCAAATTTTCGTTAACTTGAAAAAGAAACGAAAAACAAAAGCCCGTCAGGAGAAGAAAAAGGTAGAAAAGGCAATTGCGCAGCCTGCAAAGGTTACGCAGCCAAAACCTGCCAAAACTTCTGCTCCGGCTTCAGCAATGGTATCCGTGACCACAGTATCTTCAACTACTCCTGTGTCGCAGACTGTCTCTACAGGTACTTTATCTATGGCAACGAGTCAGTCCACGCAATTTGTGTCGCAGGCTACGGACACCTCTGCTTCCGGACGGCATCAGCCTAAGGTGCAGGGAGCTCCTAGCAAGCCACAGGTTGCAGGACAAAAAGTTCAAATCTTTACACCAGGAAAGATAAAGCCGTTAACTCTGGTTACTGTTGACCCAAATCAACAAACACCAGGAATGACGGTGGAGTTATTCCGGGATGTATTGTTAGATTTTTGGCAAGTCACCAAAGATAAAAGTAGAGCCAGTGGTCCAATTTCTTTTGCTACACCGGAATTGGCTAATTATTTCTGCGACGAGCAGTTTGAAGATCCAGAGATTTGGCTGATGGTCAATAAAGCAGTCAGGACTATATACAAACTGTATCAGCCACAGTTTGATGTCCAAGGTGGATTTTTATACGACTCGCGAAATATTCCAGAGCCACTATGGGATAGGATCATTCGTGAAATTGTCCTTGAATGGCTCATGGAATATCGAGCGAGTGTGGTATTTGCAGCTGTCAGATATTTGTGTATGATGATATTCCTTATGCTTGACTATGCACCACTTACGGCTGAGCAGATCGGTAAACGATCAGTCTCAGCCAAAGTGTTTGCAAACATCATGCTGTTACAGGAATATCGCAGTGCCACTGCTTCGGGTGTTTTTAAGACTGCCTATCGCTTGGTGATGTACAATTACAGTCAACAAGTGGCGGAGATGGATGTCAAAAAGTCAGGTAGCCCAAGTCCTCCGACTACTGCTAAATTTAGAACGATGCAGGACAGACCTTTCGGGCACCCGGACTCGCAAGCAGTCAAACTGGTGGTCAAGGAGCCACGGTTGGTATAGCCAACCAGGTCTTCCCTGGCCCCAGTACTGGCAATGGGCAAGCCTCCGGAACCGTTCCGAAACAACAGCAACCTATACAGCATCCACAAGGTGCTAGGGGAGCTCGTGGAGGACGGGGAAGGGGTGCCCAACCAGGCCAGTTTCATTTTAACAATCCGAACAGGGGCAGAGCTGGTTACGTTGGTGGCCGAGGTATATACCGAGGACAACACCCTCCTGGTGCATTCCGAGGTCGCGGAGGTCATCAACAAGGCAAGCAGCAAGGCCGCGGGCAGCAACAATAATTTTTAGCCGCCAAAATTTTGGTCAAAAATCCTCCATTCTTGACTTCATTTCATTTATTCAAAAAACACAAAAAACACAAAAACATAAAAAATTACAAAAATCCAAAAACATTATAAAACATAAAATACAAAAATATTATTTAAACTTTTGGTTGTGTTGTTGCCTTTAAAAAAATCTCATTTTTGGCCAAGCTCATCGCTTGAGTCCACATTTTTGGTTTAATATTTCTTTCACTTATTTTGCATTTGTTATTATTTTTTCTCGTATTTTAATCTCATCATTTTGCCTCGTATATTTTTTCTTGTCATTTTTTCGGTGCCTTGTAAATTTTTCTTGTTATTTGTGCCTCGTATTCTAAAATTTTTGCTCAATATTTTTTCGCCATACTAGTTTTGTAAATACTTGTTCGTCATATCTTATTTTAAATTTTTCGTACGAAAAATCGATGGCGAACCGAAAGGGGCGATGGAGCGGACGAAAGTAGCCGATTACTGCAAGGATTGGGACACTGCTGCCAAAGACACTCCGCATCACTCAATGGGACGAAGCGATCGACTGTGGAGGAAGGTACCTAGGAGCCTCAAGGCACGCTGGCGAAGCCAGAAAAAAGTCAAGCCGATGCAGAGTCGTCGATCCGTCAGATGCTGGATCAGTGATCGATTGTGCCATGGCATCTCAGTGGACAGACCTAGGTAACCTTGTAAAAAGACTTGACCATAGAGGTGGTCTTGACCCGTACACCCTTCGGGGTCAGGTCAGGACGATTATGACCCATACACCCTTCGGGGTCGGATCATAATCTTTTTAAGTTGGGATCCAGTAGTAGGTCACACCGTAAAAGGTAAAAGTCCTGCTCACAGTTTCCTTCTTCACCTCCTGTTGGTCAGTTTCAAGGCCCGAGGGATGTTGGGGATGTGCTTACGGCAGTAGCAATCCCACATCTATGCAAAATTGGTGAATCGACAAAGTTACGATCCCACCAAAAAAGGAAGAAACATTCATTATTCGTGTTTACTTTCAGCAACTTTGGTGTGTTTTGCGCGAGTCGCGTCCATTATAATATTGTATTGTTTTGCTTCGCCTAGTAAAGGCAAATGTCGACAGCCCCACACCAGATTTGCATATTATTAATATAATAATTATTTTTTTTTATATTATTACTATTTCTCGCGCATTGAGCGGTTGGAGGGAGTCGCCTTACACAGGTGCCAAGCCAAGGTGGAGCCCCAGTCCTTTTGGATATTATTGAAGTGAGTTCGGTGTATTTGTGTGAACCTTTAGGAGGCATCTGGGGAGACCCTGAGTGCCCTTCGATTGCAAGAGTTAGAGTTTCCAGTTACTTATTAGTGACTGAAGGTTGTGTTTATTTCTGCTTAAGGACTGTTGCACTGTGTTCAGTTGATTGCTAATAGGAAACTCCTTTGAGTGATCTACAGTAGTCGATTGAGTACAAGCCGATAGGACTTGAGTTATATTGCTGACATCTTCGGATCTAAGCAGAGAAGTAAACATAACAGTTGTTCAAACCTTATGCTGTTTAACAAACATTGAAACACATTTATTGCATTTTAGTCGTTTTTCAATAGACATGCTTTTATTCTCTGTTAACTGGCACATTTGATAATTCAACACTTCCCTCCTGTTTATTTACATGTGAAGGAAAAAGCCTCAGTAGGATATGAACAAACCAAAGAGGATAAAGAGGAATACAAAGTCATTGATTAAACAACTGTTCTATCATATATCCATAAACACAAACCCAAATCGACCTGGCAGTTGTTCATTCCTTTTACAGCTTTGACTAACTTTATATTTATACCAGCATTTATTCTATGTTCTCCCATAGCCATAATGTTTAATTGCTTTACTCATGTTTATGTTCTTCGAGATATAAAGGCATAATAGGACTTGAATAAACCAAATAGGAATCAAACATGTCCCTGCTTTATTTGATGTTTAAGTCAAGGACTTAGCAACTGTTCTATCTGTTCTAATCGATCTAAACCTCACAGTTGTTCAATCCTTTTACAATTCAGGCATATAATAATTTTTTGACATCCGCACTACACCGATTAGAGGTTGTGCGGATGACAGGATATCCGCCGGTTAGACGTGCATATCCGCCAAAAAGGTTGACAGCTACAACAAAATATTTGACAGTTGACAACAAAATATCTGCAATCCGCAAAACATATCCCCCGATTAGACATGCCCATGGCCGTTATCCGCATTTTTCGTATCTGCGGATTAGACCTCAATATCCACTCAAAAAAGGCAGATTCCACCTTTTATATCTGCTGATTAGGGAGTGGATATGCAGATATTTATCCGTCCACAATATCCATATCCATCGATTAGTCCAAATCCACCATCCGCATGTGGATTCTGCCGATTAGTGACACACTCCTCTTTTGGGCACATTCTGGTCTACTGGGAAAAAACAATTTCTTGGATAGTGGAAAAAATTTTGCCCAGTGCCAAAAAACGTCTACTATCTTTCAGCCATATTTTCAAGATGTGCCCCTTCTCTACACTTTTATTGATTATTTTGTACCTGCTATTTAGTGCACCACTCCTATACCTGCTTTTGAGGCCACTGCATTTTCATTTCAAGTTTGGACTTTTTCATCAGCTCATTTTTCTCTGCCTGCTGTCATTCAGTTTTATTTTGAACATGATGCTCCTTATTTTTTCTAATGTTTGAAAATTTTCTGACTATTCT
Organism: Romanomermis culicivorax; assembly: GCA_963922205.1. NCBI lineage: Eukaryota > Metazoa > Nematoda > Enoplea > Mermithida > Mermithidae > Romanomermis > Romanomermis culicivorax. Next base: position 194,926 of record CAWUHX010000002.1, read on the forward strand.
CATTTGCCTATTTTTTTGCTGCTTATGTTATTTACCCAAGTGTGGATCTAGGGCCCCCCCTGAAACTTTGGATATACAATTTTTTTCTGTATACCTATACGGCCACCCCTGAAAAAAATTTCAGGATCTGCCACTGTAATTCCCATGGGTTTATCATATTGCATTATCGATATTTTCGCTGGCTCTACTTCCCCAATTTTATTGTTTTTATCCAATGGTTTTAGTTTTCAGACGATTCATTTCCAGTGTTGTGCCTTTTTTCTCCGTTGTTTTTCTGGTTGTTCAACATATTTCCATCTTAAATGCTTCTTAAGGATCAATGTGAATGGCAGCAAACAGAATCAGAACAGACAAAAACGTACATTGTATTAAATTTTTTGTGAAAAACTATTGAATCAAATATGTCTCATATTTGACCAGATGAATAACCATGTTGAGATCAAAAATTATCTAAGAATGATCGATTTCTGACAATATTGCCCAAAAAATTCAGCTCAAAAGCTGAAAGTAGCAACTATAGTTCAAAACTGTGGATGTTATCAAGAAGACCCTCAACTTTCACTATCAAGATCAAGATCTTGACTCTTCACTTTTGCCATTACCTAGCTTTGTTTTGAACTTTGAGCACAATGACCTCGGATTTAATGATTGACTGATAAACTAGTTGCCAATTAATGAAAACTTGTTTCCGCCTCATGCAACATGATTAAAAGCATTTTACAATAAAAATAAGCTAAAATAAATAAAATAAAATACATGCTAATTGACTAATCAAATGTTAAAGAGTAGAAATATATATTTACGTAATTTTAGAATTCCTGAAAAAATTCAATCATGAGTCTATTCAAACTGTGGACTAGTTAAACAGCTCTAAGTAGTTTCATCAAAGCAAAAATAACCAAGAGCTCCAGCACAGGGATCAAATTTGATAACTGCTACTGTGATGCAGAAACCATATTCACTAGTCAAATAGCGCTCATACTTACCAGAACACTGAAAAATGCATCTTTTCATTGACCCTTAAATAAGAATAACTTTAACATTTGCAACTTTTCAGTCAAAAATTTTTTAATCGACAAACTCACACATTATTTGCAGAATTTGAACCAACGAAATATCATTTATTAACGATGCTAACTGCGCTGATGAAATATATTTTTGTGAGCACACATGCTAAGAACCTTGGTTCTGATTAATGACTGATTAACTTGGCATCCATCAATACAAAAGTATTTTTGTCTATTGCAACATGATTCGGAAAGTTCTACAATAAGAATCACACTTACCTTATATGCTATTCTGCTACTCAAAATTTAAAGATCAGAAATACACACCCATTTACATTATTGTAGGTGAAAAACTTCAATTGCAAGTGTATTCAAAATTTCGATTGATTATAGGGCTCTAAGTTATTTTATTAAAGTGAAAATGACCGAGGGCCCCAGCAGAGTGAGTGAACTTGCTAACTGCAACCATGATCCACAATAAATGAGGTTTAGATTTACCAAAACACTGAAAAATGAATCTTTTCATTGATCTTGAATTAAGAACAACTTTAACATCTGCAACTTTTCAGTCTCAATTTTCTGTTCATTGCGTAGAATTCCCGAAAAGTTTTTAGTAAAGAAATACCCATCACAGAGATTAAAAAAAGAATTGTTGAGAACTGCAGATCTTCTTTCAAAATATGGAACAATTCAAGTGCTAGCCAAGTTTAGATATATATAATATCTGAAAATCGTTTTCATCAGAAAAAAAGTTGCTCATTCTTTGCTTCCACTGACCTGTCCACTGTTAAAAAAAATTCACACGGCCGTTCTGCCAAATTTGAATCAGAAAGAACACTTACTTTTTGAAATATTATTTCATCACCTATTTCAAGCCAAGAAGGATTTTTTTCCAGGAGAATCTTCTCAAAGTAAACTGGGGGCACACATTAATCATAATACACGAGTGCGACATAACATGCATTTCACGTAAATTATAAAGCAACATAACTCGGAGCAGTCATATGGGTCTTGTTAACCAGAGCACAAAAAATTGCTGAACCAAGTGATCAACAGCAACAAGATGTGTACATCGTAACATAGAACCCGAAAATAATAGTGGTGGACCTAATATGGTGTAAACAACAATAAAAAGCTCGACTGAACGCAATATTGTGCAAATTTGCATCATCTATAAATCTGAATCTCTCAGAATTTGAGTTTTGATTCAAGCTGTCTCATTAAATGACTAACAAAATATATATTAGCATAGCACATTATTACATTTTTTGCGCGATTTTTTTCCCAGCTTCTCCCTACACTTTCACATTCAGTTCAGCAGAGAGTTTAAATGCTTAACCAAACAACCTCCCATTTTCCGGACGACTAATTCCCCAAAAATTAGTGAAAGATGAAATTTTTTCAACTTAAAATTGAATCTCAATAAATGCTCAAAATTGAATCACAATAAATGCTACAAAATGCACATTGAACAAATCAAAGAACTTGATTATGCAGTGACTAATTTGACATGATGTGCTTGGAAACTTTCAGGTTTCATCATTCTAAAATGCTAATAAATTGAATATTTTGAGTTGTCAATGTTAAAATAGCCTTTCAACTCGTAATTATTATGTTTCAACAGAAAAGTTGAAGATATATACGTAGTTGCTTTTCAGCTGGTATGACAGAACAGTAGTTAAATCATTGAGAACAATATTTGGCATATTCTATTTTTGAATTTTTTCATCCTTAAAAAGATTTGTTTTTTCAAACAAAAAAAAATTGTAAAAATGCAGTCTGATGACAGATAATTTTTTGTTAATCTGACGTTAAAACACATAAACAAGTTTAGATGCAAATTATTTTTTATATATGGTAGTTTTAGTATGAAACATAAATGCTACAGGTTGGAAGGGAATCAATGCATATAGTCAGAAACATCGGAAACGGAGTTTGAAGATTGACCGATCACCTAATTTTCTTTGAATCAGAGGACTTCTATTAGTATGCATATATACAAATCTTTATTTCCACCCAAACAAACAACTACGTAAAACGGATGGAATAGAAGTAAACTAAAACAATGATGAAAAACAATATGAAATTAAAACAAAATCAAAACAAAAAACAACTAAAACCAAAATCCAAAAGAACAAATATGAAAAAGTCAAACATAAAATAACTTTAACCCAAAAACAAAAAAATAATAAAAAGATAAAACAAATAAAACTAAAAACAAAAACAAAAATCAAAGAGGAAAATAAGACAGATAATGAACAATTACAATACAAATATGATACATTAAAAATGATAAAACTTTAACAAACAATAAAACAAGGCGAGATAAAATTTAAAACAATTGCATGAAAACTTGCACAAGGTATCAAAACCGGTAAATCAACAAACAATATGAGGAATATAACAGAACATGTACAATTAATAAACTTTAAGTATAAAAAGTTAAAACAAACGATTGAAAATATTACTTAAATGTCTAAAAAATACAAGGCATATTGTAGAAGATAAGGATACAAGGCATATTGTAGAAGATAAGGAATAAGGATGCATGTGAAGTGGTGATTGCAATGGAGGATAACTGACAAAAGATGGCAACTGAAAAATATAGAGTGTAAAAAATACCGAAACCAAACACCAATTTGTTTTTACCATCATCGATTATATGTCAACTCCATTAGCAAATAGAAAAGGTCGCCAAATGGTGCATTGCATAAGTATACATGCGGCAGCATGAGTAGCTGTCCCATTGTGAAAGTTGGTGTGAAATGCATTCTTATTCCCAGACATTTGCCCGATCAGTTTTCCCGCAATTGTCCACATATTTTCTTTTGTTTATGCAGTTATGAACTCTAAAACATAAACTCTAAACTTGGAAGTTGGAACACACATTCCGACTTGGCAAAATGGATGATCCATTGTAAAGTCATTTTGATGGATCACCCTATTTTCAACCTAAAAAAAATTAAAAAGCCTTTGGAAACTTGTTTGCATTACTTCACAACATCAGGGGAACATTTACAAACCAAAATTTCAAAGTTTTAGATTTGAAATTTTCTGGAAAAATTATTAATTTTTTTCAAAAACACTTTAGAAATGTCCGCCATGCTTAAAATGTTGGAAATCAAGGTTCCTAAACTTTGTAGGCACTCTCTGACTTTAAAAAATGGGTGATCCATTGCCAAGTGATCTGGGTTTTAGTCCTGCATGACTAAAGCCCAGATTGGCACCTCATGGATCACCCAATTTTCAACCTCAAAAATATCAAAAAACCTTTGGAATCTGGTTTCCATTACTTGCTAACTTCAGGGGAACATTTACAAAGCAAAATTTTAAAGTTTTTAAAAAAATTTTAATATTTTTTTAATAAGGGTTTAGAAATGTCCGCCATGCTTAGAAACGTTGGAGAACAAGCTTCCTAAACTTTTAAGGCACTTTCTGACTTTTAAAAAATGGGTGATCTATGGCAAAGTGATCCTGATTTTAGTCGTGCACAACTAAAACCCAGATGGGCTCTGCATGGATCACCATATTTTCAACTTCAAAAATACCAAAAAAACTTCCGAAACTTGTTTGCATTATTTGTTAACATCAGAGGAAATCTTACAAACCAATATAATAAAGTTTTAAAAATTTTAAAATTTCTTAAAATGTTTTGGGAAAATTTTCAATTTTTTTCAAAAACACTTCAGAAATGTCGACCATGCTTAAAAATTTTGGAAAACAAATTTCCTAAACTTTGTATGCACTTTCTGACTTTAAAAAATGGGTGATCCATGGCAAAGTGATCCAGGTTTTAGTCCTGCAGGACTAAAACCCGGATGGGTATTGTATTTTCCAAGACCCGTTTTGTTTTCCAGTGAATTTCAGAAATAGGTGAGGATGAAACAGTGGCCTCATCCCCAATAAAATTTATTTTCGGCCTTTTTTCTATTATTTTGGTCTGAAAAGTAAGCTTCCCAGATAATTTTGCATTCTGGATTGTACCATATCGTGCATATGTCTTTAATTTGTGCATCCCATTCTAGCATTTGATTTACGGTTTTATCAACATTACATTCCCAGAATTCCTCTACTTTTGGACTTATTTGTTTAGATGTTTTGCCCAATAAAGCTTCCTCATCTATGTCACTCAGGGTACCAATAATATCCTCTTCTTGTTGGGCTTCCAAATTTGACAAGTTGTTGCTCATCAAAGTTTCTAAGTCAATCTATATACAAACATTCCCTTAACTCTCAAATGTTTGAATCAAACTATAGTTGTTATTACTGGTTTAGGTTTCATTTTGGGTATTTCATACCAGTTTGGTAAGTCCTCATCAGTGTCATCGCATGATGTAACTTGCGAACGGAGTATAATGGTTGCCTGACTTACATTGATCTCTTCTCATAAAAGGAAAATTTCAAGTTAAAATTAAGTTTACCATAATTATTTACATGTGTCATATGATGTGATGGATGTAGTTCATGTGAGTTTACCTGTATATTTTTAGGGCTTCATTATTTTGTAACTGTGAATCTACAAAAACTGTCCCTGTGTGTTAGGCTGGTATTGCTGAAAGAGTGTTGGGGATGTGCTTACGGCAGTAGCAATCCCACATCTATGCAAAATTGATGAATCGACAAAGTTACGATTCCACCAAAAAAGAGAAGTGTGGTCATTATTGCATTTTCTCGTAATTTTGGTATGTTGTGGGCAAGTCGCATCTGTCTATATTGTATTATTCTTTTTCGCCTATTAAAGGCAAGCGTCGACAGCCCGACACCCAAATTTACATATTATTAGTAATATTATTATTTATTATATTATTACTTGCACAATAAGCGGAAGGAGGGAGCCGCATTACACGGGAGCCAAGCCAAGGTAAAGCCCCAGCTCCATTAGATATTATTATAGTGAGTTTTGTGTATTTGTGTAAACCTTCAGGAGGCATCTGGGGAGACCCTGAGTGCCCTTCGATTGCAAGAGTTAGAGTTTCCAGTTACTTATTAGTGACTGAAGGTTGTGTTTATTTCTGCTTAAGGACTGTTGCACTGTGTTTAGTTGATTACTAATAGGAAGCTCCTTTGAGTGACCTACAGTAGTCAGTTGGATACAAGCCAATAGGACTTGAGTCATATTGCTGACATCCTCGGACTTCTGCAGAGGAATAAACATAACAAGAGGAGTAAACCAGTATTAAGGCAGTCCAGGAGTAAAGTCGGACTAAACCTGAAGCAAGCCTAGCACAAGAGTGGAGCAGTATAAAAATTTGCTCCTTGTTGGTATTGCGGAAAGAGGAGTGCGGAGCAAAAGAGGTGCAAATATTGCCGATTTAGTCCACTCTTTTAATCCTGATAGGAGTAGTATTAAATCAAGAGTAAGTCCTATTTAGTATGTGTAATAATAGAGGCTTTTGAGTTCTTGGAAGATTTGGGGGATGTAGCACATGAAATTGATGTCACCAATTTTTTGAGAATTCATCACTATTACAACAAACTTACTGCTTTGAGGTCTTTCCACTTCACTTCGAACTGATGAATATTCCTATCTTGACAATCAGGATTCTTCTCAAAAACTTTGGCGATTCTTTGCCAAGCTCTCTTTTCTGATCCATTTGAGACTGCATCAGTTTTTTTATTTTCCAGAATTTCAAAATTTTGGGCAATACATTCAATGAGTAAAGACTTTTCTTCAGTAGAAAAATTTGAGGATTGCATATCAGCAGACATTATCTAAATTTCAAAATATAATACACTGACACTACTATAACTACACTACTTTCGTTTTACATGCTTGTATCCACAATTATTGTACGTATAGTACTCATGCTAGTTCCCATGATATTCCACACCCAGCGAGTGTACTATAAATAGAAATAGGTCTAGTTTAGTCCAGGAGTGCCTAGTCCAGAACTGCCCTTTCTTCAGCAATACGAACCAGGTAGCAAATGAGGAGCAAACTAGGAGTGGAGCAAAGTGGATATAATCCTGGACTTGATAGTCCTAGTGTGGTCCCCTGTTTAATACTGCTTTGAGTTTAGTCTACTCCTCTTTCAGCAATACCAGCCTTAGAGTTCCGGGAAGATGCAAAACCATTGTTGTTGTATGGTTGGCATTCTTCTTCTATTCATCTAAAAAATATTTACATTTGAAATATAACCACCATGTTGATGAATATTATTAACACTTACTCAAGTTGTTTTAGAATCAATCAACTGGCATTGTAGGAATAAGTAGCTTTTTCTACTTTATGCGCACAAGATTTGACCAAATTGCTATTATTGGTTTTTGACAGGTCAATTTTGCAATAACCGAATTATGTATGTTTACCTTTGATAGTGTGTCATGCACCACTTTTCCATTTTCGACTAAAAATTGGCTCATTTGGAAATTTAATCGGCATCTCCAGCAGGGTGTGATTTTGGCTCTACCTGCTTGGGTAGCTGTAGGCACATTTGACCAAATCAACAGTATCATAAAATTTTTCTGGTTGGATTGTTTCTCTTTGCTGCATTTCATTTGCTGGCCTTACTGCAATGTGGGGGTTAAGATTGAAATCCCCCAGTCCATATTTGGCTCAATCCTATTTGACGTTGTAATATCAGAAAAGACTATAGAAAGCCAGAAGTGCCATGTCAATGAGCATTTCTCTCCAAGAAGTCCAGCTTTTGAGGACTCTGTTGAAACTTTCACTGGCATTGGTTATTAGGCCTACAATGTAATTGAAAAGGCAGGGAACACATAATCATTATAATATCATTCAGTGCACAAGTGAAATGACTAAAAGCTAAAATAAATGAAGCTTGAGAAGTCATCTTATGTGGCAACTACTGGTCAAACAACAGCTACTCAAGTAGTGAATTATTTGTTGCAGAAATTCATAAAATTTGAATAGGCACTGTAGATGGCTTTTAGGTGGTAAATTAGGTTTTGTACTTCAATCACAATTAAATACTTATATTATTCAACGATTTTTACAGGGACAAGAATCGGACATAGTGATCTACAATATCATGTGGTCAAATCAATATCTGACCATTGGATTTCTGGAAAACTTCATACGTTTTAACATTGGAATTAGCCGATTGCTTATGATTGTTGGCATTTTTTTATTCTCAGTAGTGGAATTCATGTAGTTTCGAAAATCACCCAAAGAACTTTGAATGTGCCCTGTGACACCGTATTTTTACACATTGGTTAAAGCAATCCTCCCTGGATAGTACATATAATGTGGGGTATACAATTCACATATAGTAGAAAATTCGCCCATCAGTAGATTTCTTTTAGATTTTGTGAAGTGAATGTAAAGTTATTCTGTTACCATCCAGGCATGTATTAGAAGAATAATTGCCCATACTTGCAATTTTATCTGTAATTTTGTCTCAGGAAGGAGATTAAAAAATTTGACAGTGATTATATTTTAAAAACTCCTTCATGTGAAATGCACCACAGTGATGTATTGTTGTAGTGTTTTCTCATGCATGCATTTATTTGTTCAATCTTAAATCCATTATCAAAAATTGAGAATTCTGGTTTCTATATGGGATACTTCTGTGCATAATGATCTGAATTCTTTGATATTTTTTATAGGTGGCTAGTCTAGAGAATATCTAGGGCAAAAAAAAGAAAAATTTAACATGGATGTCATCTTTTTCGATGCCTATGAAGCATTCTATGTTCAGCTGTGAACTGCATAGGTCCATTACCCTTTTCCCAAAAACCAAAAAAGGGAATCCTTTTAAAGTTGTGTTCATCAATTATGTCATCAAGTATGTAGCAGTTTTCTCGATGAACAGTACTACTGCATGGACCATAGCAAAACTTTCAATCAACCAAATAGCCAAGGTGCACCTAAAATTCTCCAATCAGTCAGAGATTCTTTATTTACATCAAGCCTCATGATTGAAATCAGCAAATTATTCAACATGCAGAAAATTCACACAACAGCTTATCATCTCATAGCAAATGGTGAACCTGAACATGCTAATGAAACCTTAATAACTCAAATCCATGTGGAAATTCAATCAAATCACATGGATTGGGACATCCATTTAGCTTAGTCAACTTTTGCAACCTATATCGTGGGTACCGCGGCAGAAGGTTGAACATCTATTTTTCGTAAAAATTGAGTTATTGATTGCAATCGATTGCTAATCGTCTATATTACATTATGGCAAAAGGTTGAACATCCATTAGTGTTATTTTGACTATATCTGCCAAGTGCTATTCTGATTGTGTCAAAAAATGACATACCAAAAGGTTGAACATCCAGTTCAAGGCACTATAAGCGGATGTTCAACCTTCTGCTTTGTTGAAAATAGTATCGTACTTAAAAAATGCATGTGCTGCAAAAGGTTGAACATCCATTTATTGAATAAAGTTTATAATAATGTCTGTAGTTTTTGTTTTTTTTTATGAACACACATTCATACTGTAGTGTTGAGCGAATTCTAAAAGTATTAATAAAATTTCTTTAATTTCAGTTTACTTAATTATTAAATAATTTGCAACAATATTTGAATGTTTTTGGCTCCATACAAAAGTAATAAATACTACTAAAATATTTTATTATTTAATTTCAACAAATCTTTTTTTTACTTCTCACTTTCAGTGTCAAACCCTAAAACAGCGGAAGAAGCAATCGAGTTTATTGGAGAGCTAAGTGCAACCGATGAGAGCACTGATGAAAGTGATTCCCAACCAGTTAAAAGAAAGTTTGGCGATCCGCCGCACTCACTTCGGATTGAAAAGCATTCAAGACCAAAACCGACCGAAGGAGAATTAGATGGCGACTACGTACAATCAGCCGATAGTGATACAGATAAAGAAATCGATGATGGAAAAGTCACCAAAGAGGACGTTGCGTGATCTTCTAAACGTTGGCGATGCGCCAATGTTGCCAACACAAATGTACACAAATAACAAAGAAACGGGCTTCAGGGCAGGCTTTTGTTGACGAGCATGGTACAGAAAAGGGGAGTTGCCAAGTTCAAGAATGTCAGTGCAATCATTCAGGTGAATGCTCTATTAGTGGTTTTTCTTTTAGTTTTTTTTATTTCCATCTTTACTACCATCAGGTGGAAAAGCTGTTATGAAATGCCATACGATCGATAATGAGCAAAGAAAGCAGTTTTGTGATTCGTACTGGTCGGTCAAAAGCTACTGATTTTGTCGCAAAAAAGAACTTCCTGCTTCAGTTTTCTAAAAAAGTGGAAGTCAAACGACGCAGAGTTGCTATGTCTGAAAATGCGGAGCCAAAGAAGAAAAGTTCAACGTCGTACTTCATGCCTGTCAATGGCACTGATGTTCAAGTTTGTGAAAAGTTTTTTCGAAAAACCATGGATATCAGTTTCAAACCAATTGCCAAAGCCCACGAAAATAAAACAGAAACCAACCAATATTCGGCCATCGATAAATGTGGAAAACATCCTCCGCACAACAAATTGAAAGACAACGCTCGTCAAGCAATAATTGATCATATTAGCAGCTTCCCTTGCATTGAGTCGCATTCTACACGCAAAAATATGCAAAAAAAGTATTTGGGCAGCAACTTGAACATCACGAAGACGTATGAGTTGTATAAGGAGCAATACAAAAGTTCAGGAATTCGATTGGCCAGTTTTCAAACTTATCAAGCAATTTTTGGAAAGGAGTTCAACCTTGCGTTTCATGTACCAAAGAATGACCAATGCCTGAAATGTGGAGTCGCTAAGCGTGCCGAAGGTGAAACCCAAGTTTCAGCAGAAATGCAAGCCGATTTGGAAGCTCACATAAAATGGAAAGAAATGTGTCGTGAAGCAATGAAGAAGGATATCGAAGATGCGAAAAATGATCCGCAATTGGTGGTCGCAACGTTTGACTTGCAATCAGTATTGCAAATTCCTATTAGCGCTGAGAGTTCGTTCTTCTACAAACGCAAGCTCTGCCTTTATAACCTCACATTTTTTTGCGAGAATACGAAATAAGCTTATTGTTTCACTTGGCCGGAGACCGAAGGTCGTCGCGGGAGTAACGAAATTGGTAGCTGTATATATTATTTCCTACACGAAATGATCAAAGTAAATTTTGCATTATTTAAAAGAATAGCGAAATAATTCTTATCATTAATATTACATTTTTCAAGAAACAGAAAACTAAAATAAAGTTGTGGATCCGATTGCTGCGGTGGCCAGAACCGCAATCGTTTTGTTTCTGCGCTAATCAAACACTTAGTTCAATCTGAGAAACTCGAATTCGTTGAACAGAATTTCCTCGAAAGTGGACATACGCAAATGTCCGTCGACTCAATGCATTCATAGATTGAAACCGCTTCCAAACATCTTTCGATTTATTCGGTCAATGAATGGATCAATGTCATGAAGCAAGCTCGCAGAAAACATCCGTATATTGTTCAATGGTTGACCCACGACCATTTTTTTGATTTAAAGCAGTTGCACACTAACACGATGAACGCTATGAAAGTTGACAAAGTCCAGAACAAGGTATTTTACTTTACAGCTGCTGAAACAACTTGACATGTATGTTAAATTTGAGGTGAATTGGTTGGAGATAAAGCAATTTTGTTTTGAAAAAGCATGCCCGGACATTGCTAAATATCGTTTGAATCACGAGGAGGAATTTTTGCTGAATTTAATTGATTTATTATTCATTTTAGTTAATGATTCATTACCAACCTTAATTTTTTTCAAAGGCAATCGACACAGCGGTTCGAAAATTGCGCAACCGACAAGCTGTTGATTTTGGTAGTTTGAAGAAACTTTACAATGCTCCTCTTCCAATTACGAGTGCGAAGAAAAAAGATTTGCTGAATTTGTGTGAGAGTGGCTTGGTTCCGGTCGAGTGTCGTCTATTTTTTGAGTAAGATTGATTCATTTCATAATTCCAGACTGAAGTTTCTAATACCCATTAATTTAGATCGCTGCCCATTTCAATTCATGAATCAGTAGAGAACGACGAAGACGAAAATATGGAGTGTAATGAATAGAATATTATTCTGAAAATGGCATAAAAATATTCTGAAATTTGCACGTTTGTTTTGAAGTTTGAATAAATTTTTGATGATGTTATGATGTACGAGTATGTTTTATTAATGGAAAAAGGTTGAACATCCATATACTTTATGTGTTGATCTTATGAAATTTACTACAGCAAAAGGTTGAACATCCTAATTTATTCATATCTTGGGAAGTCACCAACAGAAATGATCAGAGGTTTTGATTCATGAACCAGCATACACCAAATTACTACTCAACCAATTATCGCTGCAAAAACCATGTTCTTGAATTTAGAATGAACATGTTGGGCACCCTGTTGATGCCAATTCGTGTGGGGAAATCGACATGCAAATCGACGACAGGGACGACCAGCGGTGCAGACATTTGCATAGAATGGAGCGCCACCAAAAAGACCAAAAAGATAGTGAAAATCATTCTTCACTTTAATATTGTTTTTTATTATATTTCTTGACATTATTGCTGGCGTCCCTAAATACAATTTTCCCAGCAACTTGTTTTCTTGTTGAGTTATTCACTGTGGTATACCCACATTCTTTTTGCATAATTCGTCGGACTTATTGTTTAATATATTCGTTTGTTTATTTAGATATTATTAGCGATCGACGAAGGTGGAGGGCCAGAGGCCCAGGCGCCGGCTTACATCAAGTAAGTTTTGGGAAACCCCTTTCGGGTTATACCCAAGTAAGTTTATCCCTGAGGGGATTCCTTGTCTCATCTAGGAGACTGCGGAGGTCCTTGGTAAGGCCCCCGTATTTAGAACAAAGTTTATCTTTGTTGTTGTAGGTCTGGGGATAACCGGACTGTTGCACAGATCACCGAGGCTTAGCCAAGGTATCAGTTCTAACAGGTCAGTTCAGACCCAATCTTTTCTTACGCCTCTTAAGGAAAGACCTGCACAACAAGTGGTGGCTTTTAACTCCTTACCACGGAACTTCGTAGTCAGACTAGGAGAAAAGAATATCCTCCAGGTTTCTACAGAAAGTTAGCAGGATTTAAAATGCCTAACGAAAGGATACCGAGAGGTAATACTTTACGTAGATCACCACCCAGAGTGGCGAGTGCTGGGAATCTAGTCAATTTGGGAGACGGAGATCAGCAACGGCATGCTGCTCCGGACCCAGTGATCCCAGATCAAACTCCCGCGAGGGTTCAACCATTGCAGCAAAATGCAATGCATTTTATGCCCCAAGATGCAGGCGTACCAATTGACCGACCACCAGCGATTGCCATCGATCCGCAGGAGGCAGGCCCAGCGAATCCGAACCCAGACGCCAATGGACCGCCGCAGCAAAATTTCAAAAGGTCACCGCCGCCAAAGGTCGAATTAGCAGGACCAAAAAGGGACGTCGTTACGCCCGAAATTCGACCGAATTTGGAAGAAAGGGACCCCGAAATCGATCAAAGATTAGAGAGGATTCCCCAGGAACAAGAGCGATTCCAACCGCAGGAAAGAGCTCCAGAGATGTCCAATCAGGAGTTGGCGACGCAGCTACGCGAGTTGAAAGGGACCGTCGAAGCCTTGTTCGACATAATCGCAAATGCCGCCACAGAGGACAACAAAAGGGAAGCCGACAGGCGCCGACAGGAGCCGGATAGACAGGTTAGACCAGGTAATAGGGGTGCAGAAAGAGACAACCGTCTCGCTGCTGAAATAAATGCAGGCGCAGGGCCTAGTAATAGGCCTGATGTTGATGAAGGGCAAAGGCTTAACTTTGAGCCCAAAAGTTGGAGAGGTCCAGCTAGAGATCTTCGATTCGAAGGAGCTGAGCAATCGGCAGACTTCAGGAATCAAAGTCAGATAGCTCCGCAGCATCCAACTTTAACTAGAGTGGTCTATGATGGTAGAGGAAATATAGTTGATCCAAATACCCTTAGACCAGATCAATTGGCATGTTTCCCATATAGGGATTACAGGTTTGACAAAGACAATATGCCATCATATCAAGGAGGTGTACCACCTCAACGAGATCCAAATAGAGTTATGCTGCAATCCCTGAACTCTGATCTTGATCCAGTATTAACAGCAGCTTATGATCAGAGGGAAGTGCCATCAAATAATTTGGCACAAGAGATTGTAGTCAGGAATATCGTTAAAGGTGTGTAACCCTAACTTTTAGATGAGGGTATGGTAAATCAGCAGGTGCTTAGCTTCTTAACAGCACTTGAAGGGGAATTCCGTAGGGATACACCCGAATCAGCTAAGTATGAAGCACTGCTGAGGCTTTCTAAAGGTAGACCGAAGGCTGTTGCAGGAGACAACATGACCTATAGGGAGGCCAGGAGAGCCATTATTAATGTTTTTGCACCTGAGTGTAACCTGGAAATGTTAACCAGGGAGTTGTTTGAGATCCAACAAAGACCAAATGAACAGGCCGTAGAGTTTTTAAAAAGGGTCAGTATATTAGTGGAACTAGTTAAAGGTGATTTGGATTACCAGTCTAAACAGAGACTGATCATTGACACCTTCATATATAAGAGTGACCCCACGTTCCAGTCTGAACTTAAGAATTCAAAACATACCTTTAGAACTTGGTATGATCTAGCAGTTGAAGTTCATGACATTGAACGTAGATATAGAAATGCCTTCCAGAGATATGGACCCAAGGGTACACAACAGGATCCTATAGTAATTAATGAAGTAGGTATGCCTAGTGGGCATGATCCTGAAATTGGCGTAGTTGCTAGGAACCAGTCAGAAGGATATCAACAAGGCCAGAGGCAAAGGTTTCGGCAACCATATCAAACCGTAGGTAATCAGGTACAGGCCCAAACCCAAAGGTCAAGGAGTGATTCTCCTGAGATAGAGGAGATTCCAGCTCGGGAAGCCCCTAGGGCTCAGACCGAAAAAGGTAAGAAAGAATCTCTTCTATTGAAAATCTCAAAAGAGATGGTACAACTGGTCGAAAGGTTCGACCAGCTCCAGCAAAAGGTTGATAACAGGCAAATGGAAAATCGGTCTGATGTGGCCATACCTAATACCAGTCAGGGAGGTCAAGTTTCCCGAGATCCGACAAAGCCATGGTGTGAGTTCCACAAGAACATAACACATAATACTGCAGACTGCAGGACATTGAGAGTATTGTCCGAGCGCAGGAGCAGAGGTAGAGCCAGCTTCCCTACCTTCAACAGGGGAGGCTTCAACACTTTTGCTCGAGGTAACTATAGAGGTAGAGGAGGTTACCCAAATGCCAACTTTAATAGCAGAGGCAGAGGTGCTTATAATGTAGGCTATTCAGGTTATCAGGATAGCCACGATAGTTATCAACAGAATTCAGATTATAATGAATTTCTGGAGTTCAAAAAACAGAAGGAGCTGCAGAAGCAGTTCCAACACATGCAGCAATACCAACAGCAAGCTGCATTACAGCACCCTCAGCCGCCTCAGGCTATTATGGGACCGAATCAGACTCTTCAACAGGGTCAATTCACAAATCAGCCACCTCAGAAGGATTATTCGAGTGTTATGGTTGCAAGGCAATCCCAAATGAGTCCTTTAGGTGAAGTAAACCAGAGAGTGAGTTGCCCAAATGTTGTATTAGGTAGTATTGTGCAAATGAATGCAATTGCACCACAACCTGTAGTACCATCAGTACAAGTAATAAGGAGAGGCACACCAGCTAGTCCTCAGGAACAACATTTGCTGGATACGTACCCCAGAACAGCCCCATTCCACATTGAGGTTGTTATAGGAGGTCGTAAGACAATGGCTTTAATTGACACAGGAGCTCAGTGCACTGTCATGTCGGCTAAGTTTCTGAAAGAAACTTTGGGCCCGGATTACACTGAATATCCGAGGATATTAAATGTTACTGTAGCCAACGGTAAGACGGTCCAAGCCCATGGGTATATCCAATTTAGGATGGATACATTGTGTGGACAGTTCCCCGTAAAAGCAATTGTAATTCCTGAAGCAGGTGAAAATGTCATTGTAGGAACAGACTTTTTGGCTCATCCTCAGGTAGGAGCCATAATAGATTTCAGGAATAGGACGATGATGCTCAACAACTGTCAACAACGGATATACGTGACGCCGGACCAGCCCCAATCCAATTGTGGAGAGGTCATGACCACGAGCGCCGCGGAATCCACGATGAGCGCCGCCGACTAATACCAGCCAAAGATTTGCCTGCTAAAGGTTTCGGTGCCAGTGGTGAGTGTGAATCCCATCTACTTACCTAGTGGTACTGATATACTTCTGAGAGCAAGGCTTTGGGATAAGGTAGGCGAAAATCGCCTTAATGGAATGATAATAGAGTCTGAAGACAACGAAGAAAGGTTCCACATTGATAGTACCATAGTAGATGGTACAAAAGATGATTTTGTTGTTATGGTATCCAACAACACAGGATCAGGATGCCATTTGAAAAGAAATCAAATAATTGGCCATACTAATTCAGTGTTGTGTGATACTGATAACCAAGATCAACTCAAGGGGAAAATAGTTGAGGATCTGGAGAAGCTGCAAACTTGTGCAGTTCAAGCTAGACCTGAAGCTCCTCAATCCGATGAGAAAGCATTCAAGGAAGCTTTGTACAATATGCTGGCTAAATCCAACATACCATCAGAGCAATTGGAACAAGCTCTACGATGTCTCGCAAAATATAGAGACGTGTTCAGCTTGCCCAATGATCCGCCAACTACTACACCCTACCTGACCTGTAAAATCGATACAGGCGATGCAGCCCCTGTGGCCAAAAGGTACCACAGGACCGCTATAAATTTACGGCCACATGTTCGTGAGCATGTGCAAGATATGCTCAAAAAGGGTGTAATTGAGCCATCAAAGTCGCCTTGGGCAGCTCCGTTATTTCTAGTAGGTAAAAAGGATGGTACCAAGCGACCAGTAGTGGACTTTAGGGGTATAAATGACGTTACCAAGGATGATAAGTATCCCATTCCTAGAATGGATGACTATCTAGACTGTTTAGGTAAAGCCAAATTTTATACTACCCTAGATCTCAAATCAGGATATTGGCAAGTGCCGATGGATGAAGAAAGCAAGGAGAAAACTGCTTTCATATGCCAAGAAGGGCTTTATCAATTTAAAGTCATGCCCTTTGGCCTAAAAAATGCGCCAGCCGAGTTCCAGCGTATGATGGAAAGAGTTTTGCATCCATATGTTTGGAAAATCTGTCTAGTCTATATAGACGATATAATTGTGTTCTCAAATACGTTTGAGGAACACCTAGTTAATCTAGAGCTAGTCCTGCAAGCTCTAAGAAAGGCTCATTTGACCTTGAAGCCGGAGAAGTGTGAATTTCTGCCTGAGAGAGTTCATTTTTTAGGACATATCTTAAATTCGGATGGAGTGTCCCCAGATCCGAAAAAGGTCAAAGCTATAAATGACTTCCCATTCCCAGAATCTAAACGTAAACTGCAAAGGTTTTTAGGTATGTTGCAGTGGTGTAAAAAATTCATACCGGGTTTGGCTAAACACGCTGAACCGTTGTACAAACTAACTGGGAAGAACTGTGTTTGGGAAGTCACGGAGGTTCACCATCAGGCTTTTAGGAGCCTGAAAGAAGCACTATTGTCTGTGCCATTCCTTAGGTATCCGGTTTTGGACGGGTCTGCGGACTTTGTCCTTCAGACAGATGCCAGCGGAACGGCACTAGGAGCAGTCCTTTACCAGGAGACCAAGTCAGACCGCTGGGTAATTGCTTACAATAGCAGAATTTTAAAAGCGGATGAGAAAAAGTGGTCAGCCACGGAAAGGGAGTGCTTGGCAATTGTGTATGGCTTGAAGTTATACAAGCACTACTTAGTGGGTCATAAGGTGATCATAAGAACTGATCATAAACCTTTATTATCTATGAAGGTCAATGCCATGACCAATGGTAAGTTGAAGAGATGGTACTCATTCATCTCTCAGTTCAACCATAAACTAGAGTATGTGCCTGGAAAACAAAATGCCATGGCAGACTTTTTGTCCAGGATGGATGAACCAGACGATCAAGCGGAAAAGATACCGCCAAAATGGGAACACATGTTCTCGGAGGGTAAACGAGAGTCCGAAAATCTGAAAGATCTTGAGGCACAGCTTATTGAGAAAAAACATCTCAATTTGGTAAAGAGGTTCAGAATTCTGACAGATCGGAATCCTGAAGACGGTACTCCGTTACATCCGGAGCCAAAAGGTAAGAAGAATCAGAGGACTGATATGAGTCCGAGATTCACCCAGGTTTATCCAGAAGATTCTGAGGGTGATCCAGAATCAAACTCGCCTGCAGACTTGATAAATGCCGTAACTACAAGGAGCATGGCGAAAGAAGCGGACAAGAATAATCAGGCTCAGACCAAGCCTGACGGCAATCAGGTCAACGAAAAAGTAAGTAGGGGAAACCAGGACAAAGGTAAGGAAAAAAGAGTAACCTGGTTATACCCAGAAAAGGAACAAGAGTTTACTTTGGCAGACCCCAAAGAAGATGAACTACCAAAAGGGCTAATTAGAGATGATCTCATGGCCCTCTTGCAGAGAAAAGATGAGGTACTACGACCATATTTTGATAGATTGGGTCCAAATGGGACAACCAAGTATCATAGTGGATTTTATATCCAAAATGAAGTGTTATACCGCGAAGCCGGACAGGGATCGGATGATCAGGTGGTCGTCCCATCCTGCCTTAGGGACAATACTTTGCACCAGTACCACGGTGCCATAATGATGACTCATCAGGGGTTCAAAAGGACCCTTGCTATGATCAAAAAACGGTTCTGGTGGCCAGGAATTGAAAAGGATGTCAGGCACTGGATCAAGTTTTGTCCAGTTTGTCAAATGGCTAATCAGGGAAACACAGAAATTCCGCCACTGATACCAATTATTCCACAAGGTCCTTTTGACATAGTATCAGTGGATATCGTGGGTATTTCTCCACTCAGTGAGAAGAGACCGTATGTCATAGTCTTTCAAGACTATTTTACAAAGTGGGTTGAAGCTGAACTGATCCCGGATCAGTCAGCTAGCACCGTTGTAGATACTTTTCTACAAGCTATTGTATTCAGGCACGGGACTCCACGGAGACTACTCAGCGATAGAGGAGGTTGTTTTACCTCAGATCTAATGAAAGAGATCTGCAAGTTATTGGAGTGTCAAAAAATTTTTACAACAGCCTACCATCCACAAGGAAATGGTATGGTAGAAAGGTTTAACCAGACACTCATCAAACAGCTCAGAAAGGTGGCCATCGAGGAAAAAGACAACTGGCCAAGATACTTGAGAGCCGTGGTGTTTGCATATAATGCCACACCACATGCAGCCACGGGGCAATCCCCATTTTCGTTGCTTAGAGGTCATGAGGCAACCTTCGGGTTAAACTTATCGAAAGCATACGATATTGTAATGCCGGACAGCAATGCTGAGGCATACAAATTTGTGTTGACAAATCATTTAGTCAACCTTTACGAGGATATTGCCAAAAATATCCAGAGTGCTGCCGAAAAATCGAAGAAATACTTCGATAAAAAGTCCAAACAAAATGGATTTAAAGAAAAGGATTGGGTTCTGCTCAAAGTAGACAAGCAGAAAAAACTAGGACTACCGTGGTCCGGTCCGTTCATAGTTACGGACATTTCGCGAGAAGCAGAAAACGTTGTCACCATTGTACATTGGGACAACCCGCTAAATCGCCAAACTGTTTCAATCAGCAGGTTGAAACATTTTCGTTACGAGACCACTAGGGTCTTGCCGCGAATAGCGCGAGCCAATCACGACGCGCCACGTGACGAAAATACGTCACTTTCCAATATGGCACAAACAGTTACGACTGGAGCGCCGATTCAAATGAAATCATTTGAAAATTCGCTCAAGGCGAATCTATGCGCGATCTCGCGCTGATTTTTTTTATTTTGTGTACATATCTGGCGTGTGTAAGTACTAATTTTAATTAAAAATGTATTAATTTGTAATATTTATCGCGTTTATGTATTACTCGTATTAATTTTGTAAATTTTTCATATTTATTTCAGACTTTGGGAAAAATTCTTCGGAATTTTAGACCAAAGTGACAACCCAAAAAATTTCCGACATTTTTTCTAAAAAATTAATTTTCAAATTTTTCATTTTTTCAAAATCAAACTATAGCTGCCCCCGCTTATCTGAATTCTAAACTTCCATCGGAAGGAAGAAGTAAAATATTCCCCGAACCGCGATAAAAAGGAAATTAGCAAAATTGCTAGATTAAACTTTTTCAGCGTTCAAAAATTTTAAATAAATTTATCAATTTATTATTCGAAAACAAAAATTTCGAAAAGAAAAGAGATGGGAAAGGGCGCGCGGAACCGCCAACAAGCTCTGACGCGCGAGTGGTCGCACACAGAGCGCCACGTCGAATATGGCAGGGCCCAGCACCGCCAAGACAACCGTTTTTTCTTTATCGACGGTAAGTTTCGAACTTATTTTTATCAAATATTCTTGGAAACCGCAGGTAATGCCCAGAAGTCACTGGAAGACCAGCTCGGCGCCCCAAAGGGCAGACGAGGTTAGAACTTAGAGGGAACGAAAAATGGGAGTACTGAGAAGCGGAAGCTCGAAGCCAAGCAGGGAATTTCCAATTTCGAAATAAACCTGATACCACTGAGAGCTATACGATTCAAGGGAAACCTAGAACCTTGGGTTCAGCCCGTTTAAAGTTTTATCATTTTAAAATTTATCAAAAATTATTTATTTTCAAATCAAATCAAATCATATCACTTTTTCGATATCAAATTCATTAAAAATTATCAATCTCGAGCGCTATAAAAATTGTAAATACAGGGCCATAAATGGAGCGTAGTTGGTCGCTCAAGCAGCTGGTCAGAGATTGGTGTCCGATCAAGTGGTGGACAATCGGATCAGGTCTACCCTTCCCAACATATAGAGGTAGCAAGGGTAAGATTTGGTAAGGTGTTAGTTGCCTACCAGCTCAATGTTTGTATATCAGTGGCTCACCTAACAACCTGCACTAAATTTAATTTTCTGCGAAACTTAACCCGCTTGGTGTTGTGGTGCTGGTGTAGTATAGACCCGAAAATGCGCTGAAAAGAGGGGAATAAACACTAAAATTAATAGTACTTTATGTTTAGATTATAACGTCAAATGGGCCGTACGAATCCACGAACTGGATCAGTGGTTTAAAGCCACATTTGGGTACTGGCCGGCCAATCCCAAGGAACCTCGAATGGTAGACATCGGGAAGGTCAGCCAGGTACTCCATTTTATCCGAGAAGTGTCAATCTTCAGAGGACAACCAGTTTGTGGTTTCGACGTTGAAAAAGTCAACCAGGATAAGGTCGCCGCCTTGTTCAAAACAAGGGAGGTCGACAATCCAATGGGAAAGCAGTTTGCCCGATATATCAGCTTCGCGCTAACGAATGGTCAAACTTACGTTATTGATACAACGTCGATGATGATCAAAGAGTGGACCAGCCTCCACGATTTCTTGAACTCCGACATGCTCTTCGCCGGATATGCCGTACTGGAGGATCTGGTGAGTATCTATAACGTTTGTGGCGCAGGGCGAGATAATAAGGACAGGGACAAAACTGTCCCCTTACGGGAATTTCTAAGAAAGACCAAAGGTCGATACTTTGACTTAGACCATTTCGCCCTCACCATGGTAGGAGTAAACCTGGAGAAAAAATGCTTTCAGACAGGTATATGTCCCGAAACTTTTCGGTTAAAGGGACTGTTCACGGAATTTTATTTGATAGACGTGGGCCCCTACCAATATGACTTTTCGTTAAAAGCGAACCGTGATCGGTTTGCCAAAAGGGGTATATTGCCGGAAGAGCTCAGATACGCCGCTCTAGATGCATATTACTCCTTATTGGTCATGTTTGCCGCCATTCACTATGGCATGGCTGATCAACTGCTTATGCAAATGCAGATTTTCGACCATGACAAGGTGGATCCCAAACAGATCAACACCATTGCCCTGCATTTTTATCAACAATATCTAATGATTCCGGGCAATGTGAATCGAGAAATGGGGCTAGGTACCCCAGTTATGGAAACTGATCAGGTTCAACCAAATATGGTCTATCACATGATGAAGTGTGAGATGTATAACCGTTGGGCGGTACAGATGCAGGGAAATAACACAGGTTATTATACCGCGCCCACGGAGTGTAATCCAGTTCGTCCGCAGGGAGTTCAGCTGCCAAGTGGTTTCTATCCACTACTTCCAAGAGATAACAAACCCATGAAGGACGATGGATACACTACAGATAGTGATCCCGACGAAATCCAGGACGTCCAGATACCAGACTGGGTTAATATTTCGAAAGATATCCTGGAAAATCTCAAGTCAGGTGGAACCTACTGGGATTTAGACGGGAAAATTTCTTTAACGTTGTACGAAAACGCCAAGCTATACTGGCAACAAGCCGGGAAGCCCGATACCATTCCACAAGAGGTGTTTTCCTCTAATAACCACTACCCAGTGGGTATCGAGGGCCATAGACAGGCCTATAAGACCAATTTTTACACGCCAAACTTGGCAAAAATTTCAGGTATGCTGGATGAGCGAAACTTCCCAGAGTTAGAGGTCATCTGCAAATTTATGCCATTGGCCTATCATTTGGCATGGCCTCATTCCAGAGCGGAGTGCGACTATGAAACTAGCGCTCTGCTAAACTATAACTTTCTAAATAGTTATACTAAAGAAGGCCAGGAAATGATAAAGAAAATGTCCTGGAAGTCAGGCGACCGCCTGGCTTACTATTTAGAGTTAGCAGCGACGCTACTGCCGTCGGAACCCCGCTTTCCATCTAAAAAAGGGGTATACGCATGGCAGAATCGGTTCGGTTTTGTCCCGCTACGATTTCGAGAAGCCGAAGAAATCCTACAAATTGGCGACGACAAATCGTTATTGAAGGACGGAGCCTACAAGGTAAATCCTTATTTCTAGGTAACTTTTTACTACGTAGGCTTCGAGACTTTAACGCCAGGACTGCGGTATCCCATGACGGAAGACGCATCGCCAACCGACTACCCGATTACCTACGCACCAAGAAATCTGCTCGAGCTCAGACCGGAATTTGTCAGTAAAAGTTTCCGGGAGAGAACAATCGCTTCGGAAATGCCCGGGTATACATTAACATATACCCCAGCCGGTGAGTTAATTTCTAAGGTACCGGTAAATCGTCCCTCAACTTCCCAAACGGCGCAAGCCGGAGGGACGGGACAGGTCAAAGCGCAGCCGCAGGCGCTAGCGCCAGTGGCCAAAGCTACACCAGCTTTGGACACTGCTGCTACGCAGGCAGCTGCAGTAGTTGTCGTGGTGCCGCCGCCAATCCAACCAGCGGTGGCACAGCTGACTCAAGTACCTCAAGTACAACAACCGGCCGAGCCTGAGCCAGAGGTTGTCACTATCATGCAGTCTGTACCTCCGGCACCAGCTGTGTTACCGGCTAAAGTAAAACAGCTATTGCCGAAGATACGAAATTCAGACTCTGACTCCAGTTCAGAGGAGGATGTAGAAGAGGAAGAAGAGGGTGAAATCCTCGAATCTGAGGGCCAGACATCAGAGAATAAGGATGCGATGGAGGCCAAAACTCAGAAACAGGCTCTTGAGGAGGAAAAAATCCAGACTCAAATTGACGAAGCAGTCACCAAAATGTCAGGGATCGATGTCAGACTGGAGAAGATGCAGGAAGCATCCCAGGAGATACCTGTGAAGGCCAAAGATCCTAAGGATCATGACCGACAAGCGAAGCAAGAGGCCTTACAGGCTAAAATTGAGGAACAGAGAAGGCTGACGCAGCAGGAATCCCTGCGTCAGAGGGCAATCCAGAGAAAGCTGAAGGAGCAGGCACTAGCCGACGATAGCTCAGATTCAGCCATTGCAGCGACAGAGCTGATGCGGAGGGGAAGAATTGCCGAGGAAGGTATTCCTGGAATTTATTCCCCAGACAAAGTTCAGCAGATGTTAGCTGAAGGTATGTCGGAAAAATTTATCCGACACCTAGCCAAGGAAAAGGTAAGGCGTAGAAAGAGGATAGGTAAGGCCAAGCGACGCAGACTTGCAGCTCAGGGACAGCAGCAACAAGGAGCGGCCGCCACCGGATCCGAAAACGACGCCTACGATACGGCCGAAGAAACGACGACCCCGCAATACTCGACAAGCCAAAAGTCGAGATCGGAGACTTCAAAGAGTCAGACGAGAACGGAGACTTCAAAAAGTCAGACGCGAACGGAGACCTCCATAGGCCAGACAAAATCCGATAGGACAACAGGGTCCACTGCGACAACTTCGTACACTCAGACGCGAACGGTATCGAAAACCGGCGGAGAGGTTAGTACTTCTTCTGGCAAAAGTAAATCCGTGCCCTCCAGCTATACCGCAAGAAGTAGCAAACCTGCGGGAAGCGTATTGGTGAAGCCCGATCTTGAATCGGAGGAGAAATTGATCAAGAAGGTCAAACTGAATGTGGTAGCTAGTAGACCCGAAAGGGAACCACAGCAGTTTGTCACTCCTGGTCAATTAGCCGAAACTCTGATTGACTATTGGGAATGGCAATGGGAACAAAGGCGCTTAATTGGGCCGATCTCATTTGAAAATCCAGAGGTCGCCAATTATTTCGCCTTTGATCGGCAAGAACGGCCGATAATTTACAGAATGGTCAATGACGCCATGGCCGAAATTCACGAAAATTACCGCCAGCAATTCGAAATGCAGGGCGGATTTATGTTTGACGGAGAGCGCATCCCTGAGGAGATCTGGGAATGGATAATTTTAATTCTCATCCCCAGATGGCTTCAGGACTACGATGCCTCAGACGTCTTTACGGCCATTAGGTATGTGACCCTAATGATTTTTCTTCAGTTGGACTTCGCTCCCATCACGCCAACGGCAATTGGTAGGTGGTATGCCCAGGCGTGTTCGTTTGCGAACAGACAACTAGTCGTTGAGGCCCAGGGAAACCGCGTAGACGATGTCTACATTGCAGCCTTTAATCAGTATATTTTTATGGGCTCGCAAAGGTTATACCAGATGGGTGTTAAGAGGAAGGCACCAGGCGATGACACGTCGCAAGCTGATAAATTTCAGCGAACGGCTGCCAAGAGCCCGAGTAAGTTCAAGGTGCCTAGACTCCCTCCGGCTAAGAAACAACCGCCGATGATACAACAATCACCGGCTACGACCAGCCAGAGGTCATATAGTGAAGCTGCTAGCGCTTCTTATAAAAGTCCGCTTTCTCGGTCAAAATCAATTTCATCTAAATCTCTTAATTCAACTTACCGGACACAAAAACCACAACGCAGCAGCTCCACTAGCAGTGGTCAAAGGCAGCAGGGGAGAGACGATATGTTCTCAAACCCGGCCCCGTACAGGGCTAGACCGGGGTATGACCAAGGTCAACCCAGGGGAGGCTTCAGAGGGCGCCCTCAGCGACCTTACAGAGGCCGAGGAACCTGGCAACACCAAGGTCAAGACCCGGATGCTCAATTCCATAATCCGAATTTTATGCCGCTAGGTAGACGCGGCGGAAGCCAACAAGGCCAAAATAGAGGCCAAGATGGAGGTCAGACCCGAGGCCAACCAGGTCAGAGGGGGTACTATCAAGGTAGACCTCGAGGAGGCTACCGAGGCGGCGGGCAGCAGCAGTAAATAGCCGCAAAATTTTGGCCCAAAAATGTCTTTTTTCGTACATATATTTTCTACTTATTTCATAAAACATAAAACCCAAAAACACTAATAAAATCACAAAAAATCCAAAAAAAAAAAAAAATCAAAAAACAAAAAATTCAAAAAACATTATTTTCGGTGCTGCTGGCCATCAAAAATCTCTTTTTTGACAAAACCGGTGCAAAAACGCAACTGTAAAAAATATTTTAACTTTCGGCCACATTTTTGCTCAAATTTTTTAGCGCATTTTAAATTTTGTGATATCCGTACATTCACGCGTCGTCTTTTTGTATCGTAATATAATCTCGTATTTTAGTTTAATTTAGAAAAAAATAGAGACGCGGGAAGTCGATTTGCATGCGGTTAGACCCACCGCCAACGAATTGACACAGCATGCAGACCGAGCGGCCGAGCCCGAAGCCGACCACACATCCGGCACCGACGTTTACGTCATACTCCTTAGGGCAGGAGGTTATTCCATCAACGCGGAGGTCAAAATGGACGTCACTTGCCAGCCATTGCGGCGAAGCCCTTGGTATTCGTTGTGTCCAACGACCAGCACAGGAGTTCTATTAGGACAGACTGTGAAACGGGAGTCCGGTGAGACAAACTGTTTATCAGGAGTCAGCCGGAATTGTAGATTTTTTTTCTTTTTGATTAATTCCTTTTAATGCCGGGGTAACCCGGCCAAAAGTTTTTTTTCTACCTCCCGTAGGTCGGTTTCGACGTGCGAGGGATGTTGGGCACCCTGTTGATGCCAATTCGTGTGGGGAAATCGACATGCAAATCGACGACAGGGACGACCAGCGGCGCAGACATTTGCATAGAATGGAGCGCCACCAAAAAGACCAAAAAGATAGTGAAAATCATTCTTCACTTTAATATCGTTTTTTATTATATTTCTTGACATTATTGCTGGCGTCCCTAAATACAATTTTCCCAGCAACTTGTTTTCTTGTTGAGTTATTCACTGTGGTATACCCACATTCTTTTTGCATAATTCGTCGGACTTATTGTTTAATATATTCGTTTGTTTATTTAGATATTATTAGCGATCGACGAAGGCGGAGGGCCAGAGGCCCAGGCGCCGGCTTACATCAAGTAAGTTTTGGGAAACCCCTTTCGGGTTATACCCAAGTAAGTTTATCCCTGAGGGGATTCCTTGTCTCATCTAGGAGACTGCGGAGGTCCTTGGTAAGGCCCCCGTATTTAGAACAAAGTTTATCTTTGTTGTTGTAGGTCTGGGGATAACCGGACTGTTGCACAGATCACCGAGGCTTAGCCAAGGTATCAGTTCTAACAGGTCAGTTCAGACCCAATCTTTTCTTACGCCTCTTAAGGAAAGACCTGCACAACAAACACCCCATTTTTCAAACGCGTTTATCTCAATATCTTTAAAAGTGGATGTTCAACCTTCTGCCGCGGTACCCACGATATACATAAAACGCCTCAACTAATCATTCACCATTTGAACTAATTTTTAGAAGATTCCCTAATTCACCAATTGGCAATGTTCTAACATTCAATCCACACTTGAATTACATTGACATTGATACTTACCATCTCAAAGTTAAAAAGCACTTCACAATGCACCAACCATCATCAAAGACCAAATCAAAAGATGACAACCTCAATATTTCACAACATATGATCAAAGTAAAAGTCATATTCAACAAACCAATTGGTGATTTCTCATGGAAAGAATCCTAAAGTGCAAAGGGAGGCTGATCAAAAAGCTCTCACCAATTTTCGATGGAGCTTACAAAATAATAGAAATTCTATGCCTATGCAAAAATAAGCAATATATGTAGATCATACCCAGCCATTTTTAGGTCGAAAAATTGATAATACAAATCAACTAGAAGCAAATTGTGATCAAAGAGATAATTACTCTCCACTGCCTGTTTTGCAATCACAATCTTTGCTCAAATTTGTGTTGAACAAGGATGCTCAACATCTAGGGCAGCTATGTTAAGATTAACCCTTTGATTTTCAAAAAATATAAAACAATTTTTTCATGTACAAACAACTGTATGCTAATTTTTCATTTGTGTTTTCTGCACTTATTTTGTTTCACAACTGAAAATGCCAAATCTTTCATCCCATTACCAAGCAGTGCCTAAACTTTACTTTTCTGAAATACCAAAAATTCAAGCAAACTTGCTGATACATAACTTCTTATTTCCACAAATCATAGCCCAAAATGGATTCATTAGAACTTTCTGATGTAGTTTGGCTTTTGTAAAAACCTCTAAAAGACAATATTGAAAGAAAAATAAACCAATACTTGACCTTAGCCGACCACCTCAAAATAACCAAAACAAATATATCCTATATTATTGACACTTGCTTAAACAAAAGGCCAAAAAAACGCCAGCAGAATGTGAAGAGCATCATTTTTAAAATATCATCTTTGGGATAACCTTCTTTTTTCCTTTTGTCTCACTTTGTCATCCATTTATTAATTATGAAACATTTTCTTAATTAATAATTTCCAACATACTCCTACTTAATAAAATATTTAATCCTATATCATTAGGCAGAGGAAATGCCTCTATATTGCATGCTGAAGAATAGAGCTGCAGGCATCTGCATCTCATCCTCATATATTGCATGCTGAAGAATAGAGCTGCATGCAGCTGCATCTCATCCTACAAATTATATTTAAAAAATACTTTCACACTGATATTCCTTTTTCTTCTATACTCGAAAATCTTACCTTTATTGTCAGTTTGTCTTCACCTCAGAATTCTAATTGATAGGCACATATTCTTTATTTCATTGAATTCTCCAGAGTATGAAGCAATGGCTTTGTTCATGTTAATGTACAAATCACTACCCAAATACCCAGCAAATTGGCCATACTCCAAGTATCTTCAATGTTCAAAAAGCAAAATGCTAGCTTTGTGATAGGACCACATTTGTCCCAATCAAATGCAAGCCAAATAAGCTTGTCCAATTGGGGAGAATTAATCAATTTCAGAGTACATTGAGTTTCTGCCAAGATTCAGTTATAAACTATTGAAGGGATTTAACTCTAATACATTTTTGAACTGCTTCTTGTTGATCTACTCCAAATGGAAGCTTCTCCATGACAAATGAACAACTGGACACTTGTTGATCTGACTCTTGTCATAACATAGTGTCGAAGCAGAACAATCATATACCTCTTATATTAATGAAGAATCTTTTTATCATTTTCAATTGAAAAAAATGATAAGTTGACCATGTTCATGAAATATAGAGTTTCTACTGGTGTCAATGAAAATTTACTCTCAGAAGATAATATTGCCAGCTGTTGTATCACCAGAGCATGAATATCAGAACATAAAAATGGCTAGAACATGAATAATAGAAGGTAAAAATGGGACAATTCTGTGAGCTTGATTAGCTGTACTTTATCCAGATAGTAAGCTGGTACATTCCCCTAAGGTGATCATTGGATACTGTAAGTGCAGGTATGAGTGGGCGGAGCTTGGTAAATCACCAACATGAGAGGCTATTCCTATGCTGTTTTTTAAAAATGCATAAATAAAAAAATATACCCAGATAAACCTGATCCACTTCCCAGCATTCTGTTGGTGGTGGTTTCTGTGCTTGAATGATTGTTTTGCAAGATTCATTCACAGTATAACAAATGATCATGATTTTCTAATGTTTCTTCAATAAAATCCTTTTAGGATAGGATAGTCATCAACTTCAGCTCTTCAATCAAGGAAATTGCTTCACTCCTAAGTAGATGTAAACCTTGCACAAAATCCTGAATGTCAGAAAAGCTCAAACTTCTTCTTATCACCCTAATTTTAAGGCATGGTTAGGCAGTTTAATAAAACATTGATCATTAATTATTGATGACCCCCATAATTGAAAAACATACTGACATCATGCTGCCTTCACTTCTGATGGGAGAGGTATTTACTGTACACCTCCTCATTCCTGACACTCCCAGTCACCGTTCTATTTTTAAACTTCTATGAGTTCATAAACCTTGTGCCACTTTTAATTGGTAATCCATGAAGTGACCCACACTACCCATTAATAATGCTTATCAGTATATTCTTCATCCATGCAATCTGAATTTCTTCCAGTGTGACATCAAAATCCTTGACAAATCTGCTGAGACCAGCAGAACATACAAATAAAAGGCCAAACAGCTTGAGATGGTCACTAATGATCCTGTTTTTTTTTCTTTTCCCAACATTCATGCAGATACATTTGTGCCCATTTTCCTATAGTCAGTAAGGCATGCCTTACAGTATTCTTTGTTGATTTGAGTGCCCACCTCATTCTAGAGGTGCTTTTGCAACATAGTAGAGGCGACTTTTCCCAGTGTGGCATCTGCCTGATAAGCAGGACCTGTTAGACTACCTCCTTCATAAATAGAATAGGCCCACTTCGCCTTTTTTGATGAGACAAACCTGGGCTGAGTTGACTCCTACAAGTCACATTCCAAGCTTGCCTACAAAATTTATCAAACCAATAAGGACAAACGACTCTGATCATTCACATTGGGATTAACAATTTAATAATGAAAGATAATATAGTGAATCTATGTTGTAATCACAATGCTGTAAAGACTGCAAAATATTCTGCATATTTGTTGTTTTAAAGAGCAAAATATGAATTTCTATTTTATTGCATGTTAATAACATTACAACTAACTGATCTTAGGTTAAAAAAAGAATGAATTTCCGAATCTTGGGAAGAGATTAGAAAATTATGTGTATTTTTTCATCTTGATTAATAAAAAATGATATAAGTGTCTTAGTTTATAAATGATATAAGTGTGTATTTTTTTAAATTTTTTTCAGGAAACTTGAAAGTACTGTCAGTACCTGGTAGTACAAAAATCGAAACAATAAAAAATTCTACGTGATTGATTTCTTCAATGAATTTCGACACAAAAGTTTGTTTGATGCCAGTTGTCTACACTAAAACGGATGTGGTGATAAAAATTGGCACACTACTCTCTTTGGCCATAGGGTTGGCCAAGGGAGAAAGTCTGAATTATCTTCTAGCCTAGGTAGGTGGATTTACACACTACTTGAAGTTTTTTTTTATGGATACATAGTACAGTATAAATGTAAAATTTGAAGATATTCTACAGTTTTTAACATTTCTGCCCTTTCAAATAGTTGTCCCTTTCACACATATGTTTAAAAAATATAATTTTCAACATGTTGAAGTCATATAGAAATAGTGTGGATTCAGGTTTACACTAAAATCCTTTTGCATTTGCAACAGAGTGGAAAAAACAAATACGTGTAGGCCCTTACAGTTTCAGATATGATTCAGGAAAAAATCAGTGAAGCTGAGTGCTGCATATGCTTAAATATGTTATTTAAACTTTTTTAGCATTTATGAAAAAAAGTTACATTTTGTTCATACTCATTGCATGAAGTAGACTGATATTTCAATTGGTGGCATATTCTGATAAAAAAAGTGATAAAAATTTTTCAATTGCAGGAAAGGGCTGTGCTCAACACACCTGCTGCTTTGATCATTAATGCACTTCCATTTGATTCATTTGAAAAAAGTAAATTTTTTATGCTACTACAGTATTGTTTGAGCAATTTTTCAATGTTATAGGCTGACTTCCACATAAGCAGTACAAACTGGCTTGAAGTGGTGATCTGCATCAGGATATTCATTGGGTTTTTGATGATTTTATGTTTTCACATATGTATATCCTTCATAAGGATATGAAAATTCAAAGCATGAACTAGCTGTCAAGCTGCCATCCTTCATTTCAAAAAGCTTCCTGAAAGGCTTATTGATTGTCTTCGACAGATTGATATGCAGAATGACGACCATCATGAATCAACCTGTGCCTGCAGGCCACCCAATGCTCTTGATGCCTTGAATAATGGTTCATTCAGACCAGCCATTCCTGGAAGAAAGTGACATGAAGGGTACACATACACTTTTTTGTTAATTAGGGTTTTGAAGTTAGTATTCCAAAAATTTAATGGCAAGCTTTTAGGTCTACCTCTACTTAAAATTCTTATCTTATTGGAGTTATTTATGTTTGAATACTGTCCATTTCGAAGTTTCTTCAATTGTGAAATTTTCTCGGATTTTTCCATTTTGAAATTTTTTTCTGTTATGAAAAATGGTGCCCCAAATTGTTGCTCCATGGCGGAAGATCAAATTAGAGGTGAGCTTACTTTATGCTTTTTTCTATTTTATTTTTTCCTGCTCATTTTTCATTTTCAATTGCTTTTTCCAGTTTTTGATTTTTTTTATTTGGTATTTGGTTTTTTCTGATTCGTTTTAGTCTAGTTTTTCCCAGAAAATCTAGAGAATATAGTAAAACAGTTTTTCTATTTCTGCATATTTTCTAGTCAATTTTGGCTCACTTTCTCTTTTTTGTGTTTTTTCAATCAACTTGCCCACTTTCCCATGACTTTCAAAGTTCATTTTCTGCTCACTTTTAGGATGTCCTTCGCATAATTCTTTTGCTTTTTTTGTCTCTCTTTTACTGAATTTCAAGCTCATTCTTCTGTACTTTTTACATGTTCTTTTTGTAGTTCCATGCAAATTCCATCAATTAGCTTATTATTTCCCACTCATCTCTTTCTGTCAAAGAAATTTAAATCTACACCTAAAAATTTTTTTCAGTTTTTGGTTGATTTCAACCTAAAATTCACAATTTATGACAAAAAAAGTTTTTTGTACTGGAAATTTCGAACCAAATTTTAAATTTTGAAGGGTCACACAAAAAAATGTGGAAATAATAGTACAGCATTTTTTGCAAGAAGAATAAAAAATCAAAAAAATTAAAACAAACAAACAATTGACAGATGATTTTTGTGCATTTGTGAAATTCGAATTCTCATAAGTCAGAAAATGGAAATCAGTGGTTTACTGTGTTCAAAATAATCAAGCGCCCATCATTTTTTGATATTGTACTTTCATCCTTCATGAGTAGTGTTGGTAAACTTTCTGAAGAAGACGTTTTGTGTACAGTAGGAAAAAATCTTGGATAATCGAGATCAGTTTTCAACTTTTTTACCTTTTTCCAATTTTAATTTTCTCTCTGCAGTGACACTCAGGCAAGTGGGGCTCAACCTTGCCTCAATTACCTTCACAGTTTTCCCACTTTTTTACCATCAGGAAATACACTGACTTGAAATTGCTCTGAAAAATAAATAGTAGATTAGGCTATGATTTAAAAATCAACTGTGCAGTCAAAAAAGTGGCACTTGGTGGTGTTGCCCACATCCAAATTGTTGTCTCAGGTCACCAACTTATGGAAAACTAATTTTTTCCAAACAGGTGAATAGCAACAATTATTCTCAACATTAGTGCTCATTCATAAATTTGCGGATGATAATTAGAGTGACTGTTTTATGATCAAAATAGGAGGAATCTGGATGTTTGCTAATTGGCCAATGTTGGGCACAGCATTTTTGCCCTCAGGAAAATTGCCAAAGGTGCTGTTATGCCCAATTACCAAGAAAATTATATGAAAATGGGCATTTCATCCAGATGGCTGCATCTTCCATCGATGAAAATAAAAAAGATCGAGAAGCTGAGTGAAATTTTTTTTACGAAAATACTGTACATTAATTCTTGAATTATGGTATGGTTACTGTAGCAATCATTTTTGGGTTAAAAGTTTTGACTTGCACATTTGTAGATATCAATATAATGATTTCAAAAAAGGAATTCTTTTTCCAAAAAACTGAACATGAATCAAACACCAACTAATTCAGTCTTATGGTGTTGACCATGCACATTTCAGCTTTAAATAAGATATTTATTATTGAATCTTGATTTACAGTAAACAGACACCAGTTTACTGTAACCATTGATGAGGTTTTGTATCTACTGTATCTTTGCTTGCTTCTACAGTGGGTCCTAAAAAGAACCATTTTGGAGAATTTAGGCTAGCTTTTTTCCAAATTTAATGCTTATATAGATTGTTTATACTTTTCTATAGGGCCTTCAAAGGTCTATCTAACGATGTATACCAAAAGTTATAAGTATTAGTAGTAGTTGAGAAAAAATTAATTTAGCTAAGAAAGAAAAAAAACCACGATTTTTGAAAGTGGACCAAAGAGAACCACGGAATCAGAAAAACCAATCGATTTTATGCATTTTTTTGCATTATACGAAGTGGTTATCAGTTTCTTCGGACTTATAGACTGTGTCAATACATTTGTTCCGCCCAGTACGTTTTCATAGGCCGGAAAACGAGCAGCTGTAGCTTTGAAGTTGTGTGGGAGGGCAACTATACAATATAATTTAATTGACACATTAGTTAACTTTTTAGCATACTATGTTCTCATCTCTGGCGATTCGGTGTATTTCCATGCTCAAATGCAATATGTGTCCGTCGAGAATCAGCGACAAGGGTCGATTAGCTTTCGTGTTCAAGGCGAAAGATTCGAACCAATCCTCAAACACTTGTGTAGTCATCCATTTGTTTTTGCTGAGGGCGTAACACCTGGCAGGCAATGTAAAATCCTCGTCACCAGCCCATTTGGGTGGTATCGAGGTTAGTATATTTGCTTTTGAACCATGGATGATAAGGGGTGGCAAAGATTCACCTTTTAGAAAATATTGATATATAAACAAATTAAAATCTATGAAGTCTATTTATCATGTACCTGTTGCAATGCAGGGGGTGAGAGCAGTTATGTTTTCACGTCCGGTGCCACCTACAATTTTGACTACTTTTTGACCTTTCAGCGACACAATTGTTGTGTTGTTAGGATCCAATGGAAACCCTGTTTCATCAAGATTCCAAATGCATTCTGGTCGATTTCCTATGCCCAATTTCTTGATCTAGCATTTCGTAAAAATTGTTGATAAGGAAAGGGTCGCGAATGTTTTTGAACCAACCCAAATGCATCTCCTTGGTTCTTTCCAATGACAAACTTGGACATGAATTAATACAGTATTAGTTGTCAGTTGATGTATTCTGGATTATAGATTGTTATATGTGTATCTCTTCATAAATTCTTTGAACCATTTCCTAGTTGGTTGCCAAACTGGTTCCTTGGCAATTCATTTGCTGGGCGAAGTTTCTGGATTGTACAAGGAGTTGCAAATTTCGTTGACCTCGCAGTATTCATGAACCATTCCCAATACCTGCTGTGGTGTCGGTGTGAAACCAGTGTCGGCCATATCTTTAATCAATTGGACCAAACTTTCTTCTTGATCGATCGACAAAACTCGACGACGTCCTGTTTAAATGATATGTATGTTTTAGTAGATTACTTGCCCTGTTGAAAACACCCAAGTTAAAATCTAACCTTGAATAGACTTTGCAGTACGTTCACCTTTCAACTCTGCAATTTTTTCCAGCAAGTTTGTACTTTGCATTTGGTTTTTTCTTTTTCCAAAACGCTTGGTGCTGCAGCCTCAATTTGTCTTTCATGTATAATTTCTTTTTTTCTCATACTTGGTGTTGGGCATTTCGATTATTTTCAAATTATATGTATATAAGTTGTAGTTAGATGATTGAATCTGAAGAAAAGTGTTGGTTTTTTTGGTACCACTGGTTTTTTTTAGTTCCAAAATTTAAATTCGAAAACTCACCTGATTCACAGATTTAATGAACTCAATGCTTCCCAAGGAACTTGAAGCTTTAGTGAGCAAGATTGTCGTAATAAAAGAAAGTATCCTGGAACTTGACAGATGCTTTATAATGATTCGGATAATGGTAAACTGAGCCAATATGTTCGAAATTCGCGTGGAAAAAGCTGGCATTTTTTGGTGAATGATGGGAAGATCCCCAACTGGTAAAAGCAGAAAAGGTGGCAACTGATTAACTATCTCTTGACGCAAAAAATGACATATACCTTTGCAATTATTTTCGAGATTCATAAGTTCATGATCAATAATATGACTGGCAGGAAAAAAATTACAAAACTCCAGCATGTGACCATTTACGCCATTTATCTACCCCACTTTGCAATGAAAAATATTGTTCACATTCTAGCAACTGATTGAAACAAATGCCAAAATCAATTTGTTCAAAGATCTGTCTGAGATACTTCGGATATGCTCTTCACATGGGTTTCACAAGAATCTTTAAAGAATAAGAAAAGTTTTTCGCGTAATCCACATTTAAAATCATACAAATTATTGAGATGTGGGAGTTTGATAAACTGTGCCCATGAGAGATTAGCATCAGAAAACAAATGAGTTCTCAGTAATTTGAGTACTTTACTAAGGGACCTGCTGGCAGGTGATTTATTGCTAACAAAAATCTTTTCCAACCATTTGTTTCATAATTCCTATCATGAAAAGCCATTAAACAGGAATTAATAGGATATGTATCTACCAGACCGCATTTAACACTACTTAAATTGATAAAACCATCTGCAGGAATTGTGAAAAAGTCAGGAATCGAAGAATAAGTTTGTTCGAATTTCTCACATTTTTCAAACATGCTATGCCTGTCAAAATTATTCTCACATTTTTCGAAAATGCTATTCCTGCCAAAATCATCCTCGATTTTCATCATACATTTTTTGATGGATGGCTGAGAAGGATCTTTACAACACAAGAGAAACAGAGCCAATGAACATCTTCCTCATCCCAAATTTCACTTGCAGTTGGTAGGGCATTTCCAAGAAAATTTTTGTGATACCATTCATGGCTTTCAGTGCAGCAAATCATCTTCACACATTTAACATCAGGCATGTGACAAGAGCGATATATTTCGATTTTAAAACTTTGCAAGCATTCTACCTTACTCACTCTTCTGGAGGCATCAAAACATGAAAATATACCCAATTCAAAACATTTGATGAAGTGGTCTGACAAAAAGTCTCCTAATTTGAAGGATTTTGGGCTGGGATCACAATCAGTAATAAGATCTACAGCAAAGGCAACAGACAGAATGGCCTGTTTTTGCAATGACTCTGAAGTTGTAGTAGGCCAGAGTACGAAATTCAAGCTAGTGCCAGGCTCTTTTGGTAAAAAAACAACAGATGCAACTTAAGAATAAAAATCATCAAACAAAGAATTCTGCCCATCATTTTTGAATTTAACCTTGGAAGGAGCATAAACATGAAATAAACTATTTCCGATGTCATGGGCTGTGAAATAAGATTTCCCTCCAAAAAAAAATTCTGACAAAGTAACTATCACGCTTTCGAAGTTTCATTTGGTAACCATTATCAGAATCTTGCATATTTTTACTGGACGGCAAAATTAGAGAAGCTACTTTTTTCATGACACTGAACAGAAAAATGTCAGAATTTTCTACTTCTGTCTCAGACAGCTTAATTTTTGCCAACAGTTTTTTTTAGATGAGCGATGAGGGGCGTT
Organism: Romanomermis culicivorax; assembly: GCA_963922205.1. Taxonomy (NCBI): domain Eukaryota; kingdom Metazoa; phylum Nematoda; class Enoplea; order Mermithida; family Mermithidae; genus Romanomermis; species Romanomermis culicivorax. Next base: position 231,823 of record CAWUHX010000002.1, read on the forward strand.
TGCACCCTGTTCCAAGAAGGCGTCTTCACTTCTGATGTGTGAGATAATCAATCTTCTTCCTTTTCCAGAACAAGAACATGTTGAAATGTTCGTTTTTGAACTCCTCTGCATTGAAGAACTGCATACAATCCTTTTTTCTAACATTTTTCTATAACAAGTGAGTTCTTCCTGGCTACTCATATCAATTTTCAATTTTCTTCATAGTTCTTTTTTTCAGGATGTCAGTTCATGTGCCAGCCACTCAGAAATAATATTACTCCATCAGTTATTATGATGCATGTGAAACCATGGGTGAAACTTATCATCACAAACTATGCTAATCATTATTAATAGTCATAGACCATAATTTTCAAGAGTATGGAGTCCTTTTTCTGTAAGCTAAAACAATCTCTGACATTTCAGGAAAAAGATTTGATAAAACAATATGAGGCCTGCAAACTACTCACTTATTGTGGAGAATTTGTACACAATAGTGCTACATATTGGTCAATCAAGCAGGATATGGACAATTTGCCCCAGCTATTGGTCCCCTACAATTCGCCCGTGGTAATCGGCCCCCACTGCAGTTCACCCCAGGACAATTTGCCCTCAACACAATTTGCCCCTGGGCATATCGCCCCCCCCCCCCACCACAATTCTCCCCCAGCAATTGGCCTCCAATTCACAGTTTTTTAATTTAAAAAATTCAGATTTAAAAATAATTCCACAAGGTTGTTAGCAGTTATGTAATAGCATTTCTACACATCTATACACAGTACGTTTAGATTTTTCCCAGCTGAAATAGCATGTTTATTTATGAATTCTGCATGAAAAGTGCAAGTATTATATACAAGAAGAAAAAGATCTACAGTAGAGGTCCCCTAGGTCAGATTTTTTAGATAGGGGTATTGTGGGGTAGTGTAGCCGAATGTCCACTAAACACGTCATTTTGTCTTAAAATTAGGGAACTAGTTATCGATTTTTAGGACATTGGGCAGGGGTAATACCCCCTCATACCCCTCTCTATGGGGTAGTCTGATCTACAGCAATGTTCCAAATAAATGTTCAGAAATAATTTTTCTAAATTTTCTCTGAATGTAAGTTTTGTTTACTGATGCCGTTAGTTCCAAGTCAGCATGAGCATTTTTTACTTGTACAGTCAGCAATACAGCATTTGAGCAGTAGTTCCCTAGAATTGAAGTGGTGGGTTGCTTTTCCACTTGTAACAAAATGTGTGGCGGAGTACAAAATGAAAGCTTGCAGTTAAGGTTTATCAGACTGAAAATAAACAATTTCGACCAAAAATTTGTGAAAAATCTCAACACTGGCAATTTGCAAATTTATATTTTTACAAGTTTGTAATGATGGTGTTGTAATCCCCAGAAACCATGCCAAATTTTAGTCTAATGGCGTGAATATCTGGGAGAATTTATGCAAAACTGTAATTTGTAACATGGATATCATAGGCAGAATTTTGAGTCATTTATGTTCTTCAATCTGCATTTGCTTTTTATTTTTTTTGTTCCTTTGTCATTCAATTTTTTTCTTGTATTCCTTTTTTTTGTCCTTCATCTTTCTTGTTTAGTTTCTTCTTTAATTTTTTTACTCATTCTTTTCTGATTTTTTTCCTTTATATTTTCTTCTGTTTTTTTATATATTTATTCTTTTTTGTTTATTGTACATCAAATAATTGTCACAAAAAAGATAGTGAAGAACACGATAGAGTCACACGTAGAATAATTATGATACTTTTTCATAATCTTAATTGCTCTCCATAGATCCCCATAAAAAAATACAAGAAATAAAGCTGAAAAAAGAAAATCTGGAGATATAGTACATAACATATCATGGAGTTGCTTTTAAATCTAAAACCAGGTAAGTATAGCATCAGGGGCAAATTACTGATGGCAAATTCCTCAGGGGCGAATTTTCCAGGATGGGGGACTGGAGTGGGGGCGAATTACCAGGGGCAAATTGTGGGGGACGAATTGCTGGGTGCAAATTACTGGGGGGCGAATTGTCCTAAAACCCAGTCAAGCATGCCTATGAGTTTTCAAAAGCATAGTCAAAAGTCATAGTCATAGTCAAAAACCCAGTCAAAAGTTTTCAAAATTCAAAAGCAAAAGCATACATAGTGAGGTAATGCTGACACATGATTATTGTTAATCAACAGAAATAGTTGGTGTGCAATCTGCATTAGAATTTTCCATCATCACACATAACTGCATCTGACTAATAAAGCAATATATGCTTGTACTTCAGAATAACATCAAAATCAGACTTGCTGTCAATTGAATTCATGCAAAGCTTTTACTCTGCATTTTAAAACCAAAGAGTTGCAAGAGCTTAGTTGGGAGTGCTTATGAATTTTCAGTTCAATGTGTCATGTTTCTGCAGGAAATGGTAAAAATATAAAATAGTGCTATCCTCATTATTTCAGGTTATTTAGAGGCAAAAAAATCTAAATCCAAAGCTGGTAGTCAAGGAGTGAGTTTTCGTACAGGTGGAGGTCACAGGAAGAAGCAACCTTATTGCACATATTTCTGTCATCAACTTCTTGATATGTTTGTATATTTTTTCATGTTGTTACTTATGGAGAATCCCTTTCTGCCAAAACTTCAACTGGAAAATAGTATAAACTCCATCTAAATTTTTGTAGACAATATGAAATATATTTTTCTGTTAACAAGTAGATAGATTGAAGCAAGGCCTCTTGTCTACAAAACTCAATTTTTGGAACATCTGATGACATCATTCATAGATGATTACCTGCTGCATTCATTGAAAGGATGCAATTGTTGTTTCAAGAAGTAAAATGGCATTATTATTTCACCTGCACTATTTAATTTCCTCATGGTATCACATTATTTCATACATAAAAATTTGACAAAATATTTTCTGTGTAACCATAAAACAGGTGACTTCATTTATTTCCAGTCTGATTCAAAATATTTCATGTAATGTCTTGGAATAGGGCATTTCGTGGACAATTTTTCTTGTCTGGAAAAAAGCAATACATATAATTTCTGATAATATTGCATTTAATGTTGAAAAATGGGTAGAATGCCTCAAGCAGAACTTAGCTTTATTGTGTTCATCATGCTATTATTCCCGAAATTGGAAAAATTTCCCCACTCAATCATCTTCATCTTATTTAAATCTTTTGTACTGAGCTCATTGATGCTTGATTGCAATGCAAACATTTTCCAATGATACCTTTGTGTGTTCATATTTAACTCAACTATTATTAGATATATGTCCCCTTTTCCAAGTTTTTGATATGTCTCATTCGTTTCTCTATCCATAACCTTTCTAGTGGCTTTTTTCTATTTTTCAAGTTATTTTTTCCATAAGTCAGGAATTTTTGAATTTTGACACCTTTATTGATGTGTCTGCTTGCTTTTTTTAAAAATTTCCACCAACTTGGGACTCTGTATTCATTGAAGCATCTGCTCATATCTGATGTAGTCACGAGTGATTTTCCAGGTATGTCTGGCATTTGTTCAGTTGAACTTTTGGATAAAAAAGTATGCATTGTAATGATTGCTAGTCTAATAGCCAACTTCAGACATAGTATCAATCTCACAAATGAGATTTTTGTCACAGTATTTTGATTCTCAGTCAATTGTATAGGCAGTTGTTGATGACTCCCTCTTCCAACTTCTAGTTGTTGACATGCCAAAAATTAGTCTGAAACTTTGCCATGGAATGATGCTCATGATGATTTTCAAAGTGAAAATTCCTTGATCAAGGGCATAATTTGTCGATTTTGATCAAAAAACGCATTTTTGACTGATGGCTGACCTACTACCCTTGACTTCACTATGTTGTCTACTCCCTCCTCATAAGAATGATTTTTATTCTGTATTCAATGGCCAAGAACTCTTGCAGGTATGCAAATAAGAAGATAAATTAACTGGTAGAAATGTTCATCTTGGAAGAAAAAAATCAACAACAATTTCAATTCTTTAGCAGGAAATTTGGGGAAAAACAGTCCGAATTGTTAAAGTTGTGTTGAAAAATAGTGTTTTCTATAGCAAAAAATAGTCAAAAAGGTCAATTTTTTTGGTCGTCATTTTTACATAGTTTTTAAGATAAAAACTACTTTTTGAAGTGATATCTAAATTTTTCAGTCGGAAAAAATCGCGTTTTTTCTTTATTGTATCTACTCCTGAAATAATTTTTGGCTATTGATGACATCTATGGAAAATATCATTTTACTGTGTCTTCACAGCTCTGTTTTTGATGACAAGGTCAATTTTTGGATCTGAAATGCTAAATAAAAAAAACTATTTATAAAACTTAGGTTTAGAATTGTCATACTGGCGAAACAATGCTGAAGAGAGGAGCTATGAACAACTAAATTACTCTACAGCATGATGCAGCCTTAATTTGCGGCTTAATATATAGTAAAAATCAGAGAGACAAAACAGAGTCAGTCATAAGCCAGCCCCTAGCAGGCCATCAACTTGTGGCTCTGCTCTTGCTCCCATGAGCCTGATGTACATGTTCAACAAAGTAGGTATTGAATTTTATGTTGGTTCTAGCTTCTAGGTGAACGTTATAAACTATAGCTATATGCTCTGTATGCATCCTTGGTAGTGGATATCGAATTTTTGCTGTTTGTAGCCTAGGCTAGTTGTAGTATACATTCTCTCTGAAAAAAGAACAGAGTAAGCAATAGGAAATTTGATAACATTAGACTACTTTAACAGTCTTGTCACAGTTGAAATAAAAAAAGTGCGTGGATAACAACTAAAATTATTTCTCCATAGAAGCTAACAAAAAAACTTGAAAGTGATAGTGCATGTGAATATTTATTTTCCGAATGACTACACATAGAAATACAATATTTTTATGGGCCATTCCATGTATCCATATGTGCAGGAAATAATCTGTCCTTGATCTATAGGACCCAACAATATTTTTTCTTCATTTTCAAAACATGCTTGCATAGTCATGTTTATGGTTGTATTACTCATTTTTATTCATTAGGGACATTTTTTGCTGTCTAATAGCAAATGTGACTATGATAGTGGATGTGCACTAGGTAGCAAATGTGCTACCCAAACCACCATATGGTATGGTCAACCATGTGCTGCAATGGATCACATGGTATGGTCAGCAACCCTGTATACAATGTAAAAAATTAAAGTGGAATCATGCATTATTTTCTTATATTAAAAAAAAATTGGCAACTCACAAGTCGACTGGTGGATGGAATGTGTTTGGGGTCAGCATTCAGCTTGTATTCCTCTATAGCATTTGAATGTACTGAACAAATACTGAAAACTAATGCAGAATTGGCTTGTTAGAAATTTCGAATTTGTACTGTAGCAAAATGTCAGCTCTTTTTCAATCTGGTAAGAAGAGTACCAGTTATCCAAGGATTTCAGATCAAATGAAAATTCTAATTCTAGAGCGATACAAACAATAAAGATGGAAGCATATGCAAATCACAAGAAATGTCAACAAACGAGGACATGCATGCCATTTAACAACTGTATAGCATTACAGAAATATGAAAAACAGTTACAAAACCCATATATTGTATTTAGCATAATCAGCATAAATTTTTTACATGCATCCGACTGTATTGCTCAGTTATTTAGGTGGGCAAGGAAGGAAATCAAGGAACCTGTTTTACGTTTCAGAAATAATCCACTTGACATCTGCATTTGCAGAAATGACGACTAGAGAAATGCAAAATGTTTTGGACAATGATGTTTTCTCTTCCCATTTAAGGACAATTGTTAGAGCATGCATAAACTAGGTAAAGTTCATTAGAGTCATGCATTAACACATCATACTATAATCTTTTTATAAAATGCTTCAGAGACGAAAAACTACCCAAATATCACGTGATTTGACAATCTTCTACGCCTACATGATGCTTTTGCTGTAGAATTTTTACTGAAAAAAGTTTTGAGTCACAAGGATCATTTGTACTTGCCTTTTTCGACGGAACAGAATGGAACCAATCCCCAACAGTTTGAAATGTTCAGCCTGAAAATAAAATTTTGATCAGAAAGGATAACTGCAATTTTCTAGAGTGACTGATGGTAAAACCCCAATTGAAACAAATGGAACAGAAATTTCCCTTTCATTCTGCAACTTTGTGTGGATGGCATTCCATTCTGTTCCACTCCACCAGAAATAGCAAGTATAAATAATTCTTCAATTGTGTGATGTCCGTACATGCACAGCATAGAAATTCTGCTAGAAGTCAGCCACATGTGGTGGAATAAAAATTGTGTTTCATTCTTGATGATGAAAACAGAGGTCATCTAACATCCAAGCAGCATATTATCCCACCTATATTAGTCAGATATATGAAATTATTTGCGTAGACAACACTTTTCAGAGTTCCTTGAAATCAAGTAGGCGTTGTATAAAAAATTGTTATGCTGCAGCATCATTTGGATTCTTCTTTTTCTTCCCCATTCTCTCAATCATTGTTGAGGCCATCAAATCTGCTGGGAGTCAATCAGAATCTGCAGGGAATCGAACCCCTCCTAATCCTCATCTGCATGTATGGTATTAAGAGGTTTTCAATTCTATTAGAACTAAGGTTCTTTTTCTAACTAAGGTTTCAGAGTGTCATTTCTAAACCTAACCCCTCAGGCAGAATCGCATATTGGGGTCCAGCTCTTCAAGATTTTCAGGAATTAACTATTAAGCATCCGCCTGGTCAAAGAAACAAAAACGCTGATGCTCTTTCTCACAATACTCCTACATGTTCAGCAATAAACAAAATCGCAATCTCAACTGATCAGAATAGGAAAAATCCAAATAGAATCATCTACTTCAAGAATCTGATCCTTTTTGCTCTAGATATCTCAACTATTTTCTTCTTAATAATCTACCCACAGATGTAGTTTGTAATTACAGTAAATAATTAATAAATAAATACACATTCATAGATATAATAGCATGTATATAAAAACTTGCATAAACATTTTTGCATAAATCTTTTGTTCCGCCATAAAGGCAAATTGTATTAAGTTTGTTGTTGGTTATTTAGTTTTGAAATAAAATGGCCACTCCAGGGGCCAGTTCGACAATGCTTACTTTCAGCGCAAAGTGTACTTTGGATTCAAGTAGGCTTACTTTGACAAAGGGGGATTCAACAACACGTACTTTGACAAAATTTTGCCAAAGTATACTTTGCGAAAGTGTACTTTGGCGTAAGGCGGTTCGGACCACTCCTTGAACCTTGCTTTGCATTTTGTTGTAGTTAAAAACATGGCCTGTCATTTAATCGATGAAATTATTAATGAAGAACATGATGAAGCTATTCCTAGAAAGCGGTTCCAAGATCATTTACATCCATTGGATGGATATAGCGAAGTTGAAATTTACAATTGCTACAGATTCCCACCAGCTGTCATTTATCTCAAAACTGATTTGGTAAGTGAAAGAATAGAGCACCCGACAAATCGAAGTGCTGCGCCTACTGCATTGCAGCAAGTATGTTGTACTCTACGTTATCTTGCCTGCAATTCATTCCGAAGTATTGTTGGTGATACTTCGAATTTTTCACGAGTACCTGTAAATAGTTCCATGTCATGTGTCATGAAGGCTCTTGTTCAACATTTGAATCATTTCTTTCATTTTCTGACTGAGGAAAAACTCGGTGTTGTGAAACAAGGTTTGCATGAGTTAGCCAATTTTCCCAAAGTTGTTGGGTTAGTTGATGGAACTCACGTGCGCCAGATTGGAGTATGTTTAGGTGAACCGCAAAGGGTTTCATTCGATAAATGTTCAGGTAGAAAGTTTATCACATAGGTTGAGATCAATTTTAAATGATTTCACGCTATCACCAAGTTATAGAACTAATGTTTTCTTTTATCACACATTATACCTCCTTATTCTCTCAGCCCATCAGAAAACCCATGTCTTGATGGAGCAAGTGTTTGGAAGGTGGAAAAGAGGGTTTGCGATTTTACATGGTGAAATTTGAGTTCATCATCGAGAAGTACCCCTCTTGGTTGTTTGTTGTGCAATGTTGCACAACATTGCTGTTCAAAATCGGCTTCCTGAATTTCCTGTTGATATCGATGAACAAGATGAAGCTGATTATGGTCATGCAGTGCGAAATGAAGGGACGAGATTCAGAAATTTTATGGTTGCTCAATTTTTTAACAATTAATACAACGTTCATTTTGTTTCAAAATGATGTTAGTAAATCCTTTTCGCAATCACCACCATTTCAACAGCTGTTGACTCTTTGGTTTTTTGTACGTAGTATGCTGTTTCCGCCAACAGCTTTTTTTCCCACCTTCAATACTTCACAAGACAAGTCTTCCTAAGTCGGCACCACACTTGCACATACCACTTTACTAACTTTGTGCTTCTTCGCTTCAGGCGGTTTCAGAATGGTTTCTTCCAACTCTGATTTGTGAAGTAAATTAGACTCAGCATAAGAAAAAATGGATGATTATTTTGAAACAACATGTTTCCACTTCAAATTATCATCTATATACCTTCAAGAGACAACATTTTATTCGTTTGTAACCTGCAAATTAATTGAAAACATTCTTAAGACATCAACTAAGTGCTATGAAAAACAGACAGTACTTTATTCCATGCAGCCTGTTTCCTTTTCACTGACTCGGCTTTGCAATCCGTTCCAAATAAAACGGATTCATTTTGATGGATAAAATCGAGCAAAACAGAACGTTCTTTTTTGTTCAATGGTGGTAATTTTGAGCTTTTAATCTCAGACATTGAAGTTCACAAATCACTTAAAATAAAATATGGCTAAATATAAAAAATACATTAGGATTTGCTTGAATATGGAAATTGTTTAACACAACAATGTCCGAAATCGATAATAGCACGTAACATTATGGACACAAAAGGTACTTAGATTGAATTTTAGAAGCCTTGAAGGACAAGCTGTCGCCGAATCGTCGACAGACATTATTAAACAGTTTTTTATCATCGGGGATTTTTTTCGATGATTTCAATATTCTCCATCGACTTGAATAAGTCAACACAAATGATTACTTTTTTTGTTTTTAACATTGATGCTAGCCCATGTATTGCAGTGCCAGCATTCGACATCGATTATGATTTTTTTATTTTAACATCATCTCAGCCAACATATTGCAGCACAAATGTTCACCAACATCAAAAAGAATCCTAAAATCCAAAAAAATTGAAGAAATTATAAAATCAAAAAAGAGTCAAAAATGGACAGAGACCCTGCAACTACTGTCACCAGGCGATGTCATCTCGAGTTCACTACTGTATCTCTCTTGTCCAGGCCGAAAACTGAAGTATCCTTTTATCTTCATAAGAATTTAGGCAGGGTACCCTAACTATTTTCAAGGTATAGACCCTGATATTTTGGAGGTATGGACCCTGAACTTTGCCTCTTAGCTTGTGACCTAATCATGGAAGACCCCTGTTGCCCTGGAATCCCTACTGTATATGCAGAATTTTTAACAAGTGACGAATCTTGTGAATCTTAGTCTTCAGAAAGTTGTGACCTTTACCCAATTAATTTGTATGCATAACCTTAAGTAAACCGATCCTTCTTGGCCACTATTCAAATAACACGTTTGGATGGACTATAATTATTTTTCACCTATTAAAAACGCATCAGGTTCCCCAATCTCTCTTTGATTTATTAACCCAAGCCCCCGAAATTATCACCTTCGATGGTCACTGTATTTGGAACACTATGATCTACACTAACCATAGAATAGACTTTGTTCATGCTGAGGCAGACCCTAAAAAAACCTGAGAGGCAACGAGACATGCCAAAACTATTTCTTTTCTCAAAGACAAATTTTCTTCTAGGTTTTTTAGACCCTCAGATACAGTAGCAACTTTTTTCTATTTGCCTTACCATTGTGAAACCATGAATCCTAATTTATATGCCCTAGTACAAAAACTGTTGAGCATAGAAATCTCCAAACCATTTAAAGCTTGTAGTTGGATTGGGCTCAAATTGATTTACCCACTGCAGCTCGTTTTTCTGCAGCTCTAGATGTTCTAGCAACTAAGGACATCTATCTGGTTTTGGATCAATATTTCCCTATTTTTTTAAATTAAATCTGCTCTGTCCAAGGAGCAAAAACTCCTTAAATGTGCCTTTTTAATGACCTGTCTTGACCACCTGTTCTCCCTGAAGAGAGCAAGGGGTACGATTTCTTCAAACTCAAATGGAGCGGATTTTCTCAAACTTTGATCACTAATATAATTTGAAGAAGTCAATATAATTTTCAAAAAAAAAACCTTTCGATTGAACTTTTGATAGATGCATGGGCAAAAGTATCAATGTCCAGGGATGAACACTCATTAAGGAACCTGCAGAAACTTGGGTCTCTAAAATAGGCGTTTTTTTGCATGCTTTTAACATCCCACCATGGCTCATTTACATATAAAGTCAGTATTACCTTTGTTTCCTGCATGTTTGCCCATATGATGGATATTGTGCAAAAAAACTCATGACTGTTTTAACCTTTTTTGCTGTAGTGGTTTCCATTAGATTTTCTCCCGTCAAAAACCCATTTGATCAAAAATTCGGGGAAATAGATTTTTTCACACTCAGGATACTTTTTTGTGTAAATTGACTGTGTGCATTGAATTACCATGATCGAAAACCCTGGCACACTGAAAACACTACTGGTTCAATTGAAACTGCAGAACACTCTGACACTGCTCTGCATTATACTGAAAAAAATTATTTTTTCCCAGCCAGTATTACATAACAACATTGTAGAATACAGATTTTCTCCCTCCTTTAGTATCCAGAATATAAGCATAGATTCCCTTTTTTGTTCCCTTTTTTAGTGTGTTTGTACTTTTATTATTATGTTTGTTATTTAATGTTATTTGATGTAATAAACAAATAAATGTTAGAAAAAAAAAGATCAGTGACAACATTACCCCCACTCAGATTCATTATATCATCACCAAGGATAGAGAAATTTCGACCACTGCGTCCACAATCACAATTCCAATCATTCTGGCAACAGGAATAAATGGCTGCAGAACAACAGAAAAAATTTTCAGCCACATTGTCTGAGCAATAGCCTACTCATAATTATGCAACAACAATCATTTGAGCACTAACTGCAGTAATCAGGATAATGGAAAATTTAATCACTGAAGAAATTCAACTTTGTCCACCTACAATAGTGGATTGTCCTGCAAATTTGAATCCGCTGATAAGAAGGACAGGAGTGATTATGGATAGTGACCACACATTGAACAAAATGGGATGTATTTTAGTTTGATTTGATAATAATTTTGGTTAAATTCTTCTCTTTTACATATTTTTTTCTGGAGGATAAAAACAAATTTTTCTCCATCTAATTTTTAATTTTGTGTTAACTTTCTTCACATCAGTGGACAACTTTAATCTTTTTTCCGAGTTAGCAGAGCTCACTACAGAACTGTAGAAGGTCTAATATTTGTGGATCTTTCGTTAACTCATGAATAATCATTCTGCATTTTTCTATAGCTTCTTTTTTGTTTTTCTTTCCCAGATATCATTTTTCCTTATGGAAGATATCTGTTTCACCTCTGCTAGTAATTCTTGTAATTTTCTAGACAACCCCTTGTGTTTCTCCATATGTTTTGTGCATCTTTTTTTCATAGTTACACCTGTGTTGGTCTATTGTTTTTATTTTCTTTTCACCCATAGCCCTGTTGATCAATTGTGTATTTCTTCTGTCTCATATTAGTTTTTTTGTCATCCTGAATGAAAACACTGTTCGAAGACAGATTCTGAATGAGCATGACTTGCCTGAACTTCATAAACCCCCAACCCAAATATCAATACTATACAAAATACAATACAAAATCTAAAGGCAGAATGCCTCATATGCAGGCAGGGTGCAACACTATCTCATTCCACAAAGCAGAACTGAAGGCAACCAATTTTGAAATCGAGTCAAGCTTTAGATGTAAGGATTGGGAAGTTTGGTTTGGATTTGGTACAAGTTGAGACAAAGTAATAACAGAGTACCTAAACACCATTATTACTCAATGAAAAAGGGGTACTTAATACTGAATGAAAAAAGATTTGTATATTTGAGTGGAAGAACGATATTTAAAGTTGCAGAAAAACTCAATTTAGTTTTTGTGGTTGCCAAGTTCAAATGTAGATACAAACTGGACACCTTTTCTATCCTTGATTTCTAGACCATATTCTTCTTTAATGCCTGGACTTTACTAAGTGCACATTCATCCCCATTAGCTTGATATTAAGCTCCACCAACAGCTGTAGCTGTTAGCTAGAAAAACACCTCTTTCTCATTGTTCATTGGAGCTGACACTGTTAGCTTTTAGGTAGTTTTTAATAGCCTACAATGTAAAGGGAGCACACAACTAATTAAAGTACACTGAGTAAAATCTAAACAAATGGTTTCTATTGAACCATGGATTATAAAAATTATGCCCACAACAGTAGTAAGTGCTGTCTCCCAAGGGTGCAATGCCACACCATGTGACTATGCTGTAACCATGCCCCCCAGTCAACCTGGCCATGCTGATTCATGTTCAAGTTCTTTTAAGTTGAGTTTGGCATGCAAAGATGGCCAGGAGGTCGAGTGTTGCGTCCAGCATTGTAGGACATACTTGGGTAGCTGGAATCAAGGAAAACAAAGTGTATGGCCTGTCATTCACCATGGACATATGGTTCAATCAAGTGGAATCGCTGATCAGATGAACTATTTCAAAGTCATTCTTTAAACCAACATTGAGTTGTTTTTAAAGACTGTATATCAATGCTGCTTTTCATTTTTCAATTATTTGAGCTTAACCTTACCTTAATATGACTTCCAATTTTGAGGATTGTGCCAGTTACGTTTTTCTTTATAGTTTAAATGCATACATGGTAATCAGTGATTTTATGCATCAAAAACTAATCCTTCATACCCAACCTATGACTGACATATGCCATACCAGTGAACAAATTAAGGAGATTTTCACGAAAATGTTGATTTAATGGGATATCAATTTGACTGTTGTGTGAGAAGCATTGCTAACGTATTCTATGAACTGATTTTGTTGTTTCTCCCTTCAGGTACATCTCATTGTAGGTGATTGATTAAGCAATATGGTAAACGGACTAAATAACACTGGGGTTTCTAATCTTGATTGCATAGCTCATCAGCTGCATTTAATAGTAAAATCAGGTATACGGGTAAAATGTTAAATGTACATCAACACATAAATCTATTAGTAATGATATAATTACTTTGTAACATTCATAATTTTTTAAACAAAATCATAGTTTAGTTTTAAAACAGCTGCATCGAACATACTTGATACAAGTTGGAAAATTGCAACATTGTTCTACAAAAATTACCAAGCCAGAAAACTATTGGCTGGAATCCAGACTAGAAATCGACCAGAATGGATAGTTCTTTAATTAGTTCAAGTAAAAATTAGCATTATACATTAAAAGTCACACATAAAAAAATGAAAATTAGGTCAAAGAATGTGATAATATTTATCAGGTGATTTCAAAATGAATTCTTTGCCGTAGGAATAGCCCATTCGATGGAATTGGACATTAGCAATGGTTGGAAGAATCCGAGCATCAAAACAAGATTCCATTGTATATGCAAGTGACAAAAATATTATTGATTGGGGTTTGAACTGTGCCTTATAGGACAAAATGATACTTGCTTTGAAATCATTTTTGGAAGTGACAAATCAGGTAATATTTAGTACTTATATTTTGTTTTATTTTCTAGTCAGTTCAATGCACAATATGTACTTTTGTGTATAAATATTTTGAAAAGAATTGACTAATTTTTCTCTATTCAACATGAAAGACTTCTGATAGATCCTTCCTTACCTAAAAACTGAATCTTTGTTGATTAGTTGAGCTCTGAATCATTGTCAAGTGCTGACTTAACTCCATGGTTACATTGGCTATTGAAGACCAGTAATAATGATCAGTTCAAAATCAAAGAGACCATGGTTGGTACCTTGTGTGCTGAATCGAAAAAACGATTTTACAATACTCAAGATGGAAAATAAGTGTACTCATAATAATCTTATATTGCTTTGCTATAAATTATCATGATGTATTTCTAGGAATCATATGATTGCAACTTATTTAGATTCACAATATAAAGATAATGCTATGATAGAATTGGCTTCCGATACCAATGACATTTCTAGCATATTTTGACGTTGATTCTTAATTGATCAATATGCTGTGGAAATTTGACGTTTTCTTGTCCGCTTTTGATAACATATGGTAATAAATTTTAAATGAAAAAATTGAATTTGCTCAGATGATAAAAATTTACTTTGCTGATATTTTTTAATCATTTCGACTAGAGTGTAAAGCTGCAGTTACTTTAAAATAGGCAGCCAACATTTTTCTTGGGAAGGAAACATGTTTGAAGAGAAAAATATAATAGTGGATGAAAGTTTATTTGGAGCAGATATATAATTTTGCATAGATCACGTAACCAATATGCATGTTTATTCATGCATAACAAATTGCATTCATGATTTTGTGATTGATGACCCAGAAAAATGGAAGAAAAACATTACAACATGGAGATTTTTTGAGTGCATTGCTTAAATGGTTTAAAAGGACAAACCTGTAAAAAGTCGGTTTTGATTTGTGTCAACTCAAAACTATACCTAGTTTTTGGTGAAATGTACAGAATTATGGAAAAACACTTCGTGACAGGTAGTTTTTCAGTTGAATTTAAGTTTTTGAACCTTACGGATCTTTTTTCGAATTTTCGACTTTGAGGTAATATGAAAGGTTGGCGAAAAAAATGGTCGAGTCAGTTTGTAGAGACATTGTGCTGCTTAAGCAGTCAGAGGGAATTTGATAGTCGTTTTTTCGCTCGAAGATGCATGCATAGAGCTTGAGAAATTTTAAATAATTCTGATATTTGCTACAGCAAGTTTTGATAATTGCTGCAGCAAGCTTTTATCAACTTTCGTGATAGAATGGGTGATAAAAAAAGTTTAATTTATCATTTTGTTGGCATTCATGATGAGGATTTCATGTAAAGTCTGAAACTGGAGGCTGCAAACATACAGACCAAAGATTTCTGTTAGCATGCAAACAGTTGATTTTTCAAGTCATGTAACTAAATTTATTTTCATAAAAATCGGAAATGCGTACTAAAATTTTGGTTACTTATAGGCTTGACGTCAGCAAGGTGAAAGCCTATCTGAAGATGATTTGTGGAATAAGTGTGTTTTTACTTACTGAGTGTTGAAACGAAATGGATAGGAAGTAGAAAATTTTGAAATATGGAGTTTTTGGAGCCTGGTTGATATGGAAAATTTTGAAAAAGTTACTCTATTTTTGAATGTAAACACTGGCGACCTATGTAAATTGATGAATAATTGAATTGCATTGCGGGGATAAAAACACTTTGTGTTTTTTTGTTGGCAAATTCCACTTGTTTGGTGAATATATCAGTGTTGAATTTCATTTATATGATTATGCGACGCCTGCAATTGAAAATTCAAAATAAAAGTGAATGAGGATGCAAAGCAAAGAAAATCTTTTTTTAGAGAGAAATTTTTTTCGACACATGTTTTGTTTTTTGAAATTGACGTCATCAAAATAAAATTACATTTTTTTCAAATTTGACATAGAAAAAAAATTGAAATGCAGAAATTTGCTGACAAAAAAGCAAAAAGGATGCGATCGAGGGTCACAGATTTGGTTGCTAACTCAACATGTGGTTTTATCAAAATGTAAAGCTTTATGTTAAAAAATTGACATCAGCAAGACTATGATATAACATGTGTTTAGATCAAATTAGAGGTTCTCTGTTTGTTAAGATGAAAGTGAATCGAAGAACAAAAGAAAAGTAGTGAATTTTATTAGTTTTTGAAATTTTTAGACTATGAAATGTATAGAAAGTAGAAACTGGTAAAATCAGTAATTTTTGAAGTCTGTTTGATGTTAAAAAATTGCTTTTGTGCAATAAATGTTGAAAAATGTGCAGAAAGAATGGCTGGGTTGATAAAATGAATATAAATAAAGTGATGAAATGGAATGTATGACATTATGATTCTCCTTTTTTTGGCCTTACAATCGCATTAAAATTATATTATGCTTTCATTTTGCCCATAGGCACACAATGAACGAATAATAATACAGTGGTTATGGTAATGTGACGTTTCAGTGTCTATACATTTATCAGTAGTCTATACATTTATTGAGGTTGTAAATTTACAGAAAATGTTGATTTGGACGCAAAAAAAAGTACTCTAATAATGAATGATGGAATAATTTTTTTTGTCCAAGAAAAATAAGTCGAGTCTGAGCCTATAGTCTTTTTTTGAATGCTTGTAAAGTAGAATTTCATATTTTGGCAATTTTTAATAAGCAATATTTGACAGTAGTATTGGTTGGTTCTTAGTGTACTGATCTTAGGTTTAACAATTTTTGGCATGAAAAATTTTATTGAAAGAGTAATGTTTGCATGAATAATTTTGTAACAGTGCTTCATTTAATGCACATATAACATAATAATAACACATGTAGATTGCTTAATAATAAAACCTAACATTGCAGGTATTACGACTCCAATGTTTTGCAATTTCAGGGACATCGAATGTTTCTTTTTTTGGTTTCGCGACCATGTTGCCTACAAGGTCTTGAGCTTTTTGCCCTCAGAAATGGCGGTGAATAAGATTCTATCGCATTTTAGGAATGCGCCCATTTGGATCGACAATGTTTGTTATTCGAGCACTGAACAGGCCTACCAAAACTTGAAGGCGACATTCTCAAATGAGCACCAAATGGCTGAACGTATATGATTATTTGTCAATCCTAGTCGAGTTTTTTCTAAATATTCTAATCTCAGAAATAATGAAAGAAATAGAGCCTTTGAAAATGAAAAAATATGCGAGCGCAATAAAAGACACAAAGTGGGACGCCATAAAATTTTGGATCATAAAGTCAGTTGAAAATGAATTTTGTGATCAATGAAAAAATAATAAGTACTACTATTTTGACAGTATTCTCAAAATGGAGACGTTGGAAATTTATTATGGTAGACAGGAGGAAAGTGTATCGTCAAGTTGGTGAGAGATGAATTTTGGGGCATCGGTAACTATTATAAGTCAGGCTCTATATTGAAATGTGCACTGAATGTTGCTTACTTTTTCTGGTCAAAAAAGGGAAGGGCCGAATGTGTCTGGCTGAATTTGGGAGATCATAATATTGTTGGTGTACCCCGGGTACATTTTATTTGGCCATAGCATTATACGCCAAGTTGAAATTGATAACCTAATGATGTTGTCTGTGGCCGGGGGAATCCTTAAACAAATAAGAAAATTTGCTCACATTTTGAGCATCTTGCCCCCAATGGTGCATTATAATCCATATATGAATCAATGGTTTGGTTGATTTCGATGGATCTATGTTTTACAGCCTTAAATTGGGTTAGCTATGTGCAAGAAAACTAGTGCCCCTCAAAATATAAGGAGAATTCATCAGTTTTCGATTATATCTAAGAAAATGATCCAGAATCACTGTATATTCGCCTAAATTGTGCCTTTTACGGGCAAAAAAAGTGAAACAAAAACACATTTTGGCTCCTTCCACATTTCGGGAAGAGAATTTTGAGGATAATACACAGAAAATATGCATTTTAGTTCATTTTAGAAGGTCCAAATCTCAAAATTTTCCTGTGCTCCACACTGGTTAGAACTTTATTAGACATTATCATTTTTTACATAGCTAAAATGCAGTTTTTAGCATGTCTACCCTCAATTACCACTCAATTCCTTAACAATTTTCATCATCTTCAACGTATTATTTCATGTTAATGAAGCTCCAGATTTCTCCTTGGCCCATTTTTTTTAAAAAGGTCAACATGTCAACTCTATAAATTTTTTGAAGCTTCTGTTTCTCAAAGACTATTGGAAGTATTTTTGGAGAATTTCTGTTCTTCTTACTGATAGGGTTTTGGTCAAAGTTATGGAAGTTTACGATTAAATTACTGATTTTAAAAGCTTTTTCGAAATGATAAATTTGTACACACAGAAAATTCCAATCTAATTTTTGAAATAAACGTTCTGCAAATTTATTTTCCAGCCTCGCGGAATGTCAATACCTTGAATATTTTCCAGCGCTTAGCCTCAGACAGATTTAGCATCTTTTTTGAGCTGTCACCTGTCATCCTAGAGGCCTTAGCAGTCCGTTTCTCATGTCATTTAAATTCATCATAGCATTGGATAATTTCCTGGATTATTTGCTCCACAAAGCTTGCAGATTAGACTTCAAATTTTAAGGTTTCTTTTTTTGTTGAATTTTCAATAAATTGACAGCTCTAAACTATTAGAATGGTTTAAAAAGCTCAGAAACACTTAAATAAAGCATCTATGAGCATTTTCAAGCAAAAAAATGACCCATGGAACGAAGGAAAAAAATTTTGATCCATTTCCCCATTTGGGGCAAGGACCTGAGGGGAAAAACAGTGTCCAGAATATGATTCCAAAAAGTGCTGACCAATACCTTTTACGTCTCCAAATTAGAAATGAAACCTTGTATCAATAGTTAGTTTCTGACTGTTCAAATTTTCAAATAAGTGACTTTTCCATGGGAAAGTCAGAAAAAGACAGTGCCTGACAAACCGAAAGCTCACAACATGCTTTTTGATGGGTGGATAGTTTTTTAAGAATTGGATTGACTCAGCAAAAAATGAAACAGATTCACAAGTACAAAAAGTATCCGAGAATTATTGACTTTTTGACAAAGGTAATCACGTGACACCCAATGGCAGATTGAAAACACTGTGCTGTGTGCCTAAACCCTTGCATTACTTCATAAATTTCTTTTTTAGGTGCTATTTTAAGCATATTGGTCACATTTTATCGGAAAGTTTTAATACTCAGAACTGTGTGCCTCTTTTAGAATATTGTATTTGTCCATTTGTATTTCCTAAATCGCATAGCGAAATCAATCATTTGACATTCCTTATTATTTCGCATTCATCCTCCACAATGTAGGAAAATGATTAATTTTTCTCAAACAATAAATTTGTTAGACATTGGTTTTTCATGGGAGTACCAATTTACTGAGAAAATGCCCACAAGACGTCAGCACAACAGTCTGAATCTTTTTCAGCATATGCCACAAAACTTTTCAACTTTATCATCTTAGGTTTTTTGATATGTTACTATTTCTTCTAGCTCAGCATGATCACCAAATTTTCCTACTGGTTCTAAATTTCTTGGACGATTTATGAACTGTTTGATAAACTGATAATGCACCCCTTCACAATGCTGACTTTGCCACCATGTAATCATGGAAAAAATGCTGGCTATCCCCAGAATTCACACAGTGGCTCAAAGACGGAGGAACTGCATAATTCGATAATTTTGTTGTATAATTCTTAAAGCTTCAAAAAAAAAATTTTTTGCAGAATAGTGTTCTGCAGTCCCAGAATTTTTGACAGTTTCAATTGAACTGGTAGCCTTAGTGAGATTTTGGGGATGCTAAAATTTAGATCATTTGGGATTCAATGGATGTGACCACTGCAAAAAATTATCTGGGGAGTAAAAAAACGTATTTTTGTGATTTTTAGTTGAAGGGGTTTTCGACCTCAGGGAATTCAATGTATGCATTCCACAAGGAAATATCCTGGTCATAAACAAGGGTATTTTTGTGCTTTTTAGTAGGAAGGGTTTTCCACTGCAGGGAACATTAACCAACTTCAAGCCGAGGTCTTAAAAAATCTAGTCCACTTTTTTGGCAACTATCTAAGCAAGTACATTCTTTATTCTGCCCCATGGGGGCATTTTCTAATAAACCAGTCCATCTCCCTTTAGTGGCTTCAACTATGTATTAAAACCTTCATAGAAGCACATTGAAATTTTAAAATTCGGCCATTTCCACATTGAAGAAAAAATAAAAAACGATCTTAAAGCCATGAATTCTCATTTTCATTAAAAGTAAAAGATTTGTAAACGGCATACTTAAAACACGTTGTAAACAAAATTTGGAATAACCATATCCATTGAATTCTTCATGGCCAAGAACCCATCAATCAAAAAAAAAAATCGCAGAAATACCTTCCTATACACTGAGGTTAATTTTTTGTGTGAAGTGACTGCACCCATTGAATTCCTGATCATTGGAAACCCTTACACCCTGATACTTAGGCTGTAGTATAAGTTTGGCCCACACAGGGGCATAGTGGGATCTTAAAAAGTTCGTTTTTGCATGTTTTTGGGGCCCCATCAAACACTATTTGTAGATACAGGCGAAATGAAAACAAGCACTCCATACTTTGGCCCTAAGCGTATATTGAACAAAATTCAAGGTTCTAGCCATCTCCTTTTGGCTTTGAAGGGGGGCATGAATTTCGGGGTCAAGCATATCATAGGTCTACACTAACACACCAGCTACGATATTGTTGAAGCTTTCGGGTTCCATGATTTTTGTTTTGTCTCTGTACTATTGAAGCAGAAATCGACTTTTGATTCTCGTTTCGTTTTTTAAACAAAGGGAACAAATAACCATCTTTCTTTCATTTGAAAAAACAAAATAGTCTATGGTTTTGTTTGCAACTGGATGCGCTATAAAATGAAAAATGAACTTCGTTTTTTAATTTTGTTTCTCAGTTCTGCATCAGGAAACTGAAAAATTTTGATATTCGTTTTTCAATGCAATGAAAAAAATCATATTATCAAATAGGGAAAGAACAGAAAATATTTATCTTGATTCTTGTTTTGTTTTTCAGAAATCAAATATCAAGAAACAAAAATCAAAATTTTTACTCAGATTCTTATCCTTTTTTTCCGAAATCAGTAGCTCCCTTAAATTGTTGAGCTTGTATTATAATTTTTGCAACTATGGCAAAATCGATGAATTTCTTGTTTTCTTTGTGTTATTCAGGATTTTAGTGCAAGTGAGCAATTAGTGCACATACAAAGAACAACTTTATTGTAGGACTAAATATTTTTGCCACTGAATTTTCACTGTCAATTCAGTATAATTCAGTCATTTGTATGCAAAGCAGTTTAGGTTTACTACTGGACACAACTGATTCCCCATAATTTGATATCAAAAGGTAAGAAATTTTGAATAATTCTCACTGGAGGTTCATGAAAAATAAGGTGCTCCAAAAAACTACTTGTTTTTTCCCCTACACCTCTTCAGAGCACATAAGGCGAAAGCTATAAGCACTGTACAAAAAAGAATACCAAATATTTTTTACCATGCCTCCATCTTCATCCCCAGAACTATAGTGGCCTTATTTATACACTTCAAGCAACTAGTTTTCTTTTAGGCATCCAATTTATAGTGTATCAAATTTGTGAATGATTGGGCTGCCTTATTGTAAGTTTTTCAAGATTCACAAAAACAGACGTTTACCCCGTTCTGCAGATTGAGGACATCCTTGACATCCTCAAGGGAATGAAACGCTTCACTACCCTTGATCGGGCAGATGCCTATTGTTCAGCTCCATTTGCTGAGGCAGATAAGGACAAGACAGGATCAATACGCATTGGACTTTCCAAGTTCAATTATCTGCTTTTTTGGCTTGTGCAATGCACCAGGGACATTCCAACATCTCATGGACCTACTACTCATTTGAATCCATAAGCATGGCACTAACATACCTTGGCAACACTCTGATGCTGGGCTATTCCCATACATAAATGCTTGAATACCTGACAGAAATGTTCTCTCATCTTTGCCATGGTGGAATGAAGCTCAGACTGAGGGAGAGCAAAATCTCACACATGGAGGTTGAGTATCTTGGCTACTGTATCTCACAGCATGGCCTGGAACCAGATAAAGCCAAGCTGGCTGCCATCCACAACCTCTCCGTTCCAGGTAAAACACCAAAGATGTCAAGTCCTTTCTCGGCCTTGTGTCTTGCTATAAGCTTTCATCCCTTGTTGTGTCTGGCTCAACAAGCTGCTAACCAAGGTCTTACAGAAAGAAATTACCTTCCAGTGGTCAAAAGCTCAGCAGGAGGCTTTCAACAAACTCCAACAATTGCTGACAAACCCTGCTATTTAGCGTCATATGGACTTTTCAAAATCCTTCATCCTTCAGACAGATGCTAGTATTTCAGCAATAGAGGTAGTTTTGAGTCAGCTGGACCGAGATGGACATGACCACACTGTGACTTACACAAGCCAGGGATTAACAGCAGCTGAGAGAAACTACTCCATCACGCAGCTGGAAACTCTCGCTGTTGTCCATTTTGTCAAGCACCTTTGACCATGCCTCTCTCAACATGAGGTGGTTAAACAAACTGACAAACGGCCATCAAAGCAATGTAGGAAAAACAAAATTCTTCTGCTTGGATCGCCAGATGGAGACTCCCTCTTGCTGTGTTCAAATTGATCATACAGCCACAAAAGGGTCAGTCTAATCCAAATGCAGACATATTATCCTACCCACTTTATTGACCTGAAGGGCTCCTGATGATGGTCACAGCTGGTGTGCAGCACAGGGCTTGACTAGAGAGTTATGCAATGATATCTGCTGGTGCACAGCACCTGGAGCTTCTTGCAGCTCAACTTGAGAATCCAGAACTATCTAGCATCATTCACTCCCTCAAACCCTTGCTTGACCAGGATGATGTTGATGGTTATCATCTGCTGGATAACATTTTTCAGAACTGGACAGGGGAGTTCAACAAGATTGTCATACCTAGATCCATTGTCACTACCATTATGCAAGAACATCATGATGACATCTTAGCTTGACACTTTGATGCTAAACTTAATGTGTGGCCCATAGCTCGCAGGTACCACTGGCCATCCCTTAGTTGGGATGTCAAGTCTTTTTGTTAGCCTTGTGATCTTTGCAAATGGAATAAGCCCCCTAGACAAATGACCATAGTAGCCCTGGAAAATATAACGATTATGGGTCCATTTGATCAGGTGAGGGTTGACTGTATGGGACCAATAACCACTATCAAAGCTGGCAACTGTTTCATTGTAGTCTTCATAGAGTACTTTATGAAATGATCGAAGCTTCTGCTACACCATATATTACTGCAGAAACTATAGCCTAACTTTTTGTCATGCAATAGTCTGGCAGCACAGGGCACTGCAGATTCTTCAGTCTGATTGTGGCACTGATTTCACACCTGAACTGATGGCCGAATTCACTGCCATCTGTTCAACTAAGAAAATGCACTCTACTGCCTATCATCCCATTCCATAGCGAAGAAGAGAAAGCTAATCAAATGATAGCTAGATGGCTGTGTATGTATGTTCATTAGGGACATACAGATTGGGAGGAACACCTACTATATGCTGTGTTTGCTGTCAACCTTAGAATGGATGAGTCCACAAGGTACTCACCCTTTGAACTCATGTATGGTCAAACACTCATGTTACACAATGATACTGCCCTCTCATTGAACTCTCTGGCCCACATCATTAATATGACCTGATACAATATGGAAGTCAAACCACATTTTTGAATGCCTTGACCTTGATCCAGAGTTGGATTGAGGAAATCACAGGTGGCCTTTGCTCAGTCCTACAATGGCAAGGCACAAGATGTCTCTTATAAAATAGGGGATCAAGTGCTCAAACTGCACACTTCCACCAAATGTGGACTCACTCCTGAATCGCTGCCTATTTTTGACAGGCCCTGTCTTGTTAGGAGTGTAGCATATCCTAATGTCACCATTCCTCTTGAGACAGATCAGGAAGACACTCTACATGTCAATCAGCTTCAACGTTACATGTCTCCTGATCCCTCAGTGAAGCAGAGATAGTTTTCTTTTTAAGGGCAGCAGGCAACCTCGCTGACCATTGGGCTCCCCTGTTTTTTTTCTGCAAACAGGATTTCACATCAAATCTGATTGACCCACGTCTTGATGCAGAGGTCTCCAACCCCTAAGCATCAACAGGCTCTTCTCTTCTTTGTCCCTGCTTATGGATGGGACATCCTTTTTCAAAGGACTGTCGTGCTGCTCATGAATTATTCACTTTGATCCATCCACCCTCCCCTCCACAAGGTAAAGAAACAGCTGGAGACAGTTTTGGTTTTAGTGAAAAGAAGAGCATTAGTGGCAACCAAAATATCTGAATCAGGGTACAGACACATCTCTATGACAGCCTCACATCACAGGTGCATCTCTGTGCTAGCCAAGCGCATCTCAGTGATAGCCTACACCCCACTAAAATTTTTTTCTCATCATAGGCTTCCCCACAGGACACCAGATGCCAGCCACTTCAGGTATCACCAACCTCCAGCCCTCCTATTACCAGATGGGTCAGAACTGAAAAATGCTATGCAGGCTAACAGTTCAATCAACCTCTGATCACCAGCCATTGCACTCCTGGACGATCTACCACTGCAGACATGCTGCATAACACCTTGATGACCATTGACAAAAACAAGGACGATTTTTTTCAGATGACCATCATGTCACGTTCCTGATCAAAATCATCAATATCATGTGATTTTCCACACAAATATTTTGTTACTTTGATTGTTTCTCATTTTATAATCATTTCTGATCATTTTTCATCTTATTTTATTTTGAATCCTTAGTCATTTATATACATTCCTGTTTTGCTTCTGCTGTGTCACTTAATTTACTTTATTTTGTTTTTTACTTTATGCTTAGTTTTTATATTACATATTACTATATTCTGGCTACAGTATGCCCCTTTTGCTAAAAGTTTTCTTCAAACAGCACTATGTGGTCACAGAGTTTTGGCTCCTTGTGTGAACAAAATGAGGTTAGCTCATGTTTAGCATAGGAACTAAAATCCTTGTCAATGCTAAACATTTTTGAACTGGGCAAATGTCTATATGCTAAAGGGCCCCTTTTTCCTTTCTCTGCAGAAGTTGGCCTGGGTGTTCTGAACTCGGCCCAGGTCATATGGTAGCAGACAGAATCCTTAACAGTGCATGTTTTTCTGTACTTTCACTCATTTCTTGATTCAACCAGTGTTCTTTTGTCTTCCTGTTGCCCCATTGCACCCCTTTGTCTTTATTATACACTAGTTTGTTGTGTATAGCCGTCCGTACAGTCATTTCCATATTCACCCTACCTTCCTCTTCACTATACCTGGACACCATCACAGTTTATTACAAACGAAGTCACCCTAGGCCTTCTGATTGTGCCTAACCACCAAAGACGGGATCCATCCCATTAACATCAATGTCCTCAGAGACCCATCGCATCAACTGATGCAGCCTTTGTAGCCTGACTAGATGAGTTTCAGAGTGTATTTTTGCTGAGGTTAATTAGGGGCAACCCTTATTAATTCAAGTTTCCTCCCTAAGTTTTCCCCAGCTGATAAGGTCTCCCTCTCCTTGAGGTTGGTTCTAAAAGGATCTCTTTGTTCATAATTGGGTCCCAGCTCCTAGGTCATCTCACAAATGACACGGTCTATCATTCATACTGAACAGGACCATATTTGGTCCCCCCTAACCTGGCTGCATTATTCTTACCCTATAGTAGTAACCCCAGAGCAGCAGCATGGTGTTTATAGTGTCTTCTATAGCTGGTACTAGCTGAGTTAGGTTCCCAGTGGAAAAGTTAGCCCTCATAATAGTAGTGGGCCCATGGTCCCCTATTCTGGTGACCCATCTCTCTGATGGGGACTTGGGACTATAGCTCACTTACAGTGGCTCTCTCTTGGCATGACAAGTTGCATATCCAATTGGCACTCTCTCTTGGCATGACAAGTTGCATTTCCAATTTTACAGTGATAAATTTAGCTTTACCAGAGGTATTATGTCTCCATTTGCCACTATTGGGTGCAATTTTGTCTGGTAAATTTTTAAACCTTGAAGTTTTCCACATACAACTGAATTAATTAAAGAATATACTGCTCCAGTATCTACTAGAGCTGTGACCAACAATTCACCATTCACTTCAAAGGGGGGGTTCCCACGGATAGTTTCAACAAAGAAGGCTGGAGCGCCTGGAGGATGATGGTCTTCCATTTGAATGTTGTATTGTATTTTTTTATTGAAAGGATCCAATGGACATTTTGATTGTATTTTTTTCCATCATCATATCAGACAGCTCCTGGCACAATCAGCCCATGTTCAATGAACAATTTTCACCATTTTGTTCTATTGGGGTGATGCATAGTCTCAGAAGATGAAATCGGTGCCAGTGGGTGGCATAGAGGGCTGGGGCCTTTGGGGGTGCGTGGCATAGAGGTCTGGGGCCTCCTGACTATCCCCTTTGCTGATGGGAAAGTCTTGCCTTCAGAGAGGGACGATGTCAGAGGGTCAATTCCTCTGACCTTTGGTCCTATATTTATTATCACTCTCATTTTCTACAGTTCTCTGTTGCTGAAGCACTTTTTATTGGGCAAACAAAACTTTCAAAACGTTTGTGTCATATTATTGTTGGTACAAAATCTAAAAATGGATGAGAATGTTTTGCATAGGCGATTTTTAGTTATCCTTTGGTGGCTTGCCATGTTTCATATTATTATTCCTAAAAGTTTTCTAGTTATTGGTGGTGACCACCAGAGAATGCTGAAATGTTTATTATTATTTATTATCAACCATATATATTTTTCTTGGATGTCCTGAGCCATCTAACACCGTGCATTTGATTCAAGATTCAGCAACATAATCTGGATTCCTATTGGCTGCAACAATACAGGGAAAATGATTAAGCTGACCCTCAGTTTCATGAACATTGTTCATGATGTGCAAATTATCAGATTGTACAAGGGTTGCAAATAAAACTGGAAATTTATGTGCAGCTTTTTCATGTTTGGCAGACCAAGTTCAATGTGTTCAAGACTTATTGACACTGCCTTATCCACTGAAAAGCAAATTTGCATAGCAAAAAAGATCAAATTTTCTCTCTTCAGAGAAAAAATTCTTTTTCATATTTCAAGAGCCAGCATCTATATTTCCATGCCTTTTCTTCATGGTCAAACTGGGGGACATGAAGAAGACTAGAGTGTGCAAGCTGAAAACACTTATAAGGCCAGGAATATGTTCCCAAAGCAACTGGAAAATTCTCAAATTTTGTATTCATTTTTCTTGACTGAATTAGAAAAACATTGTGCCCCGTGTTTAACAGATCTAGATTACAGGCAAGAAAATTGATTTTGCTACCAAATTTACCATCAGACTGGACAGGCAGCAGCATATGTTGAAAAGACAATTATCTAGGATCTGCCAAGTAAGCTCAAATATTTCTCCTTCAATGACTACTATGTATAAATATATCTTACAATAGAAGAATATTTTTACATTTCTAGTTTTTTATTACATGTGTTCTGTTAAGGAAAATTGTTGCAAAATTGAAACATGGAAATTTAGTTTTCTGCAGAAAGTTTCATTTCATCCATTAACTGGTTTTCTATTTATCATCAAAAGAACAATGAATCTTTTCAGCTGCAATTTTGGACTATATTGACTGCCTGTCTCATGAAATCACCTACTTAGAAGAGGACATTGACATTTACGATTGGTTTCAAGACATGATCACTACCTGATTCAAAAATTAGATGAAACCTTTGAAAGCATCTAGGCATTGTAGCTTAATTTTTTGTTTCTATCATTTGCCTTTTGTTAAGAAATATTATAACAACTGGCTTTTCTTCAACACTCAAAAAGTGATTTTAAGAGAAATTGTGGCAGTCATTGTTGATGTGCCTCTAAATCAGATGAATTATTATTGAAGTGCTCTGTTCAAATTGCATCTAAAACATTATCTTATGTGGTCAAGAAATATTTCCAAAAATATATTTTCTCTTTTTTGAAGAATACGTTTCTTTTGATAAATTATGTCAGCCTGCCACTTTTAATAGAGGCCAAGTGCCAAATTATTTGTGAAAGGTATGAAACTATTCTGGAGTTTCATTTGGAAGCTGAAGTACATTCTTTATCCACGTGGAAGACTGAGTACAATTTTGAAGAGAGTGTTTCGCTTAGATGAGGCTCAGCAAAGTCCTAGCTATTTATCAAAACTGCAGTAACAAATCAAAACTTCTGACTTTTTCCTCAGACTGTGATAAGAATTAACATCAAAATTGAAAGTAATAAGAAACACATGTGAGGAAATCCTAAATTGCACAGAAATTTGACTGCTGTCATATCTGTGCTTGGCTGGAACAAAGACTCATAGACTGCTTTTGAATCATTTTTTCCTTCAGTCCCAAACTGATTTTCCCATGCCATAATGTCTGCAGAGTCAGGGAGTTTGATGCCTCTGCTCAAAGGCTTTAAGAATATAGCAATCAACATAGACAGATGTATGCCTGAATTGTTTCACTTCAAAGCTCATGAATGATTGATTAATTGTGATTGTTAATTAGATGAACCCATGAAATTTTGGGTTTTTTGTTGGATGAAAAAATGTGCTTGTCGAATCTCAACAAGAGAATATTGCTTGTTTTGTACTCTCTATGTTGTTGCTGTCATTTTCAAATGCAGCTGTAGAATGTGTTTATTTGTGCATGAATATTGTGAAAATAGATCTACATTATTGTCCTGAAAATTTTGGGCAATATTCTATGTTTTCCATATAGTTTGGCTTGACATCTTAACTTATCTTAACAGATGAAACTTGTAGCTTTTTACTCTAACAAAACTTATGTTTATTGGGCATGTATGATCATTCAAACAGTTTGGTACACCAATCAATTGAATGTGATGATGAAGATCAAATTGTGCAGCTAGCAGCAGAATGAAGTTGTTGACTCTCGATAAACTTGTTCTAGATTTATTTGTTTTACCTATGGATTATATTTATCCTGTTTTTAAACAGGGTATTTTTGGAGGTTTTATAGGCTTTTTTAGAATGATTGATGTTTTTTAGCAGAAAAATTGGGGTTTTCAGGGTGACTACTAGGGAACACTGAACATAGTTTATACTCGACACCACCTCATTTCATCATTGAGCACTAGCAACACCAATGAATCTAGTGTCCCTATTGGATAGGCTGATATGATTAGTGAGGCAAAAGATCATAGCAAGGAGTTTTACCTTGTGGAATTTATTAGCAGTTGTCTGGAAACTATACATAATATGTGGTACAAAACAGAGGAGATGCAGTTAATTACAAAATCATTCCCCGTGTTTTGCTTTTATACCCATTCCATATTTAATTTTGCTATGCAATCATTTGTTTCATTTACCCTGCCCTTGAGGAGGTCCCTTGAAATATACACTTTGTTACACTTTTAAAATTAACCTAAACCGAAATTTCAGTTTGATTATTTTGAATTAATGATAATCATTAAATCTAGGCATATTTCTCATGGATGACAATGTCGACAGAATGGCATCAACATTCTAGGACCAGGCATCCCCAGCATTCATATCATGCTGGCAAAGCCAGCAGGGTCAATTGAACCTGAGTAGGATGAACCTTTTTTAGGGTTTCGTGAAACACCTACACCAGATGATTGAGGATGCTTCACTAGCTGATGCTGACCACTGTGATTGATGTACACTGAAGAAAGTTCAAGACAAAATATTGGTGTTAATAGAGGGCATAAGAGTAGTGGGGAGGTTAAGTATTTAAGTAGACTAAGAAAAGTATAGAAAGCAAGTAAATAAATAAACATCTCAAAAGCTGTTATAAAAATGGCCAACAGTAAAATAACCAAGAAAAATGGAATATAGTGTTGCACTATTGACAAAAACAAGTGAATTCTTGTGTTTTATTTCTACAACTAGGACTACATCCAATTAAATTTTAAAAATAGTTTATAAAGTTCTCAATTTAGCAGTTACAAGTAGAGACATGGTGCAAGAGTTGATGTACATAATTATATATATGTATATAAATGTAAGTCATATTTTTTTAATATTTCAAAAACTTGAAATTTTCTTAAAAATTTTATATATATGCATTGATATCTTACAAATTCAGAATAAGTTAATTGAAATAGAAATAAGGATAATATAATTTCTTCATTGCAAATCTTCCTTTTTTCATAGTGTTTCTCATATAATAGATTTATGTCAGCCTCTATGTCTCTAAAATATGTCTTCTGATAAATATTCTATAGGTGACAAATAAGGGTAATGAATTACTGTTGAAGAAAAAACTAGTATGATATTAAATTGGGGAGCAGATGAAAAATAACGATGGATTGGTAAAAGGCATAGTACTACTAACATTCTCATGCTTCTTCAGTCAGAACAAAATATCTTTAAGTTTTAGCTCATATTATCAGGACGTAATATCAAAATTAATGAGAGCGAATAACAACTGACAATTTTCACAGAAATTGGACTCCAAACATCTCTGCATTCTGCCCCTATATACTCCCGATGATGTTTTTTAACACTATTTTATCAATTGCTTATGGGGTATAAATGTAACCAGTTGAAGAAAAGATCTTTTGGTAACTGTGAAAAAATGTGAAGGATTGATGATGGTTTTGATACATTGTATTTTTATTTTGTGTGATGAATAATCAACAAAGTATAAGAACAATTGATGCATTTTCGTAAGCAGTTTCAAAAACAGAACATCAAATAAAACCACATTCTGTAAAATTGCACAATTCAAAATATTTGATACAATTTTTTAACATATTCAACAAGTCAGTGCACTGTTGTGGTACTGAAAATCCTTAATCATGAGAAAAAAGTGTACAATCAAATTTTCATGCAATTTCATCAAATTTAAAAACTCCAACAACACCTGTATATTTTCTTGCATCATCAAATTTAGTGAAAATTCGATTGAAATTTCTTTCACATGATTAAAATTTTTCATCGCCTCAAAGAATAATGATACCACACGTCCTGGTAAAAGTTAATATTTCTGTCTCTGTAAAATAGTTCTTTGATTCAATAGCAACTTCCAAGTTTTGGACTAACATTTTCCAATCATACGGAATCTTTAGACAGGAATGAGTCCAAAATTTTGTTGCTTTTGAAGCAAAGCCACAAACCTGCAGTATGAAATAAAGAATATATGAATGTTCCCGATTTGTTTACAGTTTTTTTACTTTTCAAACAAAATCAAACATGAAAAACACACAATGTAAAACTGTCAAGGTTAAGAAAGGCATACAATATTCTCTCCATCTATTTTGAGATGCCCTGGATTTAATCGCTTCACAATTCCCAATTTTTCTGCAGTATTATCCTTGTTGTGTTTGAGTGGCACTCCTACAATTTCCATTGAAGAGATTCTAGGCATCAGAAACTGGGGATGGTCACCTTTTCATCAGTTTAATCTGCTGATAAATGGATAAGTGGGACGTTCGATGGATACCATTTTATCTATAGATATGGGCCATGAGGATTTACCCACTTCTACATCCCCTTTATTAGCACATATGCTTCTGTTCATGGGAAAGATTTTTTTGCAATTTCCAATTTGATAATTTATATTTATGGATTTCAGGCAAGCTCATCATTGCACCAATTGCAGAATACTCTCAAGACACTAAAAACCATGTAATGTCAAAATTATGCACATTTTGGAGGAGGCTGATGTTGGATCTTGCTTGGTACAAACAAGGCAGCAGAGATTGTGTTTCATCTTCTACAGTGGTCTGGACATCTGGTTCTGAAAAGGGATGAAAATTATGATTTGCTTACCTTTCATGCAACTAAAAACAGATCCACTTTATAGATATTTTTTTACTTGTGCGTCTTGTGGAACTGCCTTAACACACTCACTTTAGTGATATTTTTTATGTAATGTGATTCAAATGTCTGGACATTGTTGTAAATCTGCTACCGGAGAATTCTTATTTATTTGCTGGAAAAGGTGTATGTGAGAATGTGCTTCTCAAAATTGAATTGTATTTGGTTAAACTTGTAAATTTACTGCAATAAACACTTTATTGTTAAACATCAGAAATGCACAGAACAAATTTGAAGTTGTAAATGATGACATGAAAGGCGGCTGCAATCTTACTAATTCAATTCCATGGAATCAATCCAACCCAACTCTGGCAGAACCATCAGGTGCTCCACAAAGAGGCAATTATTACCCATTCCTCAAAGCAGAACCATTACCCATTCCACAAAGAAGAACCATTACCCATTCCACAAAGGCCCACATTCAACGTCATGAAAACAATTCAATCCGGATTTTGAGTCCACCATGGCAGTGTGCCAGCAACTCTTTCACTCAGCTCCAGAGAATACAGGTTTTACATGCTTTGAGAAGAGCACTAGGCTGATACAAATAGAACAGAAGAATACTGTGGCAGCAAAAATGCAGTCCTTTGCTAACAATCCACTTTTGCATGGATGCTCAACTTGAAATGATAAAATTTGTTATTAAAGGTGGACTTATGCTTAAAAAAGTTGGGGAACTGTACCAGTCATCATAGGGCTTAGAGCCAGAACTGACTAACTACAAAAACCAAAATTCTGAGAAAAATGCACTTGAATTTTCATGTAGCATAAAAAATTCCAAAATGTTACGATAATCGTGATAATTTGATATTAGGGGTACAACTGATATTGGTTAGTTTCATTAAGCACTAATGTAAATTACAATATGAGCTGAAAAT
The DNA here is from genome assembly GCA_963922205.1 of Romanomermis culicivorax. Taxonomy (NCBI): domain Eukaryota; kingdom Metazoa; phylum Nematoda; class Enoplea; order Mermithida; family Mermithidae; genus Romanomermis; species Romanomermis culicivorax. The sequence goes on from CAWUHX010000002.1 coordinate 264,233, forward strand.
GTAGATAGTCATGTCTGGCTATTAGCTTTTCACTACCATTCGTAAAATCATCAAAAAAAATTGTCCAATCAAAATTTTATCCAGTGTAAAAAAGACAACAAGTCTCAATATCAATTTTTCAATCTTCGTCTTCTTGGTCACTCAAAGCACTTGGCTCCGAGGCAATTTTTGGTGCCGATTTCGAAGTTGGCAAATCACAGTAAAACTGATGGAAATTGGATGGAATCAAGCTGGGTTCATTCTTCTTTGCAGTACACATGCTCATCAAATCACTTTTCTTTTCCTTTGATATTGGCAAATGGCAACTGTACGCCTTCTTCAACATTGACACATTCCAATTCATTATACGGCCAACTTTTTCCTTCATAACCTGACAAAGTTTATTTTTACAACAAGGATGGAAAATAATTTTAGCCAGAATGTGCACTAACTTTAACTTCACAATATTCGCTGCCAAAGCTAGTTTTGACTTCAATTGAAAATGGGTGGGTTTTGCAGAATCAAAGGGACACAACCTGCAATTAATTGATTTTCTGGCCATTGACATCGACATTTCTGTTTTCAATGAAGCTGTTTGAAAAAGCTTTGAAGTCATAAATTGAATCAAATGGCATCATTTTGACAAAATACGGATTCTTTCGGCAAGCCAGGGCAAGAACATCTGACCAACCATGCATAGTATAGACACAGTGGCTTTTCTTTACGTATTCTATGGCACTGTGCATGGAATCGCATTCCATCTGTTTATGGTCCTTTGTTAGGAACTTGTGCTCAATGAAGTTAAGCTCAAATGAATTGACGGCCAACAAAAACATTTATGCAACAAACTGATTTCTGTTCTGTCTGGCACCATTGTTGGAAAAAATTGACACTTCTTGCACGTTTTTCGGCAGTTGGCTCAAAAATCAAATCAGGACATCCATTTGTTTCATCCCAAAGGTAACAAAAATCATTTTGTGAAATGCTCCCATATACGGTTAAATTATAGCAAGTGAGCTTCCTTTTGTAATAGAATTGTGAAACCTGTGAGCAGGTTACTTGCAAAATGATCTGTAGATCAAACTTAGCTGTCACAAATTTTGAATCTGTCTTTGCTGGTGATTTGTCACTCATTTTTTCTTCTTGAGCACGTTTCTCCATTTGCAGGTGGTGGTCATAATTTTCTTGCATCAACTTTTTTGCATCTTCATCTGCATCTTTGTATTTCACACAAACCTCACATTGGTCTTTGCACAGCTTAAATTTGGATAAATTGAATTCTTTGCAGAATATGTCCCAGTGGACCCTGAGAGAAATAGCCTTGACATTTTGCATGACACATTCTTCCGAATAAACTTCATGCAACTTCTTGATCCTGGTTCCTGGCTACAAATATTGGCATTTCGAATTTGACCGGCAATAATGGCTCTCAACTTTTGGTACTGCTTTGATGTGATCACAAACTCTTTCTCGATCTTTTTCTGGCATCTTGTTGTGTGGGGCATGCCCTCCTCTTCCATCTCCTTCAGTGAAAACGCCATTCTCCTTGTTGTTGCTCACCAAGTTGATTTGGCCATGACTGATGCTCAATGTGTTACAGAAGATAGTTTTGCAAACACGTATTCTTTGGCAATTTTTCTCGAAGTAGTAGGACTTTGAACCATTTCATCTACTGTCCTTTTTGGTTGTACTGCATTTTATGGGAGGACTGTTGACAAATTTTGTAAGGTAATCTTTCTGAGGGTACCAATCACCTAAACCCCAATAAGCTTCACATAAAGCACTACTTTCTTCATCAGTGATTGAATTGCACTTAAATCTGCATTTGTCATTGCATCTATTCTTTGGTGCTTTCTTTTCAATGACCTTTCCATGAGTACCAACGTATTCTAAACCCTTTGACCCACAATTTTTAGGAACAGCCTTCTTAGATTCCTCAGGCTTCCTTATGCGCCAGCGCGATCTACGTGGTTGCTCATCATCTTCTGTTTCGGTCTGATCAGCCGATGCTTAAAATTATTAGATTGTCACAATTTGATGGGTTGAAAGCCACAGAAGGGGCTCACTTTCATTAATTGGACCATGAGTCCCGCTTGACTCATCGCTTTCCCAATCCGACGGACGAAATGAAGAATTGCAGTCGCGTTTTCATTGTTTCAGCGGACTCCCCACCATACTGCATGGGTTTTTCCCAACCATGGACACGCTGTGTATAATATAATAATTATGGTTTGAATAACTTGTTTTGTTTAGAAAAAATAATAATTACTTTCAATGTGGTTTTCTGGCGAGACAAAGTCTATGTCAACTTGCACAATGTCTTGACCACTAACATCATTTTTGTTAATTGCATTGCAATTCGATAATGGGGCATCTGTGACATTAAATGAAATTATTTAAAACATTGGATTAATGAAAAAGTATGATAATATGTAGATACTTGAATTCCTGACAACTGTTATCAAAAGTTCATTGTCTGAATCCGTTCTATCATCACTGTTGTCCATATTCTGTGCTTCGTCTGGAGAGAAAAATACTAGCTTTCATAAGAAATTAACACATAGTAAAAATATTTTATCACTTGTAATTTCTGACACTTTGAATCCATCTGAATCTTAATTTTCAATATTGCTGCTGGCACTGACAACAGGGGCCATACATTCGTCAACAGAGAAGATCATAATTAATTGCTTTAAAAAGGTCTAAAAATGTTGTTGGGATAAACTGTCTTGAAGTGTACAGATGTATTTATTAAGGAAAAGATATGATTAACAACACATCAAAAAAGGTAAAGAGTTTCTAAAAGTTTATTATAATATAATACAACAATTTGGCTAAGTGTTAACTATTACAATATCGTAAATACCAAAAGTTATAATCTGGTAGATAGACTTTTTTGGTTCGGAATCATAAATGCTAAAAGTGACTATCTGGTAGTTGGTCACTTTTGTTTGTTATAAATTTCGGGGAAAGAAGGATAGTCATTTAGCACAGCAATTATCTTCAGCAGTGTTAAATATACGCAGATAGGCACTTCTGGCAAACAAAAAGATAACTTTAGAGCATCTTAATCTGCCAAAAAGTTGATTTTGAAAAAAAGTGTAGTTAGTCACTTCTGGCTCTAAGCCAAGGATTGTCAAGCCATCTGACTAATAAATGCTGTCCTAACTGTTCCTTGACATGCCTTCGAGCTGGCATAAGTTTGCAACTTCCTGAGAATCATACTGGATGACCTTGCCCCCTGCCATATTGCCACAATATTAGTCATCCAAAACATTACCAAGTCATACAGTTTCTGCAGTGAATAAATCCTTATGTTACATTCTTTTAAAACAAAAATCTGGTATCATGGAATTCTGATACAAGTAATTCACATTCATTACACCTCAGAACCATTTTGTGGAATGATCAATTGCTAGTAAAGATCAGAACTTATGCACAACCCTTAATGTGCTTCAAAATTTGCACTCACTTTCTTTTTGATGATGATTTATATCATTCTGAGTGCAATTTATCATGCACTAAAAATCAACGTATTTTATAAGACTTTATATTTCTTCACACCTATGTTTTGTGAATTTTTTGGGATAGTACATTACATTTTAAGTCAACAATACTACGGAGCACAGTCTTCATTTCCAAATTCTGTGAGTAATATCACTCACAACAGTAGATAACCAGAAACGCCATTCAGCTTCCAACCAGCAATGGCAAACTATTCTTTGACACTAGCATTTTTCTCATTTCAATCTAAAATTTACAAATTTCCACCAAATTTTCAAACAGCTGCTCCAGTGTGACTTCAATCAAAACACAAATTCTATGTTTTTTTTTTTAAACTAACAAGTTACAACTGATTGTGCATTGTCAGAAACAGTACATTTGACCTTGGTACATCAAGGTCAGAAACTTGCTCGGCTATCAGCAATGATAACAACAAATCTTTTGGAACTATATCAATTGAAGTTCAGAACATTGTAAAGGAATTTTAAGTAAAACTAAGTACCTGACCAGGTTCTTTTCAATGAACATGCAGTCATCCAAGCAATGTTATTCAATGGGATCATGCCATGGAAAAAATTGTGTGTCTGCATACACTCACACTAAAATTGATGAACCAGAGGAAGCTAATCAATATCCAGGTTCATCATACTATGCTCATTCACGTGGCTGTGCAACTTGTGGCTGCATTACATGCAGTTCAACTTGCCTCTTCTATAGGACCCTTGCAGGACCAGCCTCCAATACTGTGTTTGAACTATTCTCTTGTCCTGTCTGGAACTATGGGATTGATTTATTTATAACAATAAGGTCACAATAACCTTTAATTTTTCACTCATTCAGCTTGAAACCTAGAACTGCACTAGAATAGCTGAATATGAACTCCATTGTTCTATCACTCACTTGCCTTCCAGTACTGATTTTAGATGGTAAATTTCTCACTTATGGACTTCAAACAGTTCTTGTAAGAGCATCTTCAGCTGGAGAGGCAGTTTCAGGTACAATAGAACATTTACAATGTACAACTAAGCATAGAGCTTCTGTTTTCTGGAATTTTCTGCCTGACAAATGCTAATGTCAATTGCGAGAAACAAGAAACTCCTGCAGTTGCAGCGACCATAATTAAGAAAATCTCTTCAGATTCCACTTGTTATAGAAGACAATTCAATTACAGAAATTGGAAAAAGACTAGAAGCCAAACATAACAAACTCACTGCACTAAAAACTCAGAAATCGATGTAAGGATTCCATCTTCAGACTACAATAAATAAGAGCTCTTGTAAAATCAGATTCCACATTGGCTAAATGATTGTATCAGAGATGTGAAACTCACTTTTCCATGTATGACCAATTAAAGTAAAACACTGGCTCATTTTTCATGTGGATATTTTTTTCTGCTATTTATCCAGTACTATCCAGAACCACAACTCCAAACTTTAATCAAGCAGATATCAGCTTAACTTGCTGAGTGATGCGTATTTTGGCAAATAGAGCAAATGACTAGAGCAGTTTATGGTACTACAGGGCATGAAATGTATCGATGGTCAACTGAAATTGGCACGTTTTGAAATTCATTTGAGTGGTGTGGCATTGACAAAGTTTAAAAGTTTAGCAAAATCTGAAAACCCACTTTGAATGTGTGAACAGCATGAAATCGCATTACAAGCATGTTTCCCCAACAATGGAGAGACAGAATTACACCAACAATTTTTGCAGGAACAGAAACAAAAAAGATCCGAAACTGTAGCTGAATTCTTGTTTGATCTTGAACATGTAGCAGCCCCTGCCTATCCTAACCTCAGTTCAGACACACGTGAGATGATAATCAAGCCACTCTTTGTGGAAGGCATGCAGAATGAAATTAGAGTGGCACTGAAGTATGGATGTCTCATAACTATAAAGGAAATGTGTGATGAGGCAGCTTATATACAACAAATTTTCAGGAATGAATTAAAATCAACCAACATACCTTTCATAACGCCCAAATTCAAACCCATTTTCTCATTAAGCACATACACTCAACAGCAAGGAATCTTACACAAGTTAGAACAACAAGTCAAGGAATTAAGATTGCAAATAAAGCGAAACTCCCAAACTCAACCCCTAAGTAACAATAGTGATTTTGGACAAATCACAATTTCCAATGTGGACAAGTTGGCCATTTGGTAAGATATTGTAATTCACCAGGTACTCAGAAACCATGCAAGATTTGCTTGTGAACTAATCACATCACTCAAGACTGTAAAAGCAGATGCATTCACTATTATCAAACAGGTCACTGATCCGAGCATTGCATATCCAAAAGCAACTCTAATGTACAATGTTTTCTTTGTAAGCCGAAAAGTCACACAAGTAGACATTGCCCAAACCAAGTGACCTATAATGTCGAAAATTGCATTGAAGACAGACTACACCCAACACAAATGAACATGGATTACCCAGCCCTGTATCGCACATTGTCCACTGTCAATAGTGGGCCTCAGCATACTTCAGGAACGATCATGCCTCGACATCATCAACATTGCAATAATGAGTACATCCTTGACATGGCCATTCCAGACTGGTGCAGCACATCACCACTTGCATCCCCAAAAATGGCAATGCACCAAGATCAATATCAGCCTTACCTTACCAAGCAACTGCTGAGATGCTTAAATGCAAACCATCATGCAAGAAAGACTGCCCAATCTTTTCACTGCTACATTGCCTAGCTGCCTAAACATAAAAATTTCACTCGTGAACAAATTCAGATGAAAACAGATGAAAGCAAAATGGCTATTAAGATTGCTGGAACCTGGAAAATGGAACAACTTGGCCCTTCAACCCCTGGATAAAATAGGTGGACTAGGAAATTTATTAAAGGATAATTTTTTACACATAGAAAACTCACACATAGAAAACTTGGAGAGAGCCCAAAAGAGAATGGCGATTTGGATCTTTAATTTTCCAATTATTATTCATGGCATGGATCACCAGACACCACTGTTAAAAAAACTGAAAAATGGTGCTCGTATTTCTCAAAAACTGTGAAAAGCTACCCAGAAAGTTTGTGCAAAACTCGGATATTCAGTCAGATATAAGATTTATTAGCTACAAAAAACATGTCAATCAACCAAAGCTACCCTGGTCTCATGACTCATAAAAATATCATACAGGACACATTAGACATTCACTAGTAAGGTGAGGACATACAAGGTAAAACTGATGAATCAAACTGATACATGTTGAAGTTGTTGGGAAATAGAGCAGACTCATTAGTGACAACAATATACAGGAATTCCACATTTGTAAGTGAAGAAAATTGATACACTGTACCTGTAAAAAACAGGTTATGTAATGTCCCAATCCTCAATAGTATTTGTGTTAGGACCATTATGAAAAAATCAATGAATAAATAAAAAATTAAAAAATAAAATAGAATAATGAAAAAATGAATCCATATTATATTGTGAGCTGCATTTGCAGAAAACAAGGTTCCACATTTTCACCTTATGTTATACTGTATGTTCGTTCAGTAGAATGCAATGTTCCAGAGGCTCATCATGTCATATACTGTAACTCTGCGGCTTGGCAAGGAATATTTATCCATAAAGTTCAGCTGATATGCACTGCTGTGAATTGAAGCCTGCAGATCTTATTGTAGATGTTATACCGTAGCTACATGCTCCAGAAGGGTGTGTACAAAGTGTTCACACACACTGCATGTGAAAAGTTTTCACTATAATCTTTGGAGTGGCTTAGCAGGAAGCATACATGACGTTATTTTTCACTTGGCTTACTGTGATTAATTCCAATTCACTTGGTCCAATGTCTTATTATAGGCGAACCAAATTTACCTTTAAGCATTTTGATCTCCATATGAAATTTTTGAACTATAGTTGATTTTATGAAAAGACAGATAGACCTGACACTATTTTAATTTAGTTGGTTCATTCACTTCACATTGTGTTGTTAGTGAGTCTTGTCTTCCTAATGATAGAGTTTTGATTGATAAATCTAGCTTCTTAAAACTCTGAGTTCTTATTGGAGTAATAAACATCTTTACATTTTTTGTGTAATCAAAAATTTTTAAGATTCACACTGCATTTCTAAAACAGAAGAAGATTGCTTATGTGATGTTGAGGTTGTTTTTGTGGAGTTGATGTAAAGTCAATGAGATACAGGACATGCATTTTTTTACATTTCATACTTTTGATTTTACAGAATTGGCCATTAACCTATAACTTATACATTAACCCATATATTTGAAGAACAAAACTTGAAAAAATCTTTCCGTCCATGTTGGGCATGTTATTTGTGTAATTTAATCAAATGTCAAAATTTCATTTGTTATTATGGTTATCACCAATCACCCACTTAGAGTAGTTAAGGTTTAAACAACAACCCAGCTATCTGAAATACGAAGAATATGTTGTAGGAACAGGGATGTTAGCTTCAACCACAAATTTGGTGTCCAATACCAGTTGCTCAAGCAACCAATTTTTAAAAATTGTCAGTGTTTCAATTTTATAACAATTTTGATGTTGCTTAAAAGGCCTTCAAGGAACATGGTTTCAATCAAGTTTTCTGTGACACCAATATCAAATTCAGGGTAGGCATGAATAATTTTTCCAAGTCTGAAATATAAAGTTTCAGTTTTAGCAAATGTTTGTTTTGTGTAACATAAAGTTTGGTGGTGAAAAAGAGCATCTTGGAGGACAATGCAGCAATGATACTAATTTGAAATGCTTGTAAATTCCCAATAGATTAGAGGAGTTTGGAATGTTTTCATGTTGATTGCTATTATTCACATGATTTATGACAAATGAACCAATTCCTCCATTTTCCAAATTTCCGGGCATAATTTTGAGTCAGGGAACAGCCCCAATAAGGTCAGCTGTAGTTGCAGAACATGAGCTCAACTAAAGTTCTGATTAAATATTAAATATTAAATGGGATAACAGAAATATATATAACAAAATTATCATACTGTACCTGTAGGATTTTGAAAAGGCAACAAGGCACCAGCAATTTTTTCAAGAGTGGATGTGGCTATATACCAATCTAAAATATCTCTTCCAGGTTGAAGTAGTATTCTTGACCAACTGTTGGAAATCCAATGCTAGAAAAGTAGTGATATAATAATTATCTCTGTATATTTTGTTACTGACCTGGAGTGAATATCAAGTTATTTTGATGAGCTGCACAACTGATATTTTTCAACCTGGAATCATTTAGAGAATATTAGAACCAGAAACACAGACTACTGCATGTACCTAAAATAAAATTTTAGGTCAGATTTCACCAAAGATTCCAATAGAACTTACGATTTTTTTGTTGATATTCTATTTGCTCAGCATTTCACCAAATACTTGTGATAAATGTGCACCAGTGCAGCATTTTGATCCAAGAGGCTGTGTGTGCAATACATACTTTTCTCTTTCATAATTAGCTATTATCAAGTGGGTTATGAGGCTAAAAACATCATTCAATACATTCAAAAATTTCAAAACATTCTCCACTCTGAAATAACCTGAAAAGGGCTTGGACTTGATTCAACCAAATAAGGGTTGTAAATGAAATATGATTATCAATTTCCTGGATTTTCTCTTCGATTTTTGAAGGAAGTTCGTCATAGTATGCAAACCAAGTCTTCCCACATTTTTATTACTTATCTCATTGAATCTTGAAATCCTATTGGCTCGACAAGTTCAAAAAACAAATCACACTTTGACTGCATTTGGGCTATTCAAAACTAAACGAACTGATTTTGGATATTCTGCGGGCAATTATTTCAGAGAAAGAAGACATGTTACAAGAAATTGGTTCATTTTTTATTGCATCAACTGATTTGATTATATTTTCTGCTGGAAGAAATTAACTAAAGAGTTAGAGATTCAATATCATGCTTTCATTTGGTTTTAAAATCACTAGGGTCTTTTTTTAATAGAAACACAAAAATTAATTCTTCAAAGTAGCTAGTAGGAATTTATTCTACAATTACGTTTATTTTGGTTACCTTCTTTTCCTTCAGCCACAAGGTACTTATATGTTGCCTGATATTTCTTTGACAGCCAATACCATGACCTCTTCTGGATGGGTGTATTCTGCATTCAATGCAAGTTGCTTATCCTGGGACACTGTGAAGTATTCCCACACTCTGCTAGTGGAAGAAGAACTTGAACTCTTGATTTCTGGAAAACAAGTGTCTATGTACCTTTTTTATTCCCTGAAGGCTGCTGCAGTTGCTCCAGCTTCAATATAATAAGCTCCCAGATAAGTATTTTTGCATTTCTCACAGCCTTAATTTGTCTTTTAATCAGTGTTTTTTCGACAAGAAGAGAGCCAAACCTCAAGCCTGACAACAACTACTCATCTTGATTCCCTACCTGGATGTCATCACTATCTAGTTCAATGCCTCCTTTGTACAAATCAAGAGAGTTAGCAGATTTACAAAGGAGAAAAAGAAAATAAAAAAAGGAAGAAAAAACTTTTCAGTTCAATTCTTTTGAAATTTTTCATGATCAGTTGGCATAATACAAGCATCTTTAATGTCACAGTAGAATTTGTGGACAAAACAAATCAGCTAATCAAATGGTGTTGAAAATTTTGAGAAAATTATACTTCCAATGAGTCGCCCAAACCACATGTTGTTTATAAAACCTTCACACTGATGCAGTGTGCAAAATGTTTTGCATGTCTAAAGTTTCAAGTAGTGTAAAACAAAAACAGATTCTTTTTCTTCTAGCTTTCACTCAAAGCTTTCATCCTCATCTCTTGAGGCATAAATTTAATTTTGCAAAAAATGCAGCAGCAGCAGCACTGAACATTGCACTGTTTAGTAAACAACTTTGGGTAAATGGTAGGAAAACATAAACTATGCAATCATCAATAGTGATTAAAAAATGGAAACAAAAGTGACAAAGGGTGTCCTGATCTTACTGCTGAGTGGCAAAAAAATATTTATTTCCTTTTTCTGCATGTTGAACCTGCCATTGTTTTGGTTCCACGCAGCGACATTTTGCCACACTAATTCTAGCCTGGTAGTTGCAAACATGGGCTTTGATCTGGCTAACCTTAATCTGAGTACCTTAAAGACATGCAGGTGCGTTAAGAACGTTCTGCAGTCGATTTTTGACTGAAAGTCGGCTTTAGAGCATTCTTGGATGAACTTAAATGCTATGGATGGAAGATGTAGCCCTTTTAAGGGTGAGAAAAGGATGTTATGTGGGGTGGGTTATAGTTAACAAAAGAAAAAGACAACCAATTGATTAGATTTTCACCTCACTGCTTTGGTGTTGGCATAATACTTCAACCATTCCAGGAGTAAGGGAGAAATATAGGAAATCTATAGTAAATAAGTAATCATTATTCAACTGGTATTGAGGTCATAACATCTGTTGACCTAATACTGTATTGTTTCCCTGGCATAAAGAAAAAGAGAGGAGTTCCATAGTGAAAAACAGGTAAAAACAATAAAATTCAGATGGATGCAAAACCTGGAGGGGAGGAATAATTACCATAGGCTGGTCCATATAAAGGAAAATTATATATACCAGCATATGCCTCAATAAATGTACATGTCAAGATATACATTTATATATCGTCCCTGATCTGCATTTTCAACTTTTGAGATAATCCATTTGAAGTTTGAATGATGATGAAAAATCAACCTTCAAAGTATATGAGTCGAATCAATGGGTGTATTTCATTGGTGGTTCTTAATTTTAACAGCTAATGAAACTATTACATTGATGCATTTTTTGGAAGTTCATCAAGGAAATGTCACATATCCAGTTCTTGCTATTCAGATATTTTAGATTATACTCAAAAAAGCCATGCAACTTATCAAGTATGAGACATCTGGTACACAGTGACAACAAATCCTGAATTAGGATGGGCAGTTTTCAGTCTTACAACTCCAGTCATGATGCCATTTTTGAAGGTTGTCCTCTTCTACCCTGGTATCAATTCCAACCACCTGTGGATGTGAATATGATGAACATTCCTTGAGAAAAAATTAGAAATTTCACTTCTAAGTCAGGGTAACAGTGAGAGTGTTTGAATTTTATCTGTCCTTGGCAATCCTTTTGCATCATGGAACCTATAATCATAAAAATTTTTATTATAACTATTATTATGACTTTTTTATTATGTATTATGATTATTATTATTGTTATTATGATTATTATTATTATATTTTATGATTATTATTATTATACTTTATGATTATTATGACAAATAAATAAAATTATCAATACTAGATTTGTCTTTCATTGGTCAGATTTCCTTTTCTAATTTGGAGATAAAAAAATTTTGTGGTTACCTTATTCAAACAGCTGCCTTGAATGGTAATCTTTTCAATTGTTCCTTCTCATGCATTGACTGGTAATCAATAGTTCAACCTCCTCAATTTTACTCATAGCTGTAAAAGGGCACAGCTTGAAGTCAATGGATGATTCCTACCCACTTCCTTACAAACCAAGAATTCATGCATTTATCCCAAATTTGACTCACAGAAAACTATGGTGAAGCTTTATTCACATTCAATATATAGGAATAGACTATGAAGATTTTCTGCAGGAAGGACAGCAGATTTTAAGTTTTGATTTGTTGCCTGAAGAAGCAGACACCTCAAAGAACTAATGCCATAGTAACTATTTTTAGGCGAAAGGGATACTAATGTTTTTGGGCAAAATTATGCTTTCATTTGCTACTTACTTTTTGATAAGGCTATAACTATTGGCGAATTTAGGAACATTATTCCAGACTATATGCCATAGAATGTATGTGTTGATGAGGATTGACCCTACAATTGCTCCCTACTCCTGTGGCGTCTTTTCCGGACAAAATGTGATCTGCAGGCTACAAGTTACAAACTTCCAATGATACAGTAGATTTTTAAAGGCATCAGAAAATCATCAGATGCCCAGCAACACTCTTTCTCCTGATGACTAACAATGTGGCCTCAAAATTAGGCATAAATACTGTAGCATTATTGGAAATTTTGAATTTTTATCCTCAGTTAGGATTTTATTTACTGGGATTGGAAATTTTACACTAGCCAATGCATCCTGAAAATTTGTCAATTTCAGAAATTGAGCAGTAGGTTGTAATTCACTCTCCTACTGTATGCTGACTCTTTCTCCAAGTTAACACATGAATTGTTGTATAAAGAGATGATTACTCCATGAAAATTAAGGTAGAGGAGTGAATCCTGCTGTATCTGAATTTTATTTTTTTTTGGAGAGAGATGATAATGTACTAATTATACCAGTCAGTAAGTAGAAAAAAATGTCCCATAATTCTACAAATACTGTACCCTGATTCCTCACTAAGGATATATATTTGCTTTTATTCTGACAAGATGAAACTGATGATCTGCAAGATTTGTAGGAAAGAAAAATTAAAATATTTTCATTTTTATCATATTAGTCACCCTCAATTCAATAATAGAGGTATAATGATATGTTCACCCTTGACTGCTGATGATGCTTACATCAATTCATCATTTGCTTTACTCAATGTAAATGCAGAATTCATTCAATCGGATTGTAAATCAATCTGGAAGTGAAAAATTTCTAAGTGTAAAAGCTATCTGCTTGCTGTATTCCTGAACATGGGGTGTGATAAACTTGGGACAGGGGAAACAGTCAGACAACCTCTAAAAAGAATCTCATATTTTTCCTAGCCTCTTCCAGCCCTTACTTTGTCATTTATTTTTCACACTGTTAGCCCAGACACATATTCCCAATTGAGAGACAGGTATGGGAAAGCAAACCCAGAGAAAAACTAGTAAAAATCTATTTTTAGCATTTGGGACAAATACTTACCATTGAAAATTCAAAGGTCTCCAAAAACCACAGAAAACTCTCTACTGATTGAATATGTTGCTAAAAGTCAATATTTCGAAAATCAAACAATGGGATATAGTTTCAAATGGTGCAAAAGAGAGTAGTATTGTACAATTATTTCAAAAAAGTCAGAGTTCAGTTGACCACTTGATTCAACATGTTGATGTACAGCAGAAATAGCCTCTAAAAAGTATCATTTTAATTCTCAATCACAGTAGTACCATGCAGAGTGGCATTAAATAATTTGCTTTTTTTTCTTTTTCTTTTCATGAGTATTTGGTTCATTAATCATTTCTTTGTTATTATTTTCCATAGCTTCTGATTCCAGGGTTATATTATCATCATGTTCTGCATTTAGCGTCATATGGAAACTATGCAACACTGCCTGTGAGCTAAGCTTCATTGTGTAGGTCATTTGTATTGTATTAGTGTAGGTCTTTGCTTCCTTGTGTTGATCAGTCCAATTTGTCACTCAGCATCAATTAGTCGTTGAACAGAGACTTTAGAAAATTGATATTGAGTGTAAAATCCCAAGTCATTGTAACATTCAAACATACTTGTTGTATGCACAAACTGGAGATGAATTGAGAGCAAATTATCAATTTCCATTTCATCATTGGTCACAGCATTCAAAAATTTGATTAAATCCATATTTAAAAGTGAGAAAACCAAGACTTGTACTCCCTCCAACTGAAGGCTCAGATGAAATTTGATTTTTTGTTCAGAGTTTGTCCTATCACGCATTTGATGATACAATGGCTCCCTAGACTATCCCCAGGGATAACCTGAATTTCTCCTAGGGTTAGTCTATCCAGCTGTTTTACCAATTTTGAGAATATGGCCTTCTAACTATCACAATTTAGCTCATGGTCCAATGATGAGCAGTCCCTCTTGCTGAAAAAGTAATTAAGATGCACATAAGCAATGTACATAGAATGCACGGTAATCTTTTCTATGATCTTTGTCTGGTCATAAGATCATATTGAATTGTCATGATATATGCCATCCTGAGGATTTGAGTTCATGACAAGATGCCCTCAAAGTTTATGATTTGAAAAAAATGTTCTTTTCTGCATGTATTTTTTTCCTGGAAAACTCGATGTTGGTACAAACTTTTCAAACACTGAAAAAAGATGGGAGGTGAACACAATTCCAACTAGGATCACAATTATTTTAGCATATGTCACTTTATAGCAGGACTAAACTCCTGCGAAACATTGATCCAAAAATATCCCTGTCCAATAAAATTCAAGGCTGGGGACAATTGCTACATTACACCAAGATGAAGTTTACCACCCAAAGATTGAAAAAGTTATTTTTTGAATTTGACAGCAGCAGAGAAATGGTTTATGTGGTAGTTAATTGAAACAAAATGCAATGACAGATCACCCCTTATGAAAAGCATTAGATTGCAAGAAGATAAGGTATTTGATTTTCCAGGTTTGTTAGAATATGATGGCAAAGTTGATGACAAAGAGATAGTCATTAAAGAGTATGCACAGAAGCCAAAAGTGTGCACATCAGACTTTGTGCATATATTCAAAGTGAGTACGTGAATATTTATGTTTCAGTCATATGTTTGCTTTGTTGAAGTATAATCTGTCATTGAAATTAGGTGGAATCATTGATGAATGGAGAAAATTGAACAGAAAATTTGAAAAATTTTCCAAAAATTTAGTCTGATTTAGGGTCCTATCTCTTCCTTCCAAGAATTTAATTTCCAGTTGAATTTCAAAGTTGTCCTATTAAAAAATTCGAATATTCAAATTTTAATGTTTGTGAAATTTTCATCATGAAGCACTTCTGAAAACTTTCAAAAATAAAAAAAAAATTGAATGCATCTCATTCTTGGATTTTTTGTCACAAATCCACCCATAAGAAAGCAAACAGGGGCACAACATTCATACAATGACAATGTTTTATGGTGAAGATTTATTCATCAGTTCTCATTTGAAAATAAATGTCTATAAAAGTTCAAAAACATGAAGCTTTTCGAAATTCAACACCATATAGAAACTGAGCAGTAAAATTATAATGAATGATGAAATCAATACATTTTGTCTCAAATACCTTGTAGCACACTAAGAAGTTTTACGAAAATGACAAAGCCAAATACTAGAAACCTGCATCAAACATGTGTAATATTGTACAATTTACTTTTGAAAGCACCCACAGAATAAGTTAGAAATATAAAACTGAGAAATCGAAATTTAATAAATTATGGAAAGTTTAAAATGCAGACTTATGAACAGTATTGGTTTGCAGAAGAGTAAATTGAGACTAGGATGATTGTATGATGAGGTGTGGAAGTGGAAAGCAGGTTTTTATGTATTTATATGACATGTGTACTGTTGATTGATTGATGACCAGCTGTCAATTGTGGTCAGGTGCTAAAAAATGGAGTTATTGCTGACATAATTTTTTAATTTCTTAAAGTTTTATAGGATGATGTTTTCTCTGATCAGTGGTATGGGGAGTGAGGAAGAAGAAAAAATGAATGATTAGTGATTAACTGCTGTATTTATTCTGCAAAAATTCAGAAAGTTGATTTTGATTAGCAGTGGTGGTTTACGGATCAATTTTATGGATATTTTGTTGGCTCCTGGCCCTGTTCAGGATCCTCAAAAGATTGCGGAAAAATTAGGGGAGTGGTGACTTCTGCCCTAGTCATGGCTCAAAATCATACAATTTTTATGCTACAATGAATTTAAAAGTGCCAATTTAAAAGTACCAAATTCAGAAAAATAAATAGTCCCAAATAAACTGAAAAATAAATAGTCCCAAATAATTCAGAAAAAAAATCAAGCAGAAGTATTTGGTACCCATGACTCAAGTTTCCAAGGTACAGGTACCTAAAAGGCATTATATCAGTATATTACCTCTGCATATTCATTCCAGTTCAAATATTACCAGAGTGAAAATCTCCCATCATGGTGATAACAATGATGTGTAGCAGTAAAATTTTTCATGACTGGATTTTATATATCTGAGCACAAGAGTTGTCTTGTCTATGATGATTCACTTCCTTAATTGCACAATGCAACATCCCATAATTTTTTCAGGGTTGGAAAGGCAAGTAAACAATCAATGTCAACTCATCAGTGTTCTAGGGCCCAGTTATGAAGATTGTATATGAGCTGTTTATTTTTTCCATGATTCTGTTCAGTGTTGTAGTTCAGTGTACTTGCTTGTCTTCCCTTCACCTTGGAACAAGAACCCAAGTCAGATGCTGAGTTTGGGGGATGGCAGCCGTACAAAGCTATGTAAGCCTCACTTGCCATATGTATGATGAATATTTTGTGAGAAAATGATTTGTGTTATGTTCCTCAGCATTTCCTGGCAAGCATACTGCTCTTAAGGTAGCAGAAAAAGTTAGTCTTTTTCAAAATAGTGGTGCTGACAACAATGTTCACCTGATCTTGTGTGATGGTGGCAGGAATATGGTGATTGTGCCATTCCCAGTGTTTCCTGTCTAGCTCATGTTCTTTAAAACGTGGTTCATGATGGTATCATGTGGGTGAAAAAGTTGTTACAAAGTTATTGGCAGCAGGAAGAAGATTAGTTGCTGAATCATAGCCAAAAATTGTTGGATTTTCCAGAACATGAGTCAGTCCAGTGATAACCTAGGCAGTGGAACAAGCTAAACCATTTTCTAGGCCAGTGAATGCCAATTTATAATGCCTCGATGGATATGGGTAAGCTCTTTGCTGTAAATGAAAAAATTGAAAATTCTCTCCTCTAACCATGAAATACCTAAACTTGCTCAGATTTTTTCATTTTTCTGACATTTTCACTTTCTAGGTGCATTAGCATTTAATTTGCAAGACGATCAATAGACATTGGCCTCACATGTTGTTGCATTGTTGAAACACTTCCAAGAAGTAATAAGAAAATTAACCAATCAAAAAGTCTGTATTGCATAAATTATCCCCTAATCAAAAAGTCTGTATTGCATAAATTATCCCCTCCATCCAAATTTCGAAGTGGGCGATAAACATGTACTTGGAACAAAAATATTTAGTCAGGGCTAAACACAAACTGCTGGCAAATGAAATATATCACCTCAATTCAAACTTATCTGCATCTTATGAATCAGAATTTATAGGTCTGGATGAGGAGATAAAACAATTCTTTCAAAGATTCAAATTGCCTGCTAGCTATGGCTTTCAACTCAAATTCAAGTTTTTCAATGAAACTATCTGTTGCAGGTAAAAAAGGTGGGCAATGTTCTTTCTTCCAGAGTCAAAAACAATGTTCACTCTAAAATACTGGATATGAAGATGCAACAGCTTTATGATCTAAATGACAAGCCATCAATACCCGAGAAAATGAGAAAAAATAATGAAGAATCCTGCACTTCTTTGAGTTTCAAAACTAACCTAAATGTGAGTTAACTGTTGATGACAAAGGTTAACAAAATGTTAAACAGTACTTCTTCCAGGAAATAGTGGGTTCAAATGTGGACCAGGAAGAGTCAAGCATTGAATTGAAAATTAATGCTTACTTGGGTAAGGATAATAGGTCAAATCATAGACAAGTAGTCTTCTTTCTATACCACACAAGCTTGACATGGAGAACAATCACTTTGTCAAAGCATCTGTACAGATGCTTGAAGGTCTAGATATTGCTGGCCATAACAAAAGAAATACAATTGATATAAATTGTCTTTTTTTGGACTTGAGTTGAGTGCTGATGGCACCCAACCTGCTGCATGGTATTTGGTTAGAGAAGGAACAACATAATTTGAATTGCACTGTGAAACTGCACCACACACAGGTCATATGCAATGAATATGTATGCCTATACTCTTTCATTGTTCATGACTGATAACACTCCTCAGACCTACATGGATTATATAATACAGTGTCTTGCCTGTAGATTTTCCTCACACTTTCTGGTATGAAAGCTTTATGGAAGGCTGAATGTAGCATATTTATGTATAAATTGTTTCACTTGGGTGATGGTCGGCAAAGTCCTCACTCTGGCAAATAACTGTTTGATGTTGACCTATGGATGGATGCTAAGTTCCAATGCAATCAGTCAGGGAAGAATTTTTTTCAGAAATTTTGTGAATCGTCATTGCAATGTCGGCCATTGCTTCATTTTGTTTTTCATTCATCAATTTTGGAATTTGGCCGGCAATACCCAAGGCTAAAAAAAGTTTCACATAACTTTAAAAAAAACTGGCATTTGGAGCATTTTTGGCGAGATTCAAATACTTTTCCTCACAACCCCAACATGTTTTGTGGATAGGTATGGATGCAGTAGCTCAACTACCCCCACAATTGCACACATGCTTACCCCAATTATCCAAATGATCTTTACAGTCTGTGGCACCCAGTTTTTTAATAATTGCTGGAGTCATTGGCGACATTTGACATTTTTTGGTCGATTGTTTGGATACAACTTGTGTGGGGCTGTGGAAATCGATGTCCTTGCTTGGTGTCATGGAACCAGTGCTTTGAGCTGTTCGGCTTTCATCAGCGCCAACTTCACAGTTGTAGGCAATTGGATCCCGATAATTGCTCTCCTCATCTAACAATTCTTCCTGACTATTGTCACCAGGTTTGAACGATCTTCGCATTTTGCAATTTTCTTCATCTGTAATTACCCCATGTTCACGCTTTTTGGGTACTGATAGATGTTCAGTTAAATTATCAGGAGTTCTAAATAATCAAAAATGTAGAAAAGCTGTCAAAAAATTAACTGCTCAACAAATTACGTTCTTGGTTTCATCAAATCTTTTAAAAACGACATTTGTTCTAAAAACTGTCACCGCAGGATGTATGATTCTGGAGCACCACTAGTCAAAGCAGCGCATTTGTTTCGTTGCTTTTGATACACATCCCTGATGTTTTTGAACACTTTTCGACAGTTGTCAGCTAAAAATCAATCATATATATTTATTGTTTGATCAATCATATCTACTCAAAACTTGGGGATTTCTCCTTTTACCTGAGTTGAATTAAACTTACCAGATAAACCAAATTGTTTCAATTCGCCAGCAATAGCTGCCCAGCATTGATCGATGGCATCTTGTTTGAAATGATTTCTGTTTCCCAGATCATAAATTACATGGTGATTTCTCACTGACTCAATCAATGCCTCTGAAAAATCTAACAATTTTTGTTGATTCGGTAATGGGTGAAATTCTATCAATAAATATTGCACTGTGGACCCTCTGGGAAAAAGCAGGTAAACTTTTTAAAAGTTGACTCAAGGCACATAAATAAGTCTGGGCTTTTTTTGCACAAGCCAGGTTGGGATGTGCAATATGGATAAACAATTTTGGCTTTGCATAGAAAATTTTTTGGCTAATCACTCAAAAATCAATAAATTTGCTCAATTTTGTTGGAAAAATCTTCAGAATCTAGTTTCCTCGTACTTCATTAGATTCAAAGGTTGGTAGGAGTAACTTGTTCTACACATAAAGGCCCTGCTATACTTCAACAGCTGGAGCCAGTCCAGGCTGGATGGCGCTGGATGAAATATTTTTAAACCAGTGCCAGCTGGTGATGGTAGTCACTGATTGCAAATTTTTGCTGCTATACTTCATCTGGTGCTGGCTCTGAGATACCTACTGCAAACCTACGAGAAAATCATAAAACACTAAGATGCATTTTTTGCACCATAATTCATATGTTATAGCATACATGACGGCTAGGGATTGTTCAGAAATTTCGATTGAATGTAAATTGACAACTGGCGCCAGCTATGAGCTACTATACTTCGTACAGTGACGGCTGGTGCCGGCTGGTACTGGCCATCAAACTACAGCAGGGCCTTAACACTGAAAAAATGTCATTTTCAATGCTTCTAAAAATATTGAAACATTTATTTTTCGGCAATGATTAATCTTGATCTTCTCTCTATTTCACAAAATATTCCAAACATTTTCCCATGCTGTTCACCAAGTCGTTTTTGTACAAAAATGTTGTTTAAGCCATACATGTGATTGGGGGGAAGGCTATGGGACCCCCCCCCAGAAATCGTCAACCATATGGCTAGCCATTGGGCGACCTCCCCCCAGGGTTTTCCAATCCTATGGCTAGCCATATGGTAGCCCTAGGGACCCCCATAATTTTAGTCGGAAAAATACTGAGAAATGCCATTTTTCATGAAAAATGTCAATTTTCGAACAAAAAATGATCAAAAACGTCAATTTTCTTGGCGCTTCGCGCCATAAGTACATATTTTATCATTTTTTAGACAAAAATTACTACTTTTTGAACGGTTTTCGGACATTTTTCATGAAAAAATCGAATTTTTTTTTCTTCAGCGACCCCTTCCCCCAAAATTGTAGAAATTACTGACCCCGGGCCCCTAAAAAGTGCTTCAACCCACCCCAGACTTTGGAGGTCCGTTACATGTATGGTGTAAACATCTTATCTTATATATCACTCAATGATTTATTCATCATCAGAAAAGATTATACTTGTAATTGAGATGGGGTTTGGGGGGGACTTAATCCCTGACTTAGTCGAATCTTAAACCCAAATGTCAGACTGCACTTCCCAACATGGTCAACTCTATACTCGACTTTTTTGGGAATATTTTTGAACTTTTTTCGACCTTTTAGAGACTCCCCAAAATTTTTCAAACTCTGGGACACCCATCCTCAAATTTTGGGTTTACCTCCAGCTGGTCGGACCTCTTATAGGTATGTTGTCAGTACTGGTTTTACCACAAAGAGTTAGATACAGAAAAGTTGCATTTTGGTGCATTTTAGAAAGTCCAAATCTAAAAATTTCTTGCCACTTCATCATGGTTATATCTTTAATAATAATTATTATTGATTACCCAGCCCATGTGCATCTTTTAGCATGTCTATCTTCACTTACCATTTAATCTTAAGTAGTTTTCATCATCTCAAATGTATTATATCATGCTTATTGATGATTTCCAATATTTATCCTGCTATTTAATGAATATCCACATTTTTTTCTGGACACATTTTTTGAGAAAGATACGTCAACTCTATGAAAATTTTGAGGCGATTGTATCTATCTTGACCTAAATAGAATTCAAAAGCTTGGTCGACGTATTTTTGAAAAATTTCTAGTCCTCTTGCTCATAGCTTTTCAGTCAAATTTGTGACAACTTATGAATAAATTACAGGTTTTAAAATTTTTTAAATGATAAATTTGTAGAATTCATGATTTTTGAATAGAAAATTCGAATCTTATAATTGAAATAAAATGTTTGGAAAATTGATTTTCCAGCATCACAGAATGTCAGTATCCCCAAAAAAAGTTTTCCAGCACTAGCGCCAGAGAGATTAACAAGTTTTTTGGGACAGTTGATTTCTCGTCTAATTCAGGATCATTAAGCTACTCGATTGTTTGCAGGAATATTTAATCTACAATGCTTGCAAATTAGGCTTCGAACTCGAGAATTTCAATCTTTTCTTGTATTTTGATTTAAACTCAAAACACTTGAATAATGTGTCTATAAAAAAAAATTTGAACCCTCTCCAGTATATTTTTGGTGGCAAAGAAAGGTTTTTCGCACAAAAAAATTGGAATTTCACAATGAATTTTGAGTGTTTGTGTCTGTAACGTCCGTTTTTTACTCTATACTTTTACTTGGGTCTATAAAACGTCCAGGGGGTGGCACACAATAATGATACAGAAAATAATGCGAATGATAACAAGAACCACGAATACAAAACTGCCAACTGCTTTCTTAGGCATCGACGTAACCCAATTACAGCTTCCACATGCACTTTATTAAAAACAAAACAACAATGAAAATCTGCTTATTTCACACTTTCTTTGCCTATTATACTGCTTTTATACTGGAGGTGGGCTTTGGTCTTGCTTTCCTAATCAGTTGTTACTTCCCTTACTTGCTTCCATTACTCTATGCACCTGTCCCAAGCCTTTATGCTTTAATTCACCCTTAACTTCCAAGCTTACATGCTTCAATTTATCATATGCTTAGCCATGCCTACATGTTTTTAGTTTTTCCTGTGTTTTTCTGTTTTCCATGTGTCCTACCTGAATCTTGTGTCTGGGTCAGGGTTGTTGCATTCACTACATGGGCAGGTGTTTTTACGCCTCTGGGGGGAATTATTGTACCTATAGAATCTGTGTTTTCATGTGAGTTATGAGGGCCAGGTGCCGACGTGCAAATTAATTATGTATGTCTTAACTGGGTCAATAACAGCTTCTGGGTGTGAGACGTTCAAAACAGAACACTTCAGATGAATTTATGGGGATGTCAAAATAGGAAAACTCGAACATCCTTGAGACAATAAATTATAGAATAAATTTATATACAGTAATAAAATACACATACTGTACATTATGAATTACAATGATGCATTAGCATCTAGGTTACGTTCCCCTCTTTCCGAAGTTGAACATCCTCATTCAAGGGGTCCGAGGGAGAGAGGGTTGTTGGGTCGAAGACTTGGAGGAATAGCACAAATGGGGATTTGTTTTGGACAATCAACCCGCCGGTTGTTTATGAATGGGAATCGCTTTGACTGATAGTATCAGCTTTCTTAAGTTGCTCAAGTTTTTGTTTGATAATGCATCTTGCTTTTGCTGGTTTCCAAAAAAGGGGTCTGCAAGTGTGTTTACAATTATTTGCATCAATGCTGTGGGAGACAAATGTCCTGCAACCCACATCTATTTGTGATTCAGTGTAAAGGGAGGGGTATTTGGATAAGAAATTTATTAGCTCAGCTTTTTCCATTTCATTCAGGTCACTCTTGGTCAACTCTACTTTGCCTCTTACCCATGTGAATGTATTGAGCCATTTCTGTTTGTCTTGAGTGGGGAAGTGAGATTGGGTGGGTGAATTTCTCTGGAAGAGGACAAAAAACAGGGCTGATGCATGTGTCAGGATAGAGGATTTGGGGCTTGCTGATGACATTTGAGACAAAACTGCGGATACCAATGTTTTTACTTCCAAAAATTCTAGCTGCAAAATGAACTTCATGATTTTTTTGTGCTTTGGGGGTAGGAAGAAAAGTTTTTACTCCTGTGGAATGTGTAGGGCTCTGTGTTGAGGCCATGCAACACTGAAAACATCAGGCGTTCTTTCTTGTATGCTGGTTCAGATTTAGACGTCTCACTGGTTCCAGGATGTTTACCTTTCTGTGCAATTTTATAGTTTTCTGGTTGGGAGGGGGTATTGATTTCAACGTGTCACTGCTTTTTGGTGATGTAATTTTTGAAGTGATGCCCATATCAGGAATGGGAAATCAAGAATCAAAATTGGTCCACCAGCCTATGGACTTGATGCCTTTACCACTACACAATTTCACCAGAAAGTATAAACGCTATATTTCTTCAAGGCTGTTGATACTATTTTAACAACAACTTCATTTGGAATAGCCTCAATAGCACTGCGCTCTCGGGGTGCAGCTAATGGATGGAAAGGTACCCACATACTCATAACAAATATTTATACAGCAGAAACTCAATGGCTATGAAGTACCAGTTGGTCAATACAAACTTGATGGTATATCAGGTAAGTTGTGATTATGTATCTTTAGTGGGAGAAAAACAATTTTTGAATTTCATGGATGTTATTGGTATGGCTGTTCTAAATGTATGGCTCCTCAAAATCAGTCAACTCCTGATGCTCAAACGAATACAGAAGTCATTTATGAGAGAACAATAAAAAATTATATAACTGTGAAATGTGGGCTATGCTGTCATGGAACTTTGGGAGTGTGAATTGCTGCACAATAACCAAATGAAAACCTTTTTTGATGCAATCAAAATTGTAGAGCCAATAGATGCTGGAGACTATCCTTTTTTGAAAAAATACTTGTGTTTATTATTTTCATCATTTTTCCAAGGTCGAACAAATGCTGTCAATCATTAAATTAGAGGCACTTCAGATGGTACACCTGCAGAAAAAATTGACTTATGTACCTTTGCAGTTTGTAACCATGTTTTGTCATGTTTCTGAAAAGACGGCTGACCATATCGACATGAAAGCACCTCCACAAAATGCAGAAACCATATTTGAAGGTGGGTACCTTGTATTTGTTGACCATATCAATGCAACTGGTGAAGAAAAATTCGGATTTTTTATTTCAAATTTCTATGAGAACAACCAAAGATCAAAATTTATCAAAATATAAAAAAAATTTAAGTTTAAAGAATTAAAACGAAGTAAAAATGCCCACCTGTAGGATTAATTGTGGCATCACATCAAAGTCATGGCAGGCTAATTCGACTAATGGTCACTTTAAAAACCTGACACATTTGTTTATTTTTCAGACATGAAAAATTTTTCACTCAAATCCGTCTCATGTTGATGTTATGAACATTTATAGAAGGGATAGTTATTATTTCAGTTTGTGGTGGGGCAATAAAGTCCGTTGTAATATGCCTGAGGCTTACAGTCAGTCAATGACTGTTGGGTTCCATGACTAAATTTGAGTTTTTTTGGATTTTTATCCATCTAGAATTCAAGTTGGAAATTTTTTCATCACTGATTTTTTACTACAAAAAAGATTATGACATTTCAATGACATCAAAATATTCTCTCGGACCACTACAGCCAGCTCCTCTGCTGACCTTCTCCTCGACCACCACTGGTTGCACCAGCACAGCTCCCACAACCACTGCTGCCCCTCTCACCTTGCCCTTGTCTGAACAACCCTCTCTCTCTAGAAAAACACAGAAATAAAAGAAAAACATGAAAATTGAATAAATGCCAAGCACTTAGGAGAAAAAATCATCCAGTTTGTTACATTGTATACCTACTGGTCCACGAATTCAGGGTAGCTGTCATTGGCATGCTATCAGGAAAAGCTTGTGCATAACAGCATGAGGAATGATAGCAAAATATTATCAGATTTCACAAAATTTAATTCGCATAGATGCAAATCAACCTGTTCTTCAGGAAAAAATTTATTAACAAAAAAAACAATTTTTTCGAGAGGCCCCTCGACTCACCACCATAGTGGCAGCCCTTCTTTTCATGGCTGTTCAAACAACTGTATTCCTAAAATGGCAAAAAGTAAAATAGATACAAAAAATAACTGGAAACTTACAATATAAGTAACTTTATAGATCAAAAAATCTTTTGGTTCAATTTTCTAGGCTAACTAAGGCAGACAAATTGAAAGTTGATGACTCAAGCTGATGGTCAAGGCTGGAAGGCTGCTTCAGGTCTCGTTAAGTGGCATCCTGGACACCTAAAAGAACCAGTTGACCATTTGCTGGGTCGGTACTCTCATTGGGGATCTGGGAGATAAACCAAATTGATGCCATCACTGATTGATGGATGTAGCCCTGCCTTTGCTGCAGCCACTAATGTCAAAAGCTGCTCCTTTTGCCAGGCATAGTTTGCCCCATTGTTCTTTGAGAATTTTTACTGCAGGATTTATTCAATGTTTAAGGTATTTATCTCAGGTGAGTTGAGAAAAGTCTAATTTGCTGTTGTCCTTAGCCGCTGAATCTGCTGGAGAAACATGATTCTGGTTGTTTGCATCAGAAATGTGAAATTTTATAATTACTTTTTAAAAAAGATATATTCAACAAAACTTCTACTCTGTCCTACCTTTTGAAATGGTATATTATTGATAGGGTTGTGATTACGGCTGTTTTGATCAAAGAATTTTTGTAATTTCGAGTTTGAGTTTGGTCCTTTTGCTTTTCCAAGTTCGAGTTTAGAAATTGGTCTGAGTCGAGTTCGAGTTCAAGTTCGAGTATTTCACTATTGTGTATAAGTGTGCATTTTGTTACAAAAATCCCAGTCAATATTATCATGCACCTACAACTGAACCACATAGAACTGTTTAGCATATGTCATAGTCACTAGGGTAGAATTTTATGCAGTCACTATTTGTGTCATACTTGCAGGTTGAAGCAGATCGTATTTTTTAATCAAATGCATTATTTTGTACTACCACATCAATTATACATTTTATCTATTTAAGCAATATTTGACTTGACATCATTAATCAAATGCCTAGAAAAAGTATTATTTGGGATGGCTTTGAAGAAAGGAATGGCAAAGTGCAATTTTTGCAGTATGAGGCTCGCTCAATCATCTTGTTCATCTACAACTGCCCTATGGCATCACTTGGAAGTCAAATGTCCAGAAGAATACAAACGATCATGTTCCAAGGTTGCAGATAAAAAAAAGTTCAGTCACACCAGTCGAAATTTTAATTTTGTTTCAAAACCAATCAATTTAACCAGGGCCGTGAGCAGGATTTTTTCATGGAGGGGCGGACTAGATTTTTTCACTGAATAGCCCCAGAAAATGTTGATCTTATGCGGATATACTGTGTGCATCACCATTTTTTTTCCTCAAAGATTTTTTCCACATGAGAACCAGACCCAAAATTTTTTTCCTCATTTCCCAAAAATTTTCCACATTTTTAGAAATGCTTATAATGTGGCTACGGATGCTTTTTTATGTATTTTAGGAACATACCCAAGCATTTTGTTGTATTTGTAGTCAGAAACCTGAAAAAATGCGGAAAAAATTGGAGAAAACTCTGGTTATGTTAGTCAAAATGAGCTCATGAAGAATATATTGGTGTTCTATAGGAGTGGATAAAGCAAGATAAGGATAGAGTTCTCATGAATTTATCTGCTATCAACATTTCTGTGATTCCGATTTGAATCATCTAATTTTATTTAGTTCATGGTCCGGAGTGGAGCACCGAAAATATTTTTTGATTTTCAATTTCTAAAATGCTGGAAAATGAACCTTCATAACACTGAGAAATAAATTAAAATCAGACTGATGAAGCATAATATGCCTTCCATTCTGGTGCGGAGCACCGGAAAAATTTTGGGTTTTTCTATTCTGAAATGCTGAAAAATAAATCTCTCCAACAGATTATTCGTGAACAAATGTATTGAAATTGCGTTCTAGAGTAATGTCTTCAATTTCCACCTTCAATAAACGCAAAAGTTCAGATTGCAAACCTTTAAAAAATTCCAATCATCGAGAGAAAGAATTGAGAGACTTGATGAAAAATCTCCATTCTCCGCAACATAATTGACTGTAAACGATTAGAAAAAGAAACGAGCTAACTTGATTGATAGAAACTGTTGAGCATTAAGTAGTAAGTCCAATTAGATATGCTAACGGTCATGCCTGATAGAATATAGTTATAATTATACCCATGACCAGCGGGAAGTGCCAGAAAGTTTGGAGATTTTGACCTTTTAAAGTCCACCAAAACGCATCTTTTTGGTTTAGAGTTACTGCCTCAATGGGGGGGGGCGGCCGCCCCCCCCACCCCCCTTGTGCATGGCCCTGAATTCAACATCAAAGCTCGTTTTTCTGCAATGGAACATTCGAAGAAAAAGATACAAATGGAAATAAAAAGTCAAAAACTTCAGATGAGGTGTTTCAGCCAGTGAGTTTCATAGTTTATCAAAAAAATTCATTTGCAATTCAGATAATTTTCAGATAAAAAAATGGATCAACAGTGATGCTCATTCCAAAAAATTTGATGAAAAAATAGCTGAAATCATAATTTTAGATGATCTACCATTCAGCCAGGTACAAGACATTCGTTTCTTGGCCCTTATGAAGGAAGTAAGATGAGAAATATAAATCAAGTTTTTGTTCAACTTGGTGTGTGCCAATTATCTATATACAGCTACTTATGTAGAGAACTGTTATATACTATGCTTTCTTCAGATTACTCCTTCATATAATTTTAAATCGCGCTGCTTCTACACAGAAAAAGTAGACCAAGTATATATGAAATTGCAAGAAAAAGTTAAATTAGAAATTCAAACTTTCATTTATAATGCAGTATCTTTTAGGACTGATATATGGTCGAGTCTGATGGAATTGCTGTTAAAGTAAATATGCATTACATATATTCAAATATACAGCTTATTTTTCGGCGATTAAATCAGTCATTGCATTAACCTTTTCTATTTTTAGCTTGACTTTGCATGGAATTAATGACGATTTCGAAAGAGTTCAATTTGTGTTGCATGCGCAGTCACTTTCCAGTGAAAGACACACTGCTGAAAATTTAAACCATCGTTTTGAAGAAATGTTAGAGAATTGGAAGATAGATAAAACGAAAGTAAGATTATAAGTTCATTGTTATCATTCCTATTGCAATCTAAATACTAGATTAGTGAAGTTAATTAATATCATCAGGTTCACATGGTGCTATGTGATGGTGGAACTTACATCGTAAAAGCACTAGGTTTATCAGAGTTACAAAGTGTAGGTGAAACAAAATATGCAGGCAGGTTACACTTATTGTTGTCATTTTTTGCTGTTATACATCAATTAATATATTTTTTATTTACAGCTCTAAAAGACCAATAAAGCATCAAAAGTAGCCTTGAGACATGCAGAAAAATTGCTGGGCATTTTAACCATAGCAATCTTGAAATTCAGAAACATTTGGACAACAACAAACAATCGCTACGAATCATCCAAGTATAATAAAATTCACACTCAGGTGTACACACATAGTAAGTTACTAACTACTTTCAGGAATCACTGATGTACTGGAATTATTGTCTTGCAATGGTGTGTCATATTCATGAACTAAGAGAGGCAATTATATTGTACTTGGTGGAACAAAATTTAGTCCAATGGTCAGGTATATCCTGGAGTAACTTAGAAGAATTGATTGTTGCCTTACAACCTTTTGGAGAAGCAACAGAAATGGTACGTAAAATTTATCATAAGAATTTCTTTATTCATATACTTGAGTTGTGCATGTTAAGAATCAGGATGAAATGATTTTTATTTGTTAAGGTAATTATATCTAATTTTAAATTTTTATAGCTCATTGCTAATAAATCATCAATTTCTGATGTTTTGTACATCAGACACTTGCTGAAAAAACGTTTCGAAAAGGATTCAAGTGGCAGAGAATTGGGAATTGGTACAATGATGAATGTCATTCAGAATGGAATCACTAATTGATTTAGCAGTTTGGAAACTAATCTGTAGGTTTCTCATAATGTCATTTGAAGGTCACTGCAGATCAAATATTTGTGAATTTATAAAAATTAATGTTTTTCAGATATTATGCTACTGCCACATTTTTACACCCTTGCTATAAAAGGGAATATTTGGAACACATTGATATGGAAAAACTTGTTATCAAAAAATTGGAACAATATATCCACATGCTTTTAACAGGGACAAAAAAAGAAAAAAAACAGTTGAAAGTTCGGAAAAACTGACCCTGAAAGATTTCAAAATGGCAAACAAATCTAGTGAAAGTGAATCTGAAAATGCCGGCAATTTGGAATCATTGCAGAGAGTTAGAAAAGGACATTACTTTGAAAATACTCACAATGCAGACAATTACGTGGTTAAATTTGAATTTTCAATTATAGGAATTGGAAGCTTACATCTATGAAAAAACCATCAAGTGATGATTGTGAGTTACAATGATGGAAAACAAACAAAAATACATTCCCGTTGTTGTCCAAAGCACCAAAATTGTTCCTATTGCCCCCGTCAACAAGTGTAGCATTTAAACACCTCTTTAGCAATGCCGGTCTGATGTATCAACCTACTTGCAATTGTTAACCAGGGGATGGAGCAGAATGTCTATTGTTTTGCAAGTTGAATTTGATTGAAACAAAATTCACATATTGATTGATTGATAATGAAAAATGTGGTTTGTTAAATAAATGAAATGTTTGGGAAATTATGTTACTTATGACATGTCTTTATCTTAAACACTAAGCAGGATTTCTTAATTCCATTATATTTTAAAGTTTAAACTCGAAAAGAACTCAAAATAATGGTTGAAAAAATCGAGTTCGAGTTTTAAATTTCAAAGTTTTGGAGTTCGAGTTCCCAAAATCATCAAGTTCATGTTCGAGTACGCAAAACAGCCCTGTTATAGTAACATTGTTTGGAGGAATCAGGGGCATTTTATCCAGTTGATCATTACACATCATCAACTTGTGTCAATGATGCTATATAATTTAAATGATTATGATGTGCCCAGAAAACTTTTTTCCTGAAGTGTACATATAACGATATCTTATTGATGCTAGTGTTGCCGCACATACTACTAGGCAGGACATAAAAGCATAAGTGCCCTGGCTAAGAGATTTCATCCCCATAGTCCAATCACATGTGTGAAAAGAATAGGTGTTGTAAAGTGAAAAATTTACAGGATTGAGCTTGAGCTTAAATGGCCTGCATAACTCAACTGAAGCTCCTATAAGTTTCTTGAACAATGTTATGATCAATTTAGGTTGCTCAAGAATTCTTAAAAGTGTTGAGCCTTCTGCATCCATGACTTTGAACAACTTCCTCATTAGTCCCTTAATGATAAGTCAACTCTTCAAAAAACGTTGATTCAACATTTGTTCTTTGAGTCAATTTGTTTCAAAGCTTTCCAACTCTTATATTTTACCTGAATGACAAATGTCCATAGAGATGATTGAAAAGTATGCAATCAACAAACATTATTATTCCAATATTTGGTTTTTTTCTGTTCCAATTCTCTTTGTAGGATTGAAGCACAAAATTGTTCAGCTAGTAAGAACCAGTTTCTGGATTTATTCATCATAAGTTTTTTTCTGAAGGAAAATTTTTGAAGCTCATTTACTTTTCATGTATCATAGTTTGAAGTGTAAATTAACCTCAACAGTGTGAATCAGTATTGGCACTTGAATCACTTTTTCTTACAATCAAAAACCAAAAACTTGACCCAAAAAACTTATTTGAAGGAAAAAGAAAAAACAAAATTCTCAGCTTACAAAACTCAATACTGTTGGAGAACTAAAATTCTGCTGTCCTATGCTAATAGCCTTTGAACATAAATATATCATGGATGTCCTTTGTTCTTTAGGCAGGTTGCTTGGTGATGGTAATATGTGACCAATTATGATTTCAAAATTTGGGAATTCAAGATTTTGTTATCAGGTCTTATGACCCTATTCTGTACAGGGCATTCGGATTTCTGCCCTTAGGAATGAAAGAAAATCGAATTTTGTTCCATTTCTTGAATGCATCAGTTTTCATCCATGATGTGTTATATTCAAGTGTTGAGCAGGCATATCAATTGCTCAATTTTCAAATTGCAAGGTCATGTCTGATTTGAACCTTACAAATATACATTTGACCAAAAAAGATGAGAAAGATGAGAGACCATTGCTTGTTGTCTCAAATTTAATTGATTTTACTGAAGAATGCTGGGCGGATACCATCGAAAATGGCAAATAGACAGAAGAGGATCCCTAATTTGGAAAGAATGTGTGGATTGCAATTTGCAGTGACAATGACTGCAAAACCACAAAATTGATGCTCATTATCATCAATGTCATGAAGCTAAACAGCAACCACAATACTCAAATTATAGGATTTTACAGACATGAAGACAAAGCCAATAACATCCAGACAGCTTTCACCCATTTATCCATTCAAGTGAGATAGATTCAAGATACAATGACTTTACCACTGGGCGATGGCATTTCAGAACAGCACAAGATTGAGCTTTTCCTCATTGATGAGACAATGTTTCTCTCCTATTTCAATGGCCACCAACAACTGTCATCATAATACCCATGTTTAATCTGCCTGATACAACTTGGCAAAACTGGAAATTGCAAGTTAAGTGGTCTTAATCATGTGTCAAAAATTTGTAATATTTTGCCACATAAAATGGGGAATTTACTAGTGTGATATCCTTTACTTCCAATAGATGCAGAAAACATTGTACCTCCTGTTTTACATGTCACTTTAGTATTGTTCAAGGACATCTTCGAAGATTTTGTCCGAGAAAATTGACTTGACCAACAAGTTCAAACTTGATCATGGCAACAGCAAGGATGTTTAGTAAAGAAATGTCCATCCCAGCTTTAACTAGCGAGATCCTTTTATTTTCACAAGAAGCCCTCCTTATAAATTTGTCCATTAGTCTTGAGTGAAATTTTGACTCATATATCCAAATTGTCCAATGATATCAAGTTCTTGAAGGAAGACTATGATGTATACGAGAAGCAATGGCTATGCTTACCACCTGCATGGATACCAAAGTTAAGCCTGCTAGACTTTCTAAGCAGTTATTCAGCATTTTGCTTTTTGAGTTCTACTTCTTCCAGGCAACACTGTAATAAGTGGCTATATTGCAAGAAATGCCCCAACATGACACATATGGTTTGTGCACTCTTTTTGACACAACATCAAATGTCATTCATTAAACCAGATGACTTCAAGTTTTTTGAATACAAAGGCCAGAATAATTCATCATGTATACTGCGGGTGAGTTGCAATTCAATGATTTGTACCTACTAATTTTTAGATGTACAATAATATCGAGGCACATTGAAGAACAAGCTGGTTTATCTCAAAAGATTGTTGAATGAAAATTCTACTCATGCAGATAAGTTGACAGAAAATTTGGAGAAGTCTCAAGGTTCCTGTGAAAAAGAACTTTTTCTGCCTTGGCTGCTCTAGGAGTCAATTTGAAAGCATACCATTCTGTTTCTTTCATTGGCAATCACATCTTACAAATGCTCTAGATCAGCAAGGAAATAAATGGCCCTTAAATATTGACTGAATTCCTGAGAAGCCAAAGTGACCACAGGAAGTTATTATATGATATTTTAGTTCTGTTGGGTGGAATTTTGAACTTAACAACTAAAACTGGCTTCTTTGGTGATGTCAAAATCAACAATATATCCCAGCTTTGCCCCTAAAAGATATGATGATCGAGAAATTTCCTGATTGGACCACCACCATAAAGCTCACATGCTTACTGACCATGTGCCAAAGTTCATGAACAAACATCAATCATGTGGCTCATTTTGGGAACAAGGCATAGAAAGTTCACATGCTCAAATGAATCATATTTGTCAATTGGACCTAGTAAGTATATGCCTCTGATTTTCCAGCATCACCATCTGCTGGCTTCCATGAAAGGTTCCCAATGATTTTTATGGAAGAAGCAAAATAGTACAAAATCGACATGTGATAGTTTTGATGACCAAATTATCTTATAACCCTGCAGTTGAAGATTGACTGTGATGATTGCAGTGTGAAATTTGTTTTAACTGTTCAAATTTTGTACAGAATGTTTGTTTGTGCCATAATTTTACCCATATGCACTGGAAAAATTTTCAAATGATGGTTTCAAACTTAGTTGCCACAGATTGACATCAATAAGGTGGAACTTCAAAATTTCTTCATGTTCACAACCAATCACTTAATTGTAGTCCTCAGATCAGAATCGATTGAACTTTCGATTTTCTTAGCTTTAAATTAGAGGTTTCATACATGCGGAAACTGATTTGAAATATGTCGAAAATAGCTTTACGATCATTTTATTTGAGCTGTGTTCCTTTCATCCATGCTACAAGCAAGTCAAGACTTCCAATTTCTAAAATGCTATAGCCGATTTTAAAATCGTTATCTTGACTCAGAGAAAGCATGCTTTTTCTTATTCAAAATTGTTATGTCAATTAGTCTCAGAAGATTTGAAATCGAAATAAAATGTAAACAATAGAAGATAAATCAATTACCCACATTCATTGAGTTTCAGATGATATAAATGTAAAGACAGGATGGCATTTCTCAGGCTTGCACTCAAGAAAATTGTGAAATATACAAATTGTTTAAGATTCGGAGTAACTCACCAAAAAATTTTCAATTATCTGTTTAATGTTTGTCCTGAATGGGAGAGACCTGAAATCAAGGGCCCATTTGTATTTACAAATACATACCATGCGAATTTTTGCATAAATTCAGTTTTACAGCCTAAAAATGTGCAAGAAAACTAGTGCGCCTCAAAATATAAGAAGAATTCATCAGTTTTCGATTATATCTAAGAAAATGATCCAGAATCACTGTATATTCGCCTAAATTGTGCCTTTTACGGGCAAAAAAAGTGAAACAAAAACACATTTTGGCTCCTTCCACACTTCGGGAAGAGAATTTTGAGGATAATACACAGAAAATATGCATTTTAGTTCATTTTAGAAGGTCCAAATCTCAAAATTTTCCTGTGCTCCACACTGGTTAGAACTTTGTTAGTCATTATCATTTTTTACATAGCTAAAATGCAGCTTTTAGCATGTCTACCTTCAATTACCACTCAATTCCTTAACAATTTTCATCATCTCTAATGTATTATTTCATGTTTGATTGAGAATCTTCAATAATATATCTTTATATTCAATGAAGCTCTAGATTTCTCCTTGGCCCATTTTTTTGAAAAGATCAACAAGTCAACTCTATAAATTTTTTAAAGCTACTGTTTCTCTCATAACTTAAATTGAATGAAGACTATTGGAAGTATTTTTAGAGAATTTCTGTAAGATCTCACTGATAGGAATTTGGTCAAATTTATGGTAGTTTACGATTAAATTACTGATTTTAAAAGTTTTTCGAAATGATAAATTTGTATGCACAGAAAATTCCAATCTAATTTTTGAAATAAATGTTCTGCAAATTTATTTTCCAGCCTCGCGGAATGTCAATACCTTGAATATTTTCCAGCGCTTAGCCTCAGACAGATTTAGCATCTTTTTTGAGCTGTCACCTGTCATCCTAGAGGCCTTAGCAGTCCGTTTCTCATGTCATTTAAATTCATCATTGCATTGGATAATTTCCTGGATTATTTGCTCCACAAAGCTTGCAGATTAAACTTCAAATTTTAAAGTTTCTTTTTTTGTTAAATTTTCAATAAATTGACAGCTCTAAACTATTAGAATGGTTTCAAAAGCTCAAAAACACTTAAATAAAGCATCTATGAGAATTTTCAAGCAAAAAAATTACCAACGGAACAAAGGGAAAAAATTTTGACCCATTTTTCCATTTGGGGCAGAGGCCTGAGGGGAAAAACGGTGTCCAGAATAGGATTTCAAAAAAGTGCTGCCCATTACTTTTTCTGTCTGCAAATTAGAAATGAAACCATGTATCAATAGTTAGTTTCTGACTGTTCAAGACTTCAAATAAGTCACTTTTCCATGGGAAGGTCTGAAAAAGACAGTGCCTGACAAACCGAAAGCTTAGAACATGCTTTTTGATGGATGGATAGTTTTTTAAGAATTGGATTGACTCAGCAAAACATAAAACAGATTCACAAGTACAAAAATTATCTGAGAATTATTGATTTTTTGACAAAGGATGTGACACCCAATGCCAGATTGAAAACACCATCCTGTGTGCATAAACCCTTGAATTACTTCATAAATTTCTTTTTAGGTGCTATTTTATGCATATTGGTCACATTTTATCCTAAAGTTTTAATACTCAGAAATGCATGTCTCTTTTGGAATATTGTATTTGTCCATTTGTATTTCCTAAATCCCATAGGGAAATCAATCATTTGACATTCCTTATTTTTTCGAGTTCATCCTCCACAATGTAGGAAAATGATTAATTTTTCTCAAACAATAAATTCGTTAGACATTGGTTTTTCATGGGAGTACCAATTTACTGAGAAAATGCCCACAAGAGGTCAGCACAACAGTTTGAATCTTTTTCAGCATATGCCATGAAATTTTTTAACTTTATCATCTTAGGTTGTTTGATATGTTACCTTAGCTTAGCATGATCACGAAATTTTTCTACTGGTTCTAAATTTCTTGGACGATTTATGGATTGGTTGATAAACTAATAATGCAGCCCTTCACAATGCTAACTTTGCCACCATGGAATCATGAAAAAAATGCTGGCTATCCCCAAAAAAACGCTGGCTATCCCCCAAATTCACACAGTGGCCCAGGAATGGAGGAACTGCAAAATTCGATAATTTTGTTGTATAATTCTTAAGGCTTCAAAAAAATAATTTTTTGCAGGATAGTATTCTGCACTTTGGGCAGAAAATTATCTGGTGAGTAAAAAAGCGTTTTTTTGTGATTTTTAGCTGAAGGGGTTTCTGACCTCAGGGAATTCAATGTATGCGTTCCACAAAGAAAAATCCTGGTCATAAACAAGGGTATTTTTGTGCTTTTTGGTAGAAAGGGTTTTCCACTGCGGGGAACATTAACCAACTTCAACCCAAGGTCTTAAAAAATCTAGTCCACTTTTTTGGCAACTATCCAAGCAAGTATATTCTTTATTCTGCCCCATCGGGGCATTTTCTATTAAACCTATTTTCTAAACTCCCTTTAGTGGCTTCAACTATGTATTGAAACCTTCATAGAAGCACATTGAAATTTTAAAATTTGGCCACTTTCACATCAAAAAAAAATAAAAAACGATCTTAAAGCCATGAATTCTCATCTTCTTCAAAAGTAAAAAAATTGTAAACGGCATACTTAGGACAAGTTGTAAACAAAGTTTAAAATGACCATATCCGTTGAATTCTCCGTGGCCAAGAACCCATCAATAAAAAAAAATTGCAGAAATACCTTCATATACACTGAGGTTAATTTTTTGTGTGAATTGACTGCGCCCATTGAATTCCTGATGATTGGAAACCCTCACACCTTGATACTTAGGCTGTAGTATAGAGTTTGGCACACCCATTCTGAGGCATGATGGGATCTTAAAAAGTTCGTTTTTGCATGTTTTCGGGGCCCCATCAAACACTATTTTTAGATACAGACGAAATGAAAACACGCTCTCCATACTTTGGCCTTAAGCCCAGAATATTGAAAAAATTCCGAGGTTCTAGCCCTTGCCTTTTGGCTTTGAAGGGGGCATGAATTTTGGGGTCAAGCATATCATAGGTCTACACTAACGCACTTCCTACAATATTGTTGAAGCTTTCAGGTTCCATGATTTCTGTTTTGTCTCTGTACTATTGAAAAATCGACTTTTGATTCTCATTTGATTTTTTAAACAAAGGGAACAAAAAACCACTTTCCTTTCATTTGAAAAAATAAAATATTGTATGGTTTCGTTTGCAACAAGATGCACTATAAAATGAAGAATGAACTTCGTTTTTTGATTTTGTTTCTCAGTTCTGCATCAGAAGATGGAAAAATGTTGCTATTCGTTTTTCAATACAATGAAAAAAATCATATTATCAGAAAGGGCATGAACAGAAAATATTTATCTTGGTTCTTGTTTTGTTTTTCAGAAATCAAATATCAGGAAACAAAAATCAAAATTTTTACTCGGATTCTTATTCTTTTTTTCCGAAATCAGTAGCTCCTCTAAATTGTCAAGTCATTTATTATAATTATTCCAACTATGGCAAAATCGATGAATTTTTTGTTTTTTTTTATTCAGGATTTTAATGCAAATGAGCACTTTATGCACATAAAAAAACAACTTTATTGCAGGAGTAAATATTTTTGCCACTGAATTTTCACTGTCAATTCAGTATAACTCAGTCATTTGTATGCAGAGCAGTTTAGGTTTACTACTGGACACAACTGATTCCCCATAATTTGATATCAAAAAGTAAGAAATTTTGAATAGTCCTCACTGGAGGTTCATGAAAAATAAGGTGCTCCAAAAAACTACTTGTTTTTTTCTCACACACCTCGTCAGATATTCTCAAGTGTGTGGCAGCACATAAGGCGAAAACTATAAACACAGTACAAAAAAGAATACCAAATATTTTTTCCCATTCCTCCATCTCCATCCCCAGAACTATAGTCGCCTTATTTATACACTTCAAGCAACTATTTTTCTTCTAGGCATCCAATTTATAGTGTATCAAATTCGTGAATGATTGGGCTGCCTTATTGTAAGTTTTTCAAGATTCACAAAAACAGATGTTTACCCCGTTCTGCAGATTGAGGACATCCTGGACATCCTCAAGGGAATGAAATACTTCACTACCCTTGAGGGCAGATGCCTATTGTTCAGCTCCAATTGCTGAGGCAGATAAGGACAAGACAGAATCAATAGGCATTGGACTTTTCAAGTTCAATTATCTGCTTTTTTGGCTTGTGCAATGCATCAGGGACATTCCAACATCTCATGGACCTGCGACTCACAGGAATCCATAAGCATGGCACTAACATACCTTGGCAACACTCTGATGCTGGGCAATTCCCACACACAAATACTTGAATACCTGACAGACATGTTCTCTCATCTTTGCCATGGTGGAATGAAGCTCAGACTGAGAGAGTGCAAAATCTCACACATGGAGGTTGAGTATCTTGGCTACTGTATCTCACAGCACAGCCTGGAACCAGATAAAGCCAAGCTGGCTGTCATCCACAACCTCCCCAAATCTTAAAAAACTGAACAATTTAGTCCATTTTGGTTAATTGCAAAAATCAACAAAACCTTGCTTTGTGATGCATTCTCAAATGAGGTGAAAGTAATCAAAAATCACTGTGACCACTGGTCACTCCAAAAACAAGC
Source organism: Romanomermis culicivorax (assembly GCA_963922205.1). NCBI lineage: Eukaryota > Metazoa > Nematoda > Enoplea > Mermithida > Mermithidae > Romanomermis > Romanomermis culicivorax. The sequence continues at coordinate 302,761 of CAWUHX010000002.1, forward strand.
GTATGAAATTTATTCATCAATTTGTTCAAAATCAGGCAAATTTTTGAAAATTCGAAAAATTCTCAAAAATTTAACGAATTTTCAAAACTAAATTATTGAAAACAAACTTACCACTTGCTGAAACGCCACCCCAAATGCTGGCTCTGTCGGCTGCCAGGCCTGAGTGACACCCCTGCAGGCTCGAGAATTTGTGGAACTGCAAATTTTGTGTGGGGATCTTATGAAAGAAACCCTATGTCCATATGGCCAGTGATAATTTCAGAATTGTGACATATTTGTGCAAAAAAAAAATTAAAAAATTAAAATAAAAGAGAAATTATGAATCCTTTTGTTCTCAATAGTTCATCTATATGGCCTTTGAAAACAAATTGCCCACTTCCAGATTTAGTTTTTGCATCCTGGGAAAGTAACTATATGTGGATTTGCAGTGTAGTCACTTTTTAAAGCTGACATAATTTTGGTCAATTTCAAAAAAAATAATAAAAATCCAAAAACATGCATTATAGGTACTATGCAAATATAAAAGGAGAACCTACATGATATATACATATATAATCATAGTTAAAAACCATCATCAGTAGAAGTTTTACGATTTTTATCAATCATCACAAATTCTGCCTATAGAAGTGCTTCAATGCCTCCCTCCATCTTGTTTATTTTCTCCAAAGTTCATTGGTAAACTGGTTATAAGTTAAGTTATAAGTTCCCAAAAATTACCATCCATACCACAAGGAGATGAATCAAAAACAAAAAATGCACTAGGTGTCATAGAAGCATTTCAATGCCTTTATTATCTACAAATCCCTACACCTTCAAATTAAAAGAGTAGGCCAATATTTGTTTTCTTCAAATTTTAACATATAAGGAGTATTAGGTAAGGTTGTGGTACCCCTAGTCATTTCTATCCCATTTAATCCAAAATGTTTAAAATTGAAGAAGCTTGGTTGAAAATCACTTCAAGCAGCAGCACCATCAAGAAATGCCACAGCAAGTCCACCAGGTAATAATCCTGTGAATAGAGAGCTTAGAGGTCCATTCTTCCTAGTCTTGCCTACTCTATCTCTCTGCTATGTCAGATGAATCACAGCTGGCACATTTGAATATGATTTTTCAGCATTCAACAGCAAATGTATATGCACATTCTGCTAGCCATTTGCTTGACATGTTGACCCACTTTTAATTAAATGTTAGGTGTGTATTGCATGTGTTGCATCTGTTATCGTGAGAATGGGGAAGTATGGCCACTCTGCTTGCATTTCTTGCATTTTTTTCTTAGGTCTGAGTATGGAAGCTTCATGGCCTTGGGCTCCCTACAGCCAATGTAGGCATACACAAATGGTACAGTAAGATTCTTGACTCGACAGTGGGAGTGCAGATTTCCAAAATTCCCATTGCATTATGGGCATGCATTTAAATGTTGTTATCCAGGTCAAGGTATGTTTTCCAGTCTGAGTATTTGGCTTTTGCTGCTGTTTTATGGGTGCCATCACCTATTGGTCTTTGGATTTAATTTTTCCCTGGCCATATTTTGATTTGTCAACATCCCAGCAGGCCAGCAAAAGACTAGCTTTTCAGTTGGAAATGACCTCTTGAACAAAAATTTCTCCAGAAATAAAAATTGTTCTAATGTGTTTTTTATTGTTTTCTAACCACCTCTCTAATATTTTAAAGTTGGCTGCTGCAGTAGGCAAGTGGTTAAAGCACTACATGGTAGAGACAATTTAGGAATATGGAGACAAATTTGGGTTCTTTTCATGAGAGTAGAAATTATTAAGAATGTCAACCATTGAGACAGGAAAAGTACATTTTGAAGCATTTTGTAATGTCAAAATGCCAAATTTTCTGGCACTATGTGCTAATTTTAACCTAGGCTCGCGAACACCTTAATTTCAATATTTTGGATTCCCCATTTTAGTGTTCACACTCAGATTTCTCTCTTCTGCATACTTGTAAGACCTCAGGTCGTCATGGAGGCTGTTATCATGGTTGCCAACTGATTGATGCACTATACTGTGCAGAAAATTTGGAATGTGGGTTCCTTTCACAAGGGTCCAAATAAATTTAGTTATGAAGACAAAAAATGTGCATTATGAATTTCAGCATGCCCAAAAATGATACTGAAAGCATGCAACTAGAACTCAAAATTATGTCAATTTTTGCTTTCTTCTCGAAAGTGATGAAACATCACTGACTCCAAGCTGAATTTCAAGATGATTAACTGATCAGAAACGTCAGTATTCAATTCCAACAATGCTATAAAATGACTTTTCAGGGAAATCCACTTGTTCAGAGTCAACTCAAACTAAAGTCAGTTCTGAGCAAATATGCAAAGTCCAAGTCTACCTAGAGTCAACTTAAAAAGTTAGTTTAGCAACCCCATGATTGTATCAAAATGAACTTAATTTGGGTCATTTGTTTTAGCCTGGGACAGAGGAGTCTAAAGTAGTTATTTACATTTTTTTATTTTTCCAGCATTTGTTGTCCACAATCACATTTAAATAGTATATTCAGCCTGCTTATGATCACTTTATTTAATTTTAGGAGTGTGTCAAGTCCCCATGTTTTTGCTTTGAGCTTTTCATCATTTTGCAATAGATGTCATGAATGCCTTAGGCGGTTTTGGCCAAGTTGTTTTTTGCTCAAAAAAACTAATGTATGCATTATTTATGCTTTTTTGAGGTTGTCTACATATACAGTAATTCACCAAAAATTAAGACAAATTTATTGACTTTTGGGTCAGATTATGATAAAAATACATCAAAATTGATAATCACAAAACGTTAGATAGCTCTGTGATCATTGATCAGTCAAAATTGAGAATAATGGACTGGATTTGGATTATATTCTGTTCCAAAAAATCTTGACTATTTGAAAATTATAAAACGATTTGGTGACAGAATTTAAAGAACCTTGATTATCATCACATAATCTGATGCACTATCAAAGATCATAGATAACACATAGAGGAATGACATTATAGGTGGTGAAAAATATTAATTATCAACTGATACGTGCAGTAGACATGTTAAGGTTCCCCTTGAGCCATATGTTAGCAATCAATGACCATTATAATCATTACCAATGTAGAGCACTGGACCAAACTTCCTCTTTCTGACTTGGAACGTCCACAATTTTTTTCACATTTCCAGGTTTTTTCTCTAAGAACACCAATTAAGTGGAACAAGAGTGAAGCAACAAAAATTTTTCAGTGCAATGAAAATTATTTTTTCAATGTCAATTATTTTATGCAATTGAAAATCGAACTTTTTTAAAGTTTTAAGAATTCAAAATTCAAAAAAATTATGAAACTAGTTAGAAATTTTAAAATTGATGATTTTTTTACAGTGACATTTCCAATGAAAATCGCATTGATGAAACTGAGTTGAACATCAAAACTTTTATGGATATGTGGAATTGCACCCAGTTCTTTAGAAAACAGAATTGGCTTCCAACAAAGATAAAAGCTAAAGAAATGCATGGGAAGAAACTGGTCAAGATGTTGGTCTATCTGGTGAGACAAACTGATTAAATTTTATTGACATAATTTTGTAGATAGCATATACATGAGAAGATGCAGAAACGAAGTTCAAGAGTTTACGAGATACCTTCAACACTAATTTGAAAAAATTAGCCATAAGTGGATCAGGCCCGAGCTTTACAGGACCTTGGCCCTTACGTTTTTAAGCAAATTTTTATGGCCATGAAATCTGAAGTACAATGTGTCTACTTAGTACAATGTCATTGCTAATCAAACAAGATCATTTTTGAAATGCAAATCAAATATTCCAAAGAAGATAAATGACAAATTATGCACAGCCACAAATTCAGATGACAGCTATTTGTTAACTGCAGAAAGTCAAGCTGTAGGTGACAGCTGTTCACCCGAAGGTAAATTTTGTTACTTCTTTAGTCTTGTTAAATTTCTCTATTTTCTATTAATAGAACCACATGATGAACAATGGCACCATGAAGTTAGCTCATGGGCATCATCAGCAAGTTATCCATGTTCCAGTTCAAAACCCCTAATGAAACATAAATCAAGCATTGACTAAAATGAGTCAACGCCCTTTTACAAACAGTTGGCTTAAACTGCATCAAAGTTGTTGGAAAATGAAGATAATGGAATCAGTTCATTCAGTAATTAATTTCCCATTTTGCAAATCAAGAGGAAAGCTGTTGATGATAAATTTTCATACTTTTGACTTATTTGATGCTTCAAAACTCTTTAAAAATTTTTGACTTGACTGTTTCATGCTAAACATGGATGAAAATGCCTTCATATGTGAACAATGTTTTTCAGCACAAGTCCCATTGATACAGCTTCTCATTTTCATTAATTTGTATAATCTTTTCTTTGCCAGACTAAAATTTTTATTAGCACAGGCCCAACTTTCTTCAGCTCTATGCTTAAAAACCCATGTGTTTCAGTCAGTGCTATTTACATCTCAGTAAATTTTATCAATAAGATGTGAAAAATTGATCCTCAATTTCGAGATGATTGTCAAAATTATATTTTGAATGTTATAGCTATATTTGAAGACTACCTGGATATTAATGTATTCGATTGTTCATATTGAATAATAAATGAATCACAGAGTAAAAATCATTTGAATTGTTGTAGAATTCGATCTTGCCAAGGCACAGCACAAATGAATTTAATAATGAGGTTTGTAATAAGTGAGCATGATTTAAAGGCTTCTTCCCCATGATAATTTGTGCTCCTGGCAAAATAAATGTTCCTGCTCACTGATTGCCAGGCATAAGTTTACCTGAAGTAATGGTTTCTCTATCTTTTATTTGTCATGTCTTTCTCCTCATTCTGTCATCATCTCAATTAAACTTTTTCCCTTCTGTTTTCTGTAGCTATTTCTTGCTTCCTGCATCACCATATTTAGACAGATTGGAATTTTGAAATGAAATAACTATGTGTAGCTTCGTATCACAGCATAGAGCTCTAGTGATGCATAAAGGGTTTACAGAGCTGGTCAGAGTTAAAAAATACTGCTCCATTCGATCTTTTTTGATAGCATTCTTGAGAGAATGACAATCATTTTTTACTACAGGTCAAGATTGTGACTACATGTGCATACCAGGGGAGGTAATATGAGGGTCAACAATGTCAATAAGAGGTTTGACAAATTGCATCCTCTTGGCCCTGAGACTCCATCAAATTTTCTATCCACACATGCATATGTACCACTAGTATGACTTTAGGATATGACCAATATGACCTTCTATATCACCAATATGACTTTTTGACTTTTTGACCGTTTGTGCATTTAATGGATTAAATCAGAGAAATAGTTGAAGTGGAAGCTGATTTTTGTAATGGTATTGTGCATGCCATAAAAATTTTCCTCTATTGTGAACAACCTAGCAGTTTTTACTGTTTCATGAGTGAGAACAAGGAAATCATAATTTTTGCCAGGTGCTCGAATTTGTGGATGTAAGCAAATTTTTTTCTACTTTAGTTTTTCAGTGTACTTGTGCTATTTTAATTTTAATTGAAAACGATCAGTGTTCCATGAAGGGCACATTCTGATCTTGTCTGGCTCTATAGGCACAACTTTTTACAATACATTGCATGTACCTTGGAAATTTGTTGGGAAATGTTTACTGTATTGTAGACAGTGGACAAGCTGCAATCTGTTTATTTAGATCCTTCAGTAAAGTTGTATTTTTGTGCAAATTTTCTCAAATCTAGATGCCAATGTCAGTGACACCAAAATACTTATGAAAATTATGGGATATAATTTTTATCTTGAGCAGATCACTTCCTGATGAGGCGCATTAGTTTAGCTCCATGACTAATCATGATTGAGTTTGAAGTAGGTTTCATTATTGCATGTGTTCCATAACTTCTTAATGCTCAAACTCAATGATGTTATTTACATTTTTCTCAAGAAGTTTTTTAGAATTTTCAGTCCTTAGGACTTTAAGCTGTTCACAAAGAACATTGATGAAGTCAGAATGCAAATTCACATGCTAAGGGCTACAGCTTATTTACCTGTACTAATAGTAGAACCACTGAGTACAAGAAGCATATTGAATTAGTGAAGTAATTGGGTAATAGGAAGATTTTTCCAGTATTTCTTGAAAGCATCAAGTTAAAATCTATTGAGATTGAACTACATCATGTTCTGAAACCTTTGTATTTTTGATAACTATTGCAGGTAACTTGGAACCTTGAAAATTTCAACAAGAAAATGATGAGCTAGCATTCGTTAAAGATTCCATCGAATATTATGACCCTTTGATGTTTTGAAAATTTTTTTCTCAAAAACAAAGCAGCAACAACCATGCAAGTGAACCCTTTGACAAGCTATTTAATTACTTAAATGAATTATTCAATCAATTTTGAAAAAAAATTAGTTTGAGGCAGGTATTAAAAAATTTATTCTGACTGTAGTGACATGTAAAACTGATCAGTCAGCATTATGCCTCTGATCAGCTTTTTTGTATGGCTGCTGATATTTATCCCTCCTTTATCGAATCCTAGGAGTGCAATCTTTGAATGTGTAAAAACTATGAACAGTTCATTTTTTATTAAACATAGTTTTTACTGGCTTGTATGGTTTTCAGGCGACTACTTCTTTATGACTCCATGAAGTTGTTTTTAACTTACAGGTTAAAATAGAAAAGAAACATCTTTCAAATTTTTTTTTGAAAAATCAAAGAAGACTTCAGGTTATGCAAACCTTCTGTAATGCATTTTGCAACAAAGTTATTATATTTCAACACCTACTGACAAAGTTTTGACCAGAAAAACAGCTGTACCATAGTGTATAACAAACAAAAAGCTATCATATGTGAAAATTTAGCTTATTTGCATATGAATTATACTTAGTCATATTTTAGTCTGGCACAAATTTTTTTTACAGCACAAAATTTACCAGAGTGGCCATGGCGTTATAATGTGTAATCAACAAAAACTGGGAGGAATTTGAGACAAAAGACTGGTGGTCTGTGGACATGCTGAAAGCTATCAAAAAGTTTGGGTGAAAAATTTGCATACTAGCCTGAGAAATGCTTATAGGGAATAATTTTGCTCATTCAGCAAATTTTTTAGTGAAAATAATTGTGGCATTTATCAATTTTAGTATCTTATAATAACTGTACTTGTATTTCTAAAAACATAATTTTTAACCCTATGTCCGTATCAAATGTTATACTCCACTTTCCATAATGCTTACAAATATAAGGGTAGGGTTTGAAGTGATGAAAAATGCTGATGAACTGGTGGGGCCATGTCCTGCAGCTCAATTTCATTTTCTTGATTTGGTCTCTTTGCCCAAAGAAGTAGTGTAATAAATGTGACTGTTGGGCTACAATAATGAAATGAGAAAAGTGGTTTATAAGCCAGAAACTACGCCTGAAATTCCAAAAATGTCTTGATTATTTTATTCCATTTGTATCAGTTTTTTAACCTATGATCAAAAATACAAAATTGTTTGAGGAGTCCAGAGTTTTTCAATGCCCTTTTCATTAGACACTGCATAATAAATTTCATCAATACATGAGTGAAGACAGCTGATGTGGTATGGCATTGTGTTGTTCAGAGGATGACAACAGGGTCAATTCCTTAAATGGCAGGAAAAAATGTTTACCATCCCTGTGTATGATATCTACAGCTATTCTAGGCCATCAAATTTCAGACGACTCACATTACTGTCATATATCTGTAAATATCATTTTCATAATTTTTACTTCAAAATTTTCTTTTCTCATTCACCAGTCCACCATTTCAGCCAATAGGAAAGTCCAATTTAGATGAGCAGATTGCTGTGCTACCATTGTGGGAACAGTTACATAGGTCACAAGATTCACAGAAAAGGTGAAAACTCATAATGCAACACAAAATAACTGATGAGAACATTCTGAGTATTGCAAATAAATCTCTCAGGAATACCACAGATACAATTCTAAATTTATAAACTCAGAAATGTAAAAATATGCATGTATTTTATTATTCATCAGCATTTTATAAATTCAGAAATTATCAGCAGCAAAAGGGCAACAAGACAACAACTGATGACAATGAGACAGCACATCATCAATTTGATAGAGAATGAATTATTATAATTTTCTTATATAGATTTGTTCATCATCATTAGAAAAATAAATTCAGAAAAGAACACAAAAAATATCATCATGAGCTTAGAGGCAATTGTTATTGCATGTATAAGCTCAAAAATATGATACATAATTTTTTAAATATATGAACATTGAGAGCAGACATAATATGACCTGGTGACAAATTCCATGTATTAAAATACCTATTACAAAAATCTTTTTCGAGTAATTACATACAAAATTTTGACTTATATAATGTACATGGGTTGCTAACATGATAAATGAAAGTTATGTACACAAAATAATTGTTTGAATCGTACATGCTGTTATGGATTATAGAATAAACATACAAATGTTGTGAATAATCGAAAGTTTCTTGTGAATTATCATAACTTTATATTATTAAATGTAAATCAGCTTTTGCTGATGTCATGCTTTTACTTTCAACCCAACAACTGCATACTAAAATATGTAAAAAAGGTTTGCCCTGATGTAATTTCTCGTTCTTGCATTAATGGAGCATTATACCAAGAAAACTGAATTTCAATGAAGCAAAATATGTCATCAGCTTGATACAACTTGACCAGAACAACAGAATTTTGTGACGTCTCATGATAATGTGATTTAAATTGTCTTAAAGTGTTTTTTATGGATTTGCTGTATAAATACTCGTGTTTTTGGCATGTTCATTCATTCCTTAAATTTACTTGAATTTCTTCTTATATTCTTTTGTATTATCTCCTGACTATATAGTCAGAAGGTCATATTACTATCGTGTTATGGTCGACTGCTTTGTATTCACTATATTATTGTATACTAATTGTATTGGCGAACCTTTCATCAGTATCGTATGAATAAATTTGACTTTATCTTTAAAGTAGTTTTGTATCTTTATTGGTCATAAACCCCTGTACAATTCCATAGGTGTGAATTGTCAAGTATTCAGGAGTTTTACCAATAGAGGTTGGCACCCTTAAAGTCTCTTTTATCGTTACTCTCTGAACCCACTAGAGCAAAAGGTGATTTCACTCTCTAGGATAGAGAGATTTGTCAAAAGTAGCGATAACAAAAATCTGTTATAGTTCCTATAAATTCCAGAGAATGCAGACTGGTGGACTTCAATTTTTCTCAATAACTCGTAGAGTTAAAGCCATATAATCGTTTTGTGAACTACCTCTGAACCTTCTCTACCCTTTGTATTTCACCAATAGATCAGGATTCCAAACAGGACTACTGTACTCAAGGATTGGGCCAACATAAGCGACAAATGCCCTGATTTCTAATTCGTTTAAATTTGAGTTGAAACATTTGAAAATTAGATTTGATACCCTAGAAGCCTCCTTGGTCATGTAATCACAGTACAAAACAAAACTGAGTTTTTCATCGACATAGACACCAAGATCTTTCATTTCAGTGACAGCATCATGATCACATTCACCAGAGTAGCAATAACCTATCACTGGTGGCATAGTATTGCTTGGTATGGCCTACTTGAACCTCTAAAATCTGACTAACCCCCGCCTCTGGAGCATAGATGGTTATAGACAGAGACATGTGTTTTTTCCTTAAAATTTGCCATGTCGGCAAACATGGTGTTGGCAAACATTGTTAGGGGTCTATATTTAGAGTTATATAAGATAAACACAAACTGTCAATTCCAAGCACCTTCACAAGAGACAAGTAGTAGGAACTCACACAACCTTGACATATGCACCCGGATAAAGATTTTTCTATTCTTCTAAATATTCAACAACTTCTCTCAGTATAGATTTATCTGCATCTGAATTGTTCCTAGCAACAAAATTTGTTATATCCTACGAACATATTCACCATGATTTTTGTGAATGCTTCCTGCCAGAAGTTTTCTATTGCCTCGAATATCAATAGTATTGAGAACAAAGTTACCTAAGTCACCACCATTCAGGATAGAAATAAGAAGTTTCTCCAGAAGCTACATAATTTTCATGAATGCAATTTGCAGCAGCAATGCACAATCTTTTTTTGCTTTTTGCTGAATGCAATTTTGATCTCACTCTCACAACTCAAACTAAAATTACATTGCTTTGGCCAAAACAACTTTGCTCAGGAATTTTCATCCCGGATTTCGATGCATTTTTGAACAGAATATTGCTGGAAGGTAGAATTTCGGAGTTCAATCAGCTTCTGATAAAACTGTTCGAAAGATTTAAAACAATCACCAACTTGTGTGAATCCTGATGAAGATTTGGTCGAATCTGAATTTGGGATCCCATTTTTATCAGGGGGGAATGGATTCAAAGGAGTTCTGAAGACAGCTTCATAGAAATAAGAAGGAAGATGTTCATCTACCTTTATGCTTCCATGAACAGCAGTGAAATTTAGCTCACAAGATCTAGAGTGGCTGCACACATCCAGGAAAAAACGATACAATAAAGCAAACAGGTAAGAGAGAAAATCACAATCATTATACCACAACAAAAGCAACACATGATAAAAATTAAAACAACAGAAACACACCATCAAATACCCAAGATACCCAAACCCCCACAGGATTATAATTACACAGTAAAAAAATCTGTATGATCAACAATAATTCAATAATAACCAACATTATAGACTTGCAGTCACTATACAAAGCCCCCAAGCAAACCAAAATTTCTTCCAGCATCACCTAGTGGAATAAGAACAAATGTCTCACCTGCATATGTTTTCATGTTAGTTATCTGCATATAAATGCAGGTTATACAATTCATTAAGTGATCTCAGTGGTCTACTGTATGTATATGGATATACATTTTGGCAAAACACAGTCTGTATAGTCGCTTATCTATGCAGACTGCAGTCTGTATAGCAACAGCTTCAGTTAAGAAGTCGTTCCTGATTGAATTTTTTTCACTGAATTGATTTCCTTAATTGTTCAACATTCAACCTGAATTGTCACAGTGAGATCATGTTGTCTTATCTCAACACTAGAATAGCTCATCCTTAATTCCACCCTACCTGTATTATCCGTATGGTCCCATTATATACAGTCAACTAGTCATCCCACAGCTATCAGGATGTGACAACAGGCTGTTTTAGATTGAAAATATTCATTTTTGACAAATGTAAATATATCACAATATGAACTTCTGGCATCATCTTTAAATTATTACTCATTGGCATTCATTTATTTTTTTAGGTTTTTTTTTGTTTTCAGATACAGAAAGTGGCTCTTTTTCATTGATAAGCATTTTCATTCTTATTTCCAAACTTCCTACTGTGCACTGTAATTCCCATGGGGAATTTTCACACCAGGGAAATTGAAATTCGTTTTTATTTCATTATATGCAAAGAGATGATTAACACACAGTGCATCTCTCAAAGTTGTCAACTCTAATAACACATAGAAGAGTTTCGAGAAAAAAATCAGCATTCCTAAAAAAATATCCACCTTGTGGATATGAGAAAAGTGGACTCTGCACCTGTAGAATAGACATAAATATCTGCAAAAAAATTGGATGTATATCGGCATCTGCTGATTGAACCATCCACATCCACATGTGGATTCTGGGGATTAGTGATACCCCTGTGTGGAATTGAAACCTCCATTCTGTCACAACATGAAAACTCACACAATCATACAAACTTTATTATAAAAACATGCACCATCTAAGGTACACTCAAGATGACTGCTCAAAATAGAGCAAGCTCACTCTGAAAAGAGACGACTACAGGGCAAAATAATTAAGACAATAAAGACAAAAATCTTGACTGACAAGGTTTCAGAATGAAAGAAAACAATGACCAGAGCCAGGTGTTCAATTATTAGCTCACTTACTTTTGTGACAAAAACGAAATGACTATGTAGCACTAAAAGAATCACATAATGAAGAACAAAGAGTCCACACCTTTTTCCAAGCAAATATATTTTCCTTTCTCTGCACATTAGGGTATTTACTGATAGACTAGTATTTAAATCTTCATTCATATTTCTGGTGTGATTGAAATATTTGGGATTAAAAACATGTAATCAAAAGCTGTTTGTAGCTGATCCTAGCATGGCAACTGAAATTTATAAATTGTTGACCTTCGGAAACCTGAAAAAAGATTTTGGGTGTAATATGATTCGAATGATAGTTCATAGATGTAAAACTTACTTTAATTTTTGCTGTAAAAAACTTCACCCTCTACAATAATATTGTACAGAATTTCATCAATGTGTTTCATTTTTTCAGCATCACCAGTGTCCATTTTTGTTGCTCATTGAACTAACCTCCATCTGTTAAACAAAAGAATAGTGTGAAGAATAAAGTGAAAAATTGACACATTAAAATATATACTTTATTCTTGGAGAGTTGCAAGAATCGGACATGCAGGCATATAATTTATTCGAAAATTTTCCTGTGAGTTCAATTTAGCATTTTCCAGAAATCTCATCAATTTTTAGTCTTTCAACCTGATGTTCTCCATCTATGGCCTGATGTTTTCAGTCTACTTGATTAACCTTCTAATCTGTTGATTAATATTCCTAATCCTTGACTCTCGGGAATTCATTGGTTGTTTTTAAGGTTCAGTTTGAATTCCTAAATTTTAAAAAAAATTTCTTAAAAAAACCTTGAGTTACTGAACTATCTGTATATTTTCGATTTTCGAGCTTTGCAAGTTTTTTGGGAATTTTTTTTTGTAATTCGAAATTTTCATGACCACTGATATAAAGGATTGTTTATTTTAAGAACTTATATTTCTTATCAAGAACATGTCAAAAATCTCATTTTTCGGTAAATTGTCCTTTTAGATCGAAGTTTTTTTACAAATTTTGACATCTTTTTCTAGGAAACAGTCATTATTATTAATTTCAAGTAGAAAAATATTTTTAATATAAAAACGACCAAATACGTCAATTTTGGTCAAGAATGGTCATTTGGGAAAAGGTAAAAAATGCTTATTTCGAATAGAAAATGGTCATTTTTGATTGAAAACAGTTAGAAATGAAATTTATCCAGTAGAAAATAATCTATCGTAAAACGAGCCAAAAATAAAAATTTAGCAGAAAATGGTAAATTTTAAACAACAAAGAAGTCGATTTTTCAATTGAAAGTGGTCATTTTTGATACAAAATTTACATAATAATGTGGTCAAAATTTTAATTTTATAGCTTAAACTGGTGAAAAAGCCAATTGTTCTTCTATGAAATGGAAATTTTTTTATTGTAAGCAAGTTAGAATTGGCATATAGTTCCTCCTGGAACAAAAAATTGTTACAAATCTTGATTATTTTTTTTTGGAAATTGATATTTTGGAACAAAAATCATCCTCCAAAATCAATTTTTTGATAAAATATATTTTATGATCATCAATATTTGGTAAAAATTGGTCTTGAATTGAAAAAAAATTAATCTTTATAGTGGAAAATGGCCATTTTTGAACAGAAAAAAGTCATGAATATCAACTTTGGTAGAATGTAACTATTTTCGATTTACAAGAAACGAATTTCTCTCAGAAAATGGTCATTTTTGTTAGATAAACGTTCTGAAGGTCGATTTTTTAATGGTAAAACCTTCGAAATTTTTAATATCAGTAGAGAATGATCGTTTCTTACAGCGGAGAGTAGAGAATGATCGTTTCTTACAGCGGAGAGTAGAGAATGATCGTTTCTTCTTATCATTTGTAAATGTAAAGTTTTGATAACAGAAATGGCTTGAAATGTTGAATTTTTAAAGAAATCTCCAATTGGAGAAAAAGTCAAAAATGTCAGTTTTTGATAAAAAAAAGGTCATTTTTAATCGAAAAAGGCATGAAAAAATAAGTTTCGTAGGAGAAAATGCACTATTTTGATGTAAGAAACTCCTTGGAACCCAATCTATATGGGCGACACCCTGTTTTGAAACCTTCACACACCAGTCTCACAACAACTTTTCAGTTTTATGATCCTGCAGAGATAACGGTACTTGAATTCTACTTTTCAAATGTATTTAGAATGAAAATGATACTGTTGTGTTGAATACAATATTTTTTTCATCACTATGATTTGCATGCAAAAAACGCTTTCTCATGCAAATGCCTTAACTACTTGTCCCAGCACTTGGAGAATCTGGCACGAACCAACTATGGGACCATCCAAAGAAGGATCACCAGAGGACGTTTCAACTGTTGACCAATCAATTAATATTTAGGAATTATGACCCCAAAAATAATCAGAAAGGTAAGATGATTGATGAGTTTAAAATAAGCACATCAAGTAGAGAAAACTGCAACTGGAAGTTCCCAAGAGATTGAAAAATTCCACTAAAAACATACCCATATAGTGCGAGGGGCGAGAACTCGTCTCAGTAAACCTAGGCATAAAGCCAATAGGAGGTATAGGGGGTTAGTAGAGGTGGCATCTATAAATAAGGGTCACTCCACTTTTATTGTTGAATTCTTGCATTGTGAAATGGTTAGTCATGGTGTGGAAAAGTAAAAAAAGTATGGAAAGAAAAGCATCTGCATGGTGTGCAGCATTCTTTGAAGTGACAAACTGTTGAGTCATTTTCTCTATCAAATGAAGATTTTTAGGTTACAAGACATGGCCAAGGATTTTTCTGACTTTTTTTTGTTCTCTTCTTTTGTTCAAATAAATATAGAAACTATAATGTGAGTGAAAAAAAGATAAGTGATTACTCTTTGTTTAAAAAGAAATTCTGATCAACAAAAAGTTTGTCGTCAGTCATTTTGCTTGAAAAAAATTGTCGGCTTGATTTTGTCATTCAATTATTTTGAATTGTTGTTCCTCATTCTTGTAAATTTTAAAAAGAAAGTAATCGTTTGTATAAGTAATTTAACAAAAGTATGACAATTGTGAAAAAAATTCTACCCTCCCCAAAAAAATCTTTTGTCTGTTACTGATTATCCTATCATTTCTCCCCTTATTTCAGGATGCTGATAAATGAAAAGCTGATTTTGGTGAAATTTATATCCATGAATGAAAAAGATGCATTAAAAAATTGATGAGCGTAATTTGCTAATTGAATAAAACTGAATTGGTGACATCCTGAAACTTTTTTTCTATAACAAAAATTTTCAGCTCTATGCAAAGATTTTTGGGTTCAAAAAATACAAACAGATTACCCAACAGTTTCCAAAAAAGAAATTTATAGACTTTCTCAGGTTTTTCTTGTCAATTTTATTGTTATTGAAAATATGATTTAGAAAAAAAAATTTGGGAAGAGAGAGAAGAAAAAATTGGAAAAAAATCTTTGAATAAAACTGATTTTGAGGATATAAAATTTTTTTTTCATTGTACTTGGTTTTGGCACATCGAATACTGTATAATTCTACAAAATATTGGAGAGTTTATTATATGATTTTTCCAAAATTTAGATTCATTTCTTTTATTCAATTTTTTTTCTAGTTTGATGATGAAGCCTGAAAAAAAACATTTTCTGAAAAAAGATTCTAAGATTCGACAAAAATTGATCAGTTGAATCAGCAAAATATACATTTTTGATTACCAAAACAGAAAAAAAAACAAAGAAGTTTCCGAAACTAGAAACTCAGATTAACCACTTTTCTATACTTCCTGTACATAAAACAGATTCAGATACTAAGGTAAAACTCAAACAGAAATATTGAAAAAGTGCACTTTTTTCATCTTGGATATTACACTTTGATAACAATATCAAATGACCTTGAGAGGTGCAATTATTTCCCTGGGACGAAAAAACATGAACAGTCTTTCAACAAGCAAAGTTTCCAAATGATTTGGCAAAACAAAATGTGGGAAAAAAGTTGTTACATGTAACATATTACATATGGCATATAACATTCCACATATTACATAAAGCTCGTCAAAGTACTAGACCAGTCTTCTGCCATTTGTAAATTTGCATATTTTATCACAGTGGAGGAATGCAGTATAAAGCCCAGATCTCAAGAGGACAACCCTGCATGCAAGTCAACAACTACTACTCAATTGTTTTCTTGTCCTCTCTGTAACACCTATTGATTGGAAGTTCTTCAAGCTCAAAGGGTTGAAGTATCAACTGCAGTTCACATGAACTAAGGCAGGTGATTTAATGATGAGATTAACCCTGACCAAACTGGCGCATTTCTATTTCAGGACTGGTTGTATATAGGGAAAGTGATGGAATAGCTATAAGTCTCATTGTGACAAGTGGTGGCTTCTAACAACTTGAAGTAATCGAAATTTATCTGCAAACTTGAAAGCTCGAAAATCGAGAATATACAGAAAGTTTACCAACTCTGGGTTCGAAATTTGAAAACTTTAGAAATTCAAACTGAAACTTTGAAAAAAACCAATAAATTCCCAGAAGTCGAAGATTAGGAATATTAACTAACAGATTAGAAGGTTAATCATGTAGACTGGAAACATCAGGCCATAGATTGAAATCATCAGGTTGAAAGTTTAAAAACTGTGAAGATTTCTTGAAAATACTAAATTGAACTAAAGGGAAAGTTTTTAAATAAATTATAAGCCTGCATGTCCCATTCTTGCAACTCTCCAAGAATGAAGCCTATATTTTAATGTGTAATTTTTTCACTTTATTCTTCATACACTATTCTTTTGTTTAACAGATCGATGTTAGTTCAATAAGCAACAAAAATGGACACATGTGATGCTGAGAAATGGAAACATATTGATGAAATTCTGTACTATATTATTGTAGAAGGTGAAGTTTTTTACAGCAACAATAAAATAAGTTTTTCATCTATGATGTATCATTCGAATTATATGACACCCAAAGTCTTGAATTTCAGGTTTCTGAAAGTCAACAATTTATAAATTACAGTCGTTATGCTAGGATCAGCTACTAACAGCTTTGATTACATGTTTTCAATCCCAAATATTTCAATTACACCAGAAATATGTAAGAAGATTTAAATACTAGTATATCAGAAAATACCATGATGTGCAGAAAAAAGAAAAATATATTTACTTGGATAGTTACAAAGCTAGGAAAAGGAGTGGACTTTTTGTTCTTCATTATGTGATTCTTTTGAGGCTACATAGTCATTTCGTTTTTGTCACAAAATTAAGTGGGGTATTGAACACTTCCTTCTGGTCATGTTATCTTTCATTGAAAAACCTTGTCAGGCAAGATTTTTGTCATTGTCTCAATTAATTTGCCCTGTAGTCCTCTCTTTTCAGGGTGAGCTTGCTCCATTCTGAGCTGCTATCTTTAGTGTACCTTAGCTTGAGTGTACCTTAATAAAATTTGTATGATTGTGTGTGTTTTCTAGTTGTGACAGAATGGAGTTTTCAATTCCACACTGAAGTATCACTAATCCCTGGAATCCACATGTGGATGTGGATGGTTCAGATGCAGATATACATCCGCTGTTTTTGCAGATCTTTATTTCTATTATGCAGATGCTGAGTCCACTTTTTTCATTTCCACAAGGCAGATATGTTTTGAGGAATGCTGATTTTTTTCCCAAATCTCTTGTATGTGTTATCAGAGTTGACAACTTTGAGAGATACACTGTGCGTTATTTATCTCTTTGTATATGATGAAATAAAAACGAATTTCAATTTCCCTGGTGTGCAAATTCCCCATGGGAATTACAGTGCACTGTAGGAAGTTTGGGAATAAGAATGAAGATGCTTATGAATGAAAAAGAGCCACTTTCTATATCTGAAAACAAAAAAAAGCTAAAAAAATAAATGAATGCCAATGAGTAGTAATTTAAAGATGATGCCAGAAGTTCATATTGTGATATATTTACATTTGTCAAAAATGAATATTTTTAATCTAAAACAGCCTGTTGTCACATCCTGATAGCTGTGGGATGACTAGTTGACTGTATATAATGGGAACCATACGGATAATACAGGTAGGATGGAATTATGGATGAGCTATCTGATGTAGCAATGTCACCCTTTTCCACGAATACATTTGCTTCAGTTTCACACACATCCTTACAACATAGGGATCAGCCGAGGGTAAAATAAAAAGCCTCAGCCTCGGCCGAGGCGAGGATTTTTGAAATCCTCGGCTTTTTTAACATGATATTATATTAATACACTGGTCACTGGTAATACTAATAAGAGACTTCTTTACTCTTGCCTTTATGATCTTCATCAAGTAATTCAAAACATAAAAAAATTTATTGTAAAAAATTTATTGTAAAAGTGTAACACTAAATAGGTAAATTAACCCAAAGATGTCTTCTATGCAAATTTTGTAGAATTTATAGAGTCAACCCATCACTTTGATGCACTGTTTTTTTTTCCACGAACTTTTTTCCACAAATGTGGAAAAGGGTCAAATATTTTTTCCACATGTGGAAAAAATTTTTTTCGTCTTAAAATCCGTTTTTTGGCTTAAAAATGCTCACAGACGCTTTATCGCACTGTTTTTGAGCTTTTTCAAGCCTTCCGATGTATTTAGAGAAGTTAATTCATTAAAATTGGAGAAAAAATTGAAATGTTCGACCTAAAAGCCTAATCTACAAGCGTTGTTGAACAATTTTTCTAGCAAACTATCCAAGAGCATAATTGACTTGAATTACACAAGAAATCAATGGTCAAGTCCTGTATGATGACAAGTGAAAGCCCAAAAAAGATGGTACTTTCCGGCGCAAAGCGCCGGAAATTTTTTTGGGTATATATTGACATTCTGGGATGCTGGAAAATCATTTTTCCGAACATTATTTCAAGAATTAGATTCCAATTTAGTGTTCAAAAGTCGTAATTTCTAGAATTTTACTTGAAAAATTTTAAAATCTGTTATTTATTTGTAAACTCTCATGAACTTGGTCGAAAATATATGAGTAAGAAAAGTATAACTTTCTGAAAGATATTTCCAAGAAGCTTTTGAATTGATTTTACGTTAGCAAAGAAATAATCGCATCATAAATCCTAGAGACTTGACGTGTATTCATCTTTCTCAAAAAGAAAAAATGTGAATCTTCATTAAATATTATGATAAAATGTTGAAGATAACCAATTAAAACATGAGATACTACGTTTAAGATGATGAAAACTATTATAGATTAAGTGATAAATGAAAGTAGACATGATAAAAGCCGCGCCTGAGCTACTTAATGAATAATGATGATTATTAAAGTTATAACCGGCGCGAAGCGCCGGAAAATTTAGGGATTTGGACCTCCTAAAATGCACCAAAATGCATCTTTTCAATATGAAAACCCCAAATTTTTCTTCCACATTTGTGGAAAGACCTCAAAAATTTTTTCCACATTCCAGATTTTTTTCCACATTATAGTCCAAATGTGGAAAAAAAACAGTGCTTTGATGCAGTAAACATTTTACATCAAAAATATCCTACTTGCTTTAGAGTTGCAAATAATCCTCGGCCTCGGCCATTTTTGATCGACACCCTCGGCCGAGGCCGAGGGTGGCCGAGGGTACCAATCCTTGGCCGAGGCCGAGGCCGAGCCCTCGGCCGATCCCTATTACAACACCAATGAAAGTCAATATTCAAAGAATCATTTGTAGAATAGACTCCAGTATTCATTTTTATTAAAACTGCATCTGAAACAGTCATATTAAGAATTATTGTTCCACATGTTGTGGATCAATATATTCTACAATAACCTCATCTTTCAAAATGCTTTTTGATCCCAAAAAGCCAGTATTTGTGCATTTTGTTTGTTTGGGCTTGAAACATTTATGTGCTAGGAGCTGAACCAATTCTTCTCTAGGGGTGTAAAGTGACAGTTTGACTCTTTCTATGTTTATGGCCACTGCTTGTGAAGAGTCACATTTTATATTTTTTGGCACTTCTAAAGACATACTACTCCTACTTTTTCCACAAGACTGAAAAGCCATTACTGTATAACTACCATTCATTAAAATTATAAAATACAATTTTAGTACCATCATAATAAATATTTGTATATTTCTTTTTATTCACAGGCTACCAATTAGTTGAAACTGCATGCCCACTATTGATGTGTCTACTATTATGGGCCTAGTAGTGCCTTTCGGAAGAAGGTTTTTGTCCTGTAAATTTATAGCATTAACTATTATATCAATTCCTTTCATATGTTCTTGCATTGGGGATACAGGAAAATCTTGATTGCTAATGGCTGTCATTTCTGACAAAATGTTAACTCCATTTCCTAATCACCTGGTTGAAGTACTTGTCACTGAACCATTGTCATCTTCTGAATCTATGAGAGTAATAACTGGGATTGGCTATGTTGAATGTGTATGGGCAGTCAATACAGCTGAAAAATTTGACATTGGGTCTGATAGGGCATTTATTATGCAAAAAGTTCCTCATCATCTATGTTCTGTGCATCTGTTAGTGGTTGTCTCTTGGTTATACAGGCATGATTATTATCCCTCATAGTGTGACCAGTCCTATTGAATTCAGCTGCTGGGTTAGTAAATCTTTTGTTGAAATTCGAATAGGACTTATTGTTATAGCTATCATTGTTGTGGTATTTAGCTCTAGCGTCTCTAGCATTGTTTAAATGATTTACCGATTGCAAGCTTGAATCAATTTGCCATTTTGAAATTTTGTTACCTTGGTCTCTACATAATTGTCTCAATTGTTGTATTTCTGAGCAGCACATCATCAGATGCCCAGTTTCATTGCAAAAGAAGCATTTAAGCTCTTCAAAATTAAAACGGCAGTCTCTAAGGAGGTGAGGAGCTGGTCTAAATCGCTGTTCACTAATCCCATATTTGTCGCGATAAGGCATTCCTGAAATAGCTAGAATTTGTGATACTTCAGCATATTGCATGTTTTCCCATTTGATCGTTGACTCAATGTACTGGGCTAATTTTGTGGCATCTGCAAAGGTGGGAAATCCCTAAATTCCATGCCAACTCATACCACATTCATCAGTCCTCTGAAAAATATGGGTTTTACTCTCCTTTCCCTAGTTTGTTCATCAAATTTAGGGTATGCTGCTCAAGCTAAACTTTTCACGCCAGCTAAAAATTCTATGACTGATTCAGTCTACTGTTGTTTTCAATCCTGCAGAATTTGTTGCTGCAAATCAGCGTTTCTACCCTCTGGAAAAAGAACTCAAGGATGATAGCTGCATAAGTGGTAGCTGCATTTTGACCTATTTTTTTATCCCTAAAAGCTGCTTTTGCTGCTCCAATCAAATTGGCTTCCAAATAAGCTTTTTTGTATTCCTCATCAGCAACTTATCTAGTGCTCAGTGAAGGTAAGGAAAATTATGAAAGTTGTTGACACCAATACCCCACATAGATAACATGATCACAACCACACTTGACGTCCAGAATCAAGAGCGGAAGGAGTACTGTATCTTGTGATTGTGAACCATGAAACCTTCAGGGGTCATTAACCTCATAGGCTGTGATACTCAAGTACCCCTGCCTAGGTATACTGTAGTCAGAGTACATGCAAATTGCAGGTGTACTGTAACCAATCCAGCTCTACGGCAGCACAGTAACCCATCAGATCACAAGCAGAAAGGAAAGAGGCCCAAAGAAAAGGAATTTATAATAAAAAATTAAAAAAATAAAAAGAGAGAACTCACAGATGATTTTAGCAGAATACTCGATTTTAACTCGACTCTGGGAAATTTTGACTCTTGGGGATTGATTTTTCCGACTTACATGAGGGCAAAAGGTCATCCTAAGGGTCAGTTTTCACACTTAGAAGCCAAACATCTATCCTGCAAGAGGCTTCTCCACTCAAGTGGCGATTTTCATGATTTGAGGAAGGTTTCTTCACTCAAATTGGAATTTACCTAATTTGAGAGAGGTTTCTCCACTAAAATGGTAAAAGGTTCCTTCCTCAGAGCTGTAAGCCAGACTGAAGGTCGATTTTCCAGCCTCGCCATGTCACATTAACTGAAATGGGAGCAATGTCACATTAACAAGTTAGTGGCCAATCACATTGATGGGAACACCCATACCATATTTATAGAAAAATATGGCCATGAGTGACATGCTGTGACCCCATTGGATGGCTCCATTTGGTATTCAGTTCAGGAACCTAATCCAGCTGGTACTGACTACAGGAAAACCTAAAGTGTACCTGGGTACTGTCCTTGGGTTCTGCTGCAGAGTAATGGACAATGCTGCCAGGTCAGGGGTGGCAATCCCTAGTCCCATTTGATGAGAATGAAGGACAATGCCATTCATGGAATGGCTTACTGTAGAGGACCAGACTGTATATCTAAATCCCCTTTTTGGCCCTAACCCAAAGGGTTCAAGGGCTACTCTAACTAAGGGGATTCTCAAGGGGAAACTGGCTTAGGGAAGGGTTCCCACAAATATACCCTCAACAACAATAACCCCTGGGAAGACTCACCTAGTCCTCTTCTCAACTACTCCCCACGGGGTCGATGGTCTCAAGGGATTGCCGATTTGGGGGGACAAAGGGAGCAGGTGACGGCAATCCGATCTGGGTTGGGCATGGGGTGTGTACTGTACGTGGGTTGGCGAACGACGCAAAACGTTCCACAAGGGGAGTGACGGGTGATTCCTAAGCGAAGGGCCATGGGGTAATGGGGTAACTCCTAGGCATGGGATAAGGTAATGTAACGCAGAGGAGGCACCAAGTAATATGCAAATTTATTGAGATATCAGTGGCGGACACAGTAATATGCAAATTTATAAAAATAAATTGACGGACAAGGGAAATGATTGAGGCCAAAAAATGAATACAAAACTAAAGAAACAGGCAATTTTAAAGGGCCCCATAGACCTAAAGTATGCCCTGGGCCGAGCTAACAACACCCAAGCTAACTTCTGCAGTGGAAATTGCTGCAGAAGATGCCTATGGTCATATAGACATGTTCCAGTTTGAATACGTTAAGCATTGGGGCGAGTTTCACTCTCCATGCTAAACATATGAACATCATTTAAAGAGAATCTCCAAACTAGTCGTTTCGCGTTGCCAAACGTTGCTAGTTTTTACTGATAAGAGGTGCAAGTTATGCTCCCATTATGGCCATGAGCTCATAGAGCTTATCTTTGGTGGAAATTCTAACTAAGGGGTTACATACGGTAGTCTATGTGTGCAATGGAAAAATAACAAAATGCAACAGAGATGAAAGTACAAAATCAAACAGAAACAAAACACAAAAAGTACACACAGAATGCATGTAAAAATATATTAAATGACACGCAAAATTAAAAATAGGTGACTGTAAAACAGAAAGTGGCGAAAAACATAGAGAAAAAACATGATATGAATCATGTGACATTGTGCAAAATTCGTCCGCACGTGACAGTGAGATGGGAAACCAAGATTTTCAAAATTTTGTGAATCCCAAAAAACAGTTGAAAAAAGCCAAAAATTTCTAAAATTTTCCCAGATAAGGCAGAAAAACTACTGCTCACTAAAGCTTTTTGATTTGAGGGTGGGAGTCCCTGCATTACGGTATAGTGTTCAAACAAATTGTTGTTCCTCCTCGCCCCAATTACAGGTATGCAATATTTTGAGCAAATCGTGGAAATCATCCTGAATTTTGAGAAGCTTAAAATCAACTCACTCTATGAGCAACACATTAAAGTAATTATAAGGGTTTCTATATTGTATAAAATCGTCAATGTAACTGCAGTGAGTTCAGGAATGTTAAATTTTCACATTTTCCTCATAGGAGTAAAAAATGATGTGAGGAAATTTTCAGACTTTGGAATTATTTCATAGTTGTGGTTCAAAAAATTAACTTGGCTTTGCACTAAATTTTTCATGGACAACATAATCATAAGTGAGAAATGTTGACCCCTGATATCCTTGAATATTTACAATTATGCAAAATATCGTGAGGAGGGGTCATGCAATGCTGCAAAATATATAGTTGATAAATTAAACTTACAACAATGTGCTCAGCTAGAACTTCTCTGGCAACGTTTTGATGGATTCGGCTTAGTGCTAGAAAAATGATACAATGCTACTTTTCATATTTCACAACTGTGTCCAAATGATCTTACCTGTTCCAACTGCTACCAATTTGTTCCTCATTTTCATCTTCCCCTCAATTCAATGATCATTGTATATGTTGTACTTTGTGTGTACAAATCGATTTTTGAGCAGCATGTCTGGTGATATGCTGTTATCATCAATTACAAAATATGAACTAGAAAAACAATAGTTGGATAAATTTGCAAACAAAACAATGCATGACCTTGGATCGGATCATTCAGCTGGCTTGATTATTAATAAATAGTATTTATTTAAGGATTTATGTGCTTTCAGGGAATTGTCATGATACAGTCTGAAAATACGCCAGTTTCCAGGGAGTTTGAAGAACACTAATTGATTTCACTAATCCAAACTGGAGACAGGTCAGAAAGCACTGACAAAATGGAAATAGCTGCAAGTAATAAGAGCATTACAGAATCTGAAACATATAAGTGTGGTTAATAAAAAAATCCCTCATGAGCAAAATCATATTTCCTGTTTTCTATTAATAGAAAGGATCTTCATATATAAATAAATGAAACCAGATCATGCCTTCACAGATTCAGCAATTGATATAACCTCAGGAAATAACACTGTATTCGAACATTCACTTACCTGTTTGTCAACACTTTAGGGGTTGACTTCTTGCAATTTCAGATACATGCTATCACAGAAATAATATGAGGAGGTATCTGTGATGCGTAGTATTAAAATGCATGAGAAATGGCTGTTATTGTGTAGGATTACTGAGCCTAGACGGAATCTGTAAAAAGATGTGTAAATGAAAAGTTAATTTATAGTCAGTTAGCTTAAGAAGGAAACACAAACTTTTTATTTAGTACTGTCCATGTAAAGGGAAGATCGAATATATCCATGAATTGTGCATTCCACAAAAAAATTGGTGGCAACATGAGTGGTATCTGTTGCACCAATTAAGGTTGATCTATAGTCCATGTACCCCACATCTTTGATCACCCAATCTTTGTTTACATTGATCGTGGTGTTTACTTAACTCTTGGCCTACAAATTTATCCATTTTGCCTTCTGTCTTCCTGTAAACTAGAAAATGTAAAACAGGTTTTTTTGGTACATTTTGTATTTTTACTTATTCAGCATGTCAATTTGATTTACGACTTCTTTGTTCAAGCAGTTTCTATTGCTGCAAGTCAATGTTCCATACAAGTGGAACAGTGGCTTGATCAAATTGATGAAGAATTCGTTCACTGTACTGAAAGTATCTATTGATGTTATATTTCCCATGTCGAGGTATATGTCGAGTCCTAAAGTGCCAATGTTATGTAGATGCTTTGTCCACAACAATATAGCTTCTTCCTAGCTGCCCACCAGGGCTAATTCCAGAGACGCCTGCAATTGAGAAAGTTCCAGAGGTATCTGAAAAGTGTTTATCAGAAACTCAAATTGGTTCACAGGATAAATTGTATAAATTAGTATACCTGTTCCAAGAAATGGGGATTGAATTTAACATGTGTGTAGAATCTGGCAAAACATGGGTCCAATGTACATGTATTGTTCAGTTTGTATGTTTTGCTTTCCAGTTTGATGGTGAATGCTGGTGGAGCCCAACAAAAATGTGTTATTCAGATTCATAAACTGCACTCCCAATATGGCTTTGATTTTTGTTTTTTGAAGTAGATAGCCTTCTACAGGTTTTCACAATCCTGATGGTAATATCCCCTGCAATTTGGGGATTGGCCCGAATCCCATGCAATCAACAATGCGTTGCTTGTGCTGCTACATCTGCAATTCGAGGTATCTGTGAATGTCTCCTCCATTGCAATGGGCAGTGGCTAAACAGCTGAGCGGCTGATGAGCCAAAACATACCCTTTTGGATAAACAGCCGCCCAGCTGCTGAGCCTAAACATACCTTTTTGGATAAACAGCCGCGTGGCTGCTGAGCCAAAACATACCTTTTTGGATAAACAGCCGCGCGGCTGCTGAGTCAAAATATACCCTCTTGGATAAACAGCCTCGTGCCTGCTGAGCCAAAAAATAACCTTTCAGATAAACAGCCGTGCGGCTGCTGAGTCAAAACATACCCTTTTGGATAAACAGCTGCTAAAATGTTTGATTACAGTAAAGATGTATATATTGAGTTACAGTTTTTGAGCGAACATACTTCTGGATATAAATAATCAAGGATCAGCTCGCTCATGATGTTCCTCTGCATTTTGTTCATGTTTGCACATCGAGAATCGTGATCAATCCTCATGTATGAAATTGAATATAGTCATCAGGCAAATATTGTCGTGGAGTTGGATAATTTTATGATCAATTCGGAATCTGTGGTGGGCAATCCTCAATTTTGTTTTTTCTGGTTGTTTTCCTCGTGTGTGTTGTTGAATTGATCTTGCGCGTATTTTTTGTTATCGCAGTTCTTGTATTGTTTATTGTATTCCATCAGAAGGAGCTTCCTTTTTTGGGTTGTCTTCCCCATTTGAAATTTCCAATCTCTTTTAAGATGAGCAAACAATCCGAGGATTCCTCCTCCAAATTAGATCTGAGTGGCATCACTTCAGAATTCATTAAAGTTGGCAGTATATTCGAATCGTGTAAAGCTTTTGACACTATTTTCAAAAGAATGTGTGACGCGACAAAGCAGTGTTTTTCAATCAATTACTGTCAAAAATTCCCTTTGGCTGAGAACGTTTTCCACTACGATTGAATCTCCTTTGTGTGCAAAAATGGAATCCATCAACAAACCAAGGGCGGAAAAGGTTTATGAACTCATGAAAAAGTTTTCGGCATGTGTTCCAAAAGTAGTTTTTGATTGAAGTTTGACAAAAAAAGAAAAGTTCTCGAAATCAAAGAAGCAAATTTCAAGCATAATCAGGAAATTTCTGATATTTTGTATTCCTTTTATCCAAAACAGCGAAAAATTCCGGAAGCGGTTTTAACTGAAATTTTGACTGCAACAGACTTGCAGGCCAACACGCAGTTGCTATGCGACCACATTGGAAATAAATATGGTATAAATGTAACTGCACGAGATATCACAAATGCAAAGCGACATTATAATAAAAATGATCAGAAATCATAAGTAGAAAAAAATGTCGAATTTCTTAATGATCAGCATACTGCTGATCCAGGATTGTATCTTAAATTCCTTAGTGATCCCATAATGCAGACTATCGAATTGATATTTTATCAAAGCAGTGCTATGCACAAAACTTATGAAATGTTTCCTGAATTGATCAAAATTGATAGCACATATAGTCTCAATGATTCTGGTTATGTTTTGTATCTTTTTCTTGCCCTTGACGATATGCATGTTGGCAGGATTGTTGCATGTGCCTTCCTGGCTAGAGAAACTTATCATGTCGATCTTTGTTTCAAACATTTCCAACTGGCAAACGAGGGAATTATATCCAAAACAGTGACTGTTGTTGTTGATAAAGATCTAAAATCAGTTAAGCGAGCCCATGCAACTTTTACTTGGGCTTCTGTTTTGCTATGCCAGGTCCACACTCAAAGCAATTTTGAAGCTCTTGTCAAAAGTTTGAAATTTTCTACAGAAGAAGTGAAAGTTCTAATTCAGAAAAACAGGGACGTCTAAAGTGTCAAAAATCATGTGAAAAAAATCTTTAAAGCAATGCTTTTCGCTCATGATTTAGATATTTTTAATGATCATTGGCATACGTTCTTGAATGATGAATGTGTTCCATCATCTTTTAAAGACTGTTTTCAGGCAAATCGGTACAAATGTCAGGAAACATGGGCCCTTGTTTTCCGAAAAAAGTTGAAAACTTTCAATGTTAAGGACATCAATCATATAGAAGCTCAAAATAAGCATGTAAAAGATATTGTTCTAAAGCACTCAAAAATGTCTGTTTGTGTTGAACAACTATTCAAATTTTTCTCCTTGCACTATATCAACTCAATTATCATGATTTTTTGAATAAATGCAAGACGTCTATACTTTCTCCTCTTGATGACAGCCATATTTTTTTCCGAGAAAATTTTACGAAACAAGCATCCAATCAAATGATTATGGAATTCCAGAAATTCTGCTAGAAACGAAATCATTTCAAAATTGAGCAGTCTGGTGAAAATTTTCGTATTGCTTTTCTAAATCCTGCTGAGCGTTTTGTCATGAAATCATCTGTGTGTGATTGTGAAGCTTATTGTCATTCTCTCTTACCTTGTAAGCATATTTTCGCAGTTCCTGACTATCTTCAGAGTCCATTTACCGATCTGAAAACTGCGTTTTCTACATATAAAAAATCTCATTTTTCAGAGAGTAATTTTGTTAAAGAGACAACTCAAAAAGTCCCCAAAAATGTTGAAGGTTCACCGAAATGCATCGCCTACTTCAGACTCAGTTTGGTGTGACGACAGTATCAAATGATCTGTTACTCATGCAGAAGCAATTTAAAACCTCCATCGCCTAAAAGAATGTGTTTGGAACATGATACTGATTCCAAAAATAACAGTATTTTAGAAACTTGTACAAAAAAGGAAGATTTAAATTAGTCATTTCCAAATATTTCCACTATTCCAGCTGGCGGCTTTGTTGAGTCGAACGGAATGAGACTTGAGTTGGTAGACACTTGTACCATTGATTGTTGCTTGATGTGTTTTCATGCTAAAAATTTGGAAAAAAGTGGTGATCTTGAAAAAAAATTTGCTGTACATGAATTGCCGGCTATTAGCTGCTTGAGTAAGGTATTGTCACTTTTGAGGGAATCAAGCTTTGCAGAGGCCAATATATTGTGGGCAACTTTCACGAAAATACCGTGTTCTGGAAATGTTTTTGATTTCTATGGTGGATTAGGCGAAAAGTTTTATTTCTTTTTCAAGGATTCTTGACAGACTCGTTTAAGGAGTGTTTGCAGTAATTCGAACTGTTCCATCAAAAATTTTGAGCATATTGAGTTCCGTGTATGCTTTAATCGATTGCTTATTTTTTATTTTTTCTTGCTTATTTATTATTTTTTCTCTTCAAGATGCTGTCGATGAATGGTGTGATCCTTTCGAACTGAATTGTTGTCGTTTTCCCCATCTTTACAAAAAATTAATCTCGATTTTGTTGATGTCGAAAATCAGTGTGATGGTTTGCATAAATTTTTCTGTCAGGAAATCGTTGGTAGCACTCCTCCGTTTTTGTTCTTTCCTGTTGATGATATCAGACAAATTGATCAAAATATGCCTACCATTTCAACTTTCTTCAGTTCAAAATATGAACATATTGGTTCAGTGTATCACTGCACAAATCATTTCAAAGCATCCTTCAAGTATAAAAACTAATTTTTTTGTTATGACTGTCTTATTCACAAAAATTTGAGCAGGATTGCTTGGGATGCTCGGATATCGATTGCTATTTATCATCTTATCGATAATTAATAGGCAATCGAGAAAACGTAAATCTAAAAATATGGAAGCTCCTTTTATTATGGGTTGTAACAGTAATACAGTTAGTAAATCTTTTGTGCTGTACTTGTAACTACATTGGTGGATGCAGCATTTGCCCAATTCTAGTCGGGGCTTCCATCAGTGTGAGTAAAAAATGAATTTCTTGATAAGTTGAACTATTACAGGTCATAGTTTGTGTTTTCATGTTATATTGTTCAATAGACATTTTTTGACACATCATGTTTTTTCGTCTGGGATGATGCTGTCGGTGGTTAGCCTGCAGTTGACCAGGGCACACAAAGACTGATCATGTGCAAGATATAGCCTCTGTTCAGTTGAGGCAACTCTGGCCTTCACATGGCCTGTGCTGTTACTACTAACAGAGCTCTGCCGACTAAACGGATTCGATGAAAAAATGCTTTGCCAATTTCCATGTAGGTGAGTCAGACTATAATTTATTTTGCTTATAATTTCAACTAAAAAATTTTAGGGAATGTTAGCGTTTTTTCTGCATTGTGCAGACTTCATCTATTTGCATATTTTGTTTTGATAATGCATCTAATTGATGGGGGAGTGCATATAGTAGTCATACCTGTAAGAGGTCTGACCAGTTGGGGGGGGGGGGGGAAGGGTCCAACATTTCCAAAATTTTAGGGGGGATGAAAACCCCCAAAAAGTCGGAAAAATTTCGAAAATTTTGGCAAAAAAAGTCACTTTTTCGCTAATTTTTTCGAGTTTGGGGGGTGTTAGGTACAGGGTTGGCCAAGTTTGGGGTGGAGGTCTCCCCCAATTACAGGTATGGTTACTGGGACCTTCTGGTCAGAAAAATGTTTATTTTTGAACAAAAAAGGTCAAAAATGCTGTCAGTAACCCCCCTCCCCAGTTCTGAAAAATTCAACTCTTATACCTCAGGGTTCTGGTATGTGTACGTTTTTTACGCACTGATGCAGAATTTTTTCAACATTAAGTGTTTTTTTAGGAATTCCTCCAATGAATTTTGATCTCATGCCTTCCCACCAGATGTTTCATGCATAGGGTCCAGCAGTAAATTTAATTTTTGTTGAATTATCACGTTGGAACTTATGCTGGACATATCTGTGAAAAATGGCTTCATTCTATTTCTATTTCTACATATTAATTAATTTATTCTGTATATGCGACTTAAGGTAATATATGATAAATGGTAATATATTCTCCCCGTTGTCCAGTAATGTTTGTACAGATTTTTTTGTGTAAACAATCACTTTATTGGCCAATGTTCACACATTACAATTCAATGTATTTCTTGATTGTATTAGAAAGCAGGGCCAAACCTTTTATGTACAATCTTGTTTCACAATTACCATCGAAGAAATCGGTTCCGAATGATCCGTCGGATGAAAAGAAATTTGTATGCATGGACCATATGGCAACATTATCTACTTCTGCGAAAATATCCGATGAGCTTTTCATTATTTGTGGTAATTTTCCTATTAGTGTTAGCTGTGAATATATACTGTCAATCTATGAGCGAGAAAGAACTCTTATCCAACATTTTTTAATTTGATAAATTTATTTATTTTCAATCTTCACTGAGATGAGGAAAGGCTGAAATGTGTTTGATTTTTCAGTCTTCAAAGCCTATTCTATTTCTATTATTATTCTAAAGGCTAGTTCCAATTCACACTACAAAGTGATGAGTTTTATTCACTCTAGCAGAGCCTGAAGAAGAAGTGTCGGAAAAATTTGATATTTTGACCACCTAAATTGCACCAAAATGCACCTTTTCATCGATGCCATCAATAGAAAAGCCCAAAGAATTTCCGTTCTGTGCAGAAAATGCCCAAAAAATTTTCCGCACAGCCCAAAAGAAGTCCACACTGTGCGGAAAAACAACCGTGCCTGGGAGACATTTGGCTCGTGACTTTCAAACCAAAAAAAGCCTGCTAATTGACTTCCATGTATCAGTAGTACTCATGTATAGGCTTAAACATTTGAAATTAAACTTTCAGACTCTATAATGATGAGGCCAAAACAAAAATGGGTGAGACTGTGAAAAAAATTTGGTGAGGCAAAAACGTTAATTGAGGAGATTGTGTAGGGACTACAGTGATAGCTGGAAATTTTACATGAAATCATATTTAATGCACAAATCAGACAGCACAAAGTTGCTCTTGGGGCACAACAATATAGACGCTTTTACACCTGTAAGGGAACATTTTCTCTCTGGCCAGAAATATGAACAATTATAATTCCAGAAAAAACCTTAATAGAAAACTAGGAGTCCCAAGCTCTAAACAAATTGGCACACAAGGTTTACAATGTGATGCATCAATATTTTTCAGTGATGCAATATTTTGCTCTAGTGCAATTTTGCAAAAAGAAGAAGATCCTCAAATTTTAATGGGACAGTGACATGCAGGGTCATTTACATTGATAAAACCTCGAAGAGATCGAATCACATTCTTTAAATCACTTGCATTGAAGGTTTGAAAATAAAGAATAGACAAAACAGCAACAACTTGGAGAACAAATTCAACTACAGGTTGACACTATTCAAGTAGAAGTTGCCACTTTTGGGTATAACGAAACTACTGAGAATAAACCTAAAAGAAAAAAGAATAAGGTTTGATTTAGGAACAAATGAAAAATACATAGAAAAATTAATGGAACTTACATAATTGCAGATTCCAGAGACAATGAAACTGTCTACATCCACAAACAAGCATGTTTTGCCAGCGAGGATAAATTTTGTTGTTTCACAATAGGCATATAAGCTTCATTTGAGTCAATTGCTATACATTTAAGTAGGCTGCTGTGATGGAGATAACAGAAAGGATCCACCAGTTAAAGGAGCATAAGTGGTTTCATAAAAAGCTTAAAAAATCAATGTTGTGATTTTTCAAATTAAATAAATTTTTCATCAAAGTGTTTTGCATGAACTGCATCTGAAACTTATAAGACTTTATCACCATGGCCAAAAAAATTTTTTTGAAAAATATTCTCATTTCTTTTTCCTAGAATATTTTCACTTAAATTAGTCGATATGGTCAGCTCAACAGAGGACCAGCATGAAATCATCCATGAAACACTCCAGATTATTCTCAAGTTTCAATTTGGAGCTGAAGTAAATTCTTAATGTATATCCAAGGATGTGTATAGTATATTTATTTGGAAATTGTTTCAGTTAGGTGAGGATTAGCAAATTTGTTATTCGGGTCAACAATTATTCAATGGAGAACCATGGGCTGCCTCTCAGCAACAATGTGGAAGAAGTTGCCAAAAACATTGGCTGCATTGAATCGCCCATTTGATTTTTTGTCTTTTTTTCTGAATATAATAAAAAATTATATGCAATTTCTTCAGAACATGTGTGCAATTTCTCCAGAACATGTGTGTGTAAATATTATGAAATTTTTTTCCTTCTAAGTCAACAAATTCGAAATCCAAATATTGTATTTTTCAGGTTCATAACTGTCAACAAGTATTGTCTGTGCAATCAAGAAAGTACAGTCCCACTTTGGTGCCCCTCTCACTTTAGTGGGGGTCTCACTTTGGCGCCTATATCACTTTGGCTCAGTCCTACTTTAGTGCACTGTATGTTCTAATAAAATAGCCATTTGCCTTCATCTATGCAAATTTTACGCCCAGTTTTACACCAGCATAATGACTATAAATAGCTCAGGCCATCCTGAATATCTCTCTCTCTCTTTCTGAATGGTGGAAAATATGATAATCAGTTACCCTTCAAAACTTCATTCACTAAAAACACCTTTCATGAAACTATAATGGCTGATTTCGAGGAAAACACCCTTATCTTGTCTTTGTGTCCAATGTCAATGTCCATTTGTAAAAGTTGGGTTAATCCAGATCTTTTTTATTTGCTCAAAAAGAAAAATGTTAAATGATTGGCCATCAGTGGTGAAGTCATGTACTTCGAGTGCCTTTCTAGCAACGGTCATGGAAATCCCCTGAGTCATGCTACAGTTCATCATTAACAATTCTCATCTTGGTTGAACATTTCTGAGAAGTAATTTACAGGATGATGTGGTAAGTAATGTTTAAATGTTTCTTCATTTTGGAACGTCACTTTTTCTATCATTCTTTTTTCATTCTGTTCCTGAATGATCTGATTATATATTATCAACATTTCTCTGTTGTTGTCCAATCTCTTTATGACAGATCTCAGTCTGTCTAGGCTCAGTCCAAAATTATCAGGCAATCCAGTCTTGTTATTATGCCATAGCCAATTAATTTCATATTGTTTCAGTTCAGCATTAAAATTTAGATTATCATTGAAGGATTTAATTTCTACATAATTTTCAGTTATATTTGAATAGTCCCTGATTTCCATCCCTTCTGAACTCCAAAACTTTTTAAGATTCACATTCTGTTGCTGATTTTAGTTCACTCTTAAATAATATGCTTGTTGCATTGATTGTTCCCACTTAATTGTGTGTTCATCTATTTTCCTGATAGAATGAATCCAATATTTGACTAAATCAAATATAATTCTGAAAGCAGTTTCATAGTTTGGGCATTTACCATTATGTCCCAGAAATTATTTATGCCAATTAGTATCTCATTTCAACAGTTCATCTTTCTCTTCATATGAGACAATTTGAGGGTTGAGAGAAAATCTCTGTCATGTCAAGTCAACATCACTTGTTGAATATTTTCTGTTAGATGAGGGACATAATTTTTAGTTACCCTTTTGATTGATCCATCTAATCATTGTATTCCAAAATCAATGAGATAGCTTCTCATTTTCTGAGGACATTTTGATGCAAAAGTGTAGACTAAAAGTTGTTCAATAGACTGACTTGTTAGTCACATCTTTTCTCTTAATTCATAGTAATGTATGATCTCTGACTTCAACTTTTTAAGAAAACATTTTCATCACTAGCTATTGATGTAATCTGTGTGCAGATGGGGATGGTGGATATGGTCTGATCGGTGGATGCAGATATTGTCGGCCAATAAATATCCACATATCTGCTCCCTAATCAGCAGATAAAAAAGGCGGAATCTACCTTTTTTGAGCCGATATTGATGTCTAATTGGCGGAGATCTGCCATTGGCATGTCTAATCAGCTGACATGTTCTGTGGACTGCAGATATTTTGTTCTCAACTGTCAAATATTTTGTCTTAGCTGTCCACCCTTTTGGGGGATATGCATATCTAATCGGCGGATATCCTGCTGTATGGCGGAGAAATATCTGCCATCCACCCAATGTCTAATCAGCAGATATGTACTAGGGATATGCAGATATCAAAAAATTTATTATATGCATAAATTGTAAAAGGATTGAACAACTGTGAGGTTTAGATCGATTAAAACAGATAGAACAGATGCTAAGTCCTTGACTTAAAGATCAAATAGAGCAAGTACATGTTCGATTCCTGTTTGGTTTGTTCAAGTCCTAATGTGCGTTTATCCATCAAAGAATATAAACATGAGTAAAGCAATTAAACATCATATCTATGAGACAACATAGAATAAATGCTGGTATAAAAATAAAGCTAGTGAAAGCTGTAAAAGGAATGAACAACTGTAAGGTCGATTTGGGTTTGTATTCATCTGTATCATTAAATTGATGATTAAATTCCTCCTTGTTCTCTTTGGTTTGTTCATATCCTGCTGAGGCTTTTTGCCTCACATGTAAGTAAACAGGAGGGAAGTGTTGAAACATCAAATGTACGGGTTAACACAAAATAAAAGTATGTCTACTGAAAATGAAACGTTTAAAATGCAATAAACTGCAAAAGGTTTGAACAACCTCCAGGTTTCAATGAACTACAGAATAGTTAGGTAAACCACTCAATATCATTTTTAGATAGAACAGTCATTAAATCGACGACAAACTGATTTGTCAGTTCAAATCCTAATGAGACAGTTTCAATCATATGTATATGAATGAGAAAACACGTGTAACATCATATCTACGGGAAGACAAAAAATAAATCCGCTTCTTATTCAAAAATGTACTTGACTGCAATCTATAAACAAAAACATTATTAATGTTATTTGAGCAAAAATAAACTTTGTATATTAACATCGCAAAAGTCATGAAATGTCTTTAAAAAATTTAGTGCAAAATTTAAGAGGGTTGAACAACCACCAGGTCAGATAAATTTTTTCAATATTTCATAAGCCGCAAATGCGGAAAAAGGCAGATTATAGAACAGCTGTTAAATTGTTGATGTTATATTCCTTTTTGGTGTGTTCAAATCCTAATTATTTTAATTTTTCACAGTATATGAACAGGACAAAAGTGTTGAAACATTGTATGTACGGGTTAACACAGAATAAAAGCAAGTTTATTAAAAAGTTTGACCTAAACTGTAAAATAATTGAACAACAACTGTGAATTCAATAATCCCAGATAACATGGGTCCAATGTTGAACATCAGATGGAACAGTAGTTAAGCCTTTGATGTTGCTTTCTTTTTCAGTTATGGGATTTTTATTTATTGGTTCAATTATATTACAAAGTCTATTGTGGATGTGTACATAAAGAAAAAAGCATTGCAACATTATATCTATGGGTTGACAGAAAAAAATGTGTATTAAAATCTGTATTAAAAAGTTTCTTTACGGGTGTCTATCCATGTATATATTTCTTATTTGAGCAAACAAAACCTGGTTTTATTGCATGTAGTGTATGGATGTGGATCATGAACCAGTTTTAATGCAAATAACCATATATGTTTATGCAGCAGATAGTGGATGTATTTTCTGAATTTTCACAGTTATTCTGAATTGGTTTCACTGTTTACTAATCTATTATTGAATTGTTAATTTTAATGATCAGTGCAGATCATTAGCTTTTAATTATGAGACAAGATCAATGTCCCGAAATGTCATTTGTATGGTATGACAGATTGTGAATGTTTGTGTATAAAAAATTAGGAAAACCAGTGAAAGGATTGAATAACCACCACAAAACATTATCATGGGCAACTGCCCAAATTGGCTAATTGATAGAACAGTAGTTAAGTCGATGATTTTATATTCCCATTTGGTCTATTCAAATCTTATTGATTTTATACCTGTCACATGTATATAAAAAGGAAAGAAGTGTTGAAACATTGTATGTACAGGTTAACACAGAATAAAAGCATGTCTATTACAAAATTATACCTAAACTGCAAAAGGATTGAACTACCGCCAGGTTGGATGAGCTACTGCCATATTAATGTTAAAATAGCTTGTAAACCCATAACTCTGATGTTTCATAAAGAAAGTTGAAAATATATAGGTGTTCATTTCCTGTACATACGTGATAGGACAGTTGTTAAATCTTTGAGAACAATGTTTAGCCTGTCCTATTTTTGTAATTTTTCCCAATCTCTTTTTAGTTTTTCATTATTTTTTTCACAGGGATATAAAAAAGTTTAAACTGTTGGCTCTCAATAAATCCGTTTTATTCAAAAATTTCTCTTTAATGTTTAAATTGGAATGAATGTTCTTTTTGCATTATGTCAAACTGCTAAAGGTTTGAACAACCTCTAGGTCGGCATACCACTTAAGGTCATTTTTGGATAGAAAAGTTGTTAAATCCTCAATAATCCTGTTAAGCAATTTCAAACCTAACTAGTTCTATCAGCCACATGTATATAAAGTAGAGAAAACTGTTGAAACATCAAAACTACAGGATCAAATAGAATAAATGGATTATAAGAAAATCAAGTGTACTACATCTGAAACTACATTTAATTTCTAAAACTGTTATTATTATTAAATTGGTATTAAATATTTGGGCTGTTATAAGAGAAACTATAACATAACCAAAATCACCAAAAGAAGAGTTACAATTCATATTTTAATCATTCTACTGCCTCAATTGTCATATCCCCCTTTTATATCTGCCAATTAGTGTTTTTGTCTCCCTAATCGGTGGATATAATGGATGGATATAATCTGGGCATATCAATTGAACTCATATCTCCAATTTTGTTCAATGTTGAAATAGCTTGTTAACCCCTAACTTTGATGTTTCAATAGGAAAGTTGAAAATATATGCAGCTTCACTTTTTCTAGGAGTAGGATAGAATGGTTGTTAAATCTTTGAGACAAAGTTTAGCTCGTTCTATTTTTGTAATTTTTCGAAATTTGTTTTTGGTATTGTTGATTTTTTTTTAGTTGTTTGTTGACTAAATCATTTTGAAAATTTTGAAATTTTTTGAAAAAGTAAACCTCTAAAATGGAATAAGGGCACACTGCAAAAGGTTTGAACAACCTCCAGGTTTGAATGAGCAATGGAGGTAAACCGTTAAGGCTCATTTTTCGATAGAAAAGTCGTTAAATCCTCGATAATCCTGTTTAGTTATTATAAACCTAAGGAGTTCTATGGGCCACATGTATATAAAGTAGAGAAAACTGTTGAAACATCCCATGTATGGGGAGACAAGGAAACATTTGTTAAAACATTGAAAAATAATGATGAATTTTGGATCTTTTAGTATGTTCTATTTTGTCTTTGAAAATATTAAAGTTATTCACCTATTTTCTCTTTGAAAAATTCACCTATTTTGTCTTTGAAAATGTTAAAATTATTGACAAAAAAAATCAAATCTGCAAATCTATTATCCATCTCTGTTATTTTGAAGTAAGTGATGCAAATTTGGATGAGGAAGCTGAATCGCCTAGTATTATTTCTGTAGGATGTTGGTGTCTGTCACCTTTTTTTATCCATACAAAATATATACAGAACAAAGCAATGAATATGTACAAAACAAAACTGTAAACATGAAAACCAAACAATTAAGATCCTATTCATTCTCTATGGATTCTATTGAATCAAAAGAGTTCATAAGAATGCTTATAAATGTGATGTTGTTTTTGTGGTAATGTTCATAGGAGGAGTAAGGCGGTCTTGACAAAGGCTCAACCAAAAGTGGAAAAACGTCCTGGCAAATGTGCAGATGAATTAGCACATGATGGCGACTGAGGACTAAAAATTGACAACAATGTAAATGTGTATTAGGTTATCAAAAAGGCTAAACAGGAGGTATATTTTTATACCTTTGAGTCCATATTTTTCAGCATATTCAATCCCTCCGATGCAAGGCCACAACCTGTCATGAGGTAATTGTTCATAGATACCACTGGCGTTCACTGTGCACCGATTGG
Source organism: Romanomermis culicivorax (assembly GCA_963922205.1). Taxonomy (NCBI): domain Eukaryota; kingdom Metazoa; phylum Nematoda; class Enoplea; order Mermithida; family Mermithidae; genus Romanomermis; species Romanomermis culicivorax. The sequence continues at coordinate 341,144 of CAWUHX010000002.1, forward strand.
CAATACACCTATAATTGGACTTTAACTATCCCCAAACAGTACCAAATTTAACATGACAGGTGTAAAATTACCATTCCACTAAATTGCCCCATTTCTCTCATTTGGGATTATTGTCCAGTTCTTTGCTTGAAAAGGTTGGGCCCTCTTTCAAAGAAGGGAACATTGTGGCATTTCCTACAATGAATAAAAGGCATCAAGCCCGGCTGATGGCAACCTTCAACGGCTTATAATTTTCAAGCAATCCGATGGAGAAGTAGGGATTTGATGGAATGATATTGTATATTACAATATCAGATTCTTAGCGCTTAAACAAAGCAGCATTATTAATTTGTGTGTACATTACCTATTATTCTATTCTACCTATTATTCTATTCTATTCCTATTATTCATTAATATTTAATATATTCTTTTATACTTGAAAACCACCCACAGTGATAATTCGCACCTTTTTCAACTCATTTTCGATTTTTGTAGGGGAGAGGTATCTGTTCTGTAGATAACTCTCTGCCTTTATTGCTTTGCATGCCTCTAGCACAGTATTCCACAGCAATTTGACCTGGGTGCTGTATGAAGTGATGATGACAATATCTTCGTTTTTTGCCACCAAATGGACAATGGCTCCTGCTTCCCGAACATTTTGTATAGAGCGAGAATTATCCTCCAATGATTCTTGTCTGGTGACATTGACCCAAGCTATTGGGAACCGGCTTATCATTGTTGGATAAATCTTCAGTAACGGGAGGCATCTGTCATCTGGAAAACCATTTTCATTACTTAACAATTAAATTGATTACTATTATCCATTACTTTTTTCAAGACTGTTTTGTACAGAATTCTTGTATGTTAATTTACTGACCAGGCTTCCGATCTCTGGATGCATGCAATATTGTTCATTCAGCAAGGCATACGGCAAATGCATGTTGTGAAGGCATTCGAATAATGTTTGACCTTAGCCCAACTCTTCTGCATCTTGGGATGTGAGGCCAGGGCCCAAGTGACATGGATTGCATACCTTAATAGATGTATTACAACTTTAAACATTTGTGAAATTTGTGAAAACCAAAAAAATTAACTTGTCCACTAATAGGAAGACAGATGAATGGTATGAGCATAGCTGTTTTGGTATCCTGAGCCCCTTCATCGATGATAATTAATTTGAAAAGATTCCAGTCAATCGTGCCCACTCCTGCCTAATCTATAAAGCCCCGACACACTCCCAAATATAACAATTGTGAATTAGTTTCCTGGAGTAATCGTCATTTCAAAATTGGTTTTTAAAAGAATCTTCTGAATGAGTATCATAAGTTCGATAAGCTGCTCATCCACACTTTGTTACTTTTTGTTTTTGATCAGACGTCATTTTTTGATGAACATCCTGGTCTATCCTAGGATAGTGCTGTTTCAGTGTGTGGGCTGGACCTAAATAGGGCTAAGGAGCAAGTGTGGATTTTTGCATAGAATGCAGTGTAGCTAGTGCTTGACCTACAGTGTAGATCCAAGGTAAGCTTTTTTATAATCATCATTATAAGGAGAAATTCTTTGGAGAACCATGTATTTCTCTAGTTTCTCAAGCCACTCACTCAAAGACTCTCCAATGCACCCTGAAAATGTTGTTGCTAGTCGAAAAAAAAGTTAGGGATCCATATCAGTATCAGTATCATCTAATACTGGCATGATGTCTACAGAGTTAGCAATGATAGAATGCTAAGCTTTGTTGACTTTCTGGAAACTTTGTGAGAGTGTTTGTTTGGATTTCGGCTCATTTGCTGACGATGTGGTCTGCTTTGGATGCTTTCTGATTCAAAAGCATGTGTGAAATTGAAAATGAATTGCATAAGAAATATATCAATCAGCAAGAACTGTGCCACTCAATGGCTTTGTTGTTTGATATTTCGTTTGTATATGGTAAAAATTAAGATCTTTAGCATTTGCCTGCTGTGCTCAGGTGCTACAGGTAATCACTAGAAAGGTTAGAAAATTTGTTTCGGCTTTTGTCCAGATTTGTCAGGGCACAGGCAACAGGAATGGAGCAGTTTCTTTGTAGCATAACATTTATAAGCTAATGTGGGATGTAATATTAAACAATGACTTACCTGAAACCATTCTAGTAGTAATAATACATTTCTTAAAAGATAGTCTATGAACAATTAAATCTTCACTGATCAATTGTATTGATAAATTTTATTTGACAGATAATTATGTTGATATAATTGAAGTACTGCTGCTTGCACTTCCAAAAATTGGAAGATGAGATCATTAACAAATTATTAGTACAGCTGATATCACATATCATAGTAAATGTTGACACATCATATTGAAATCTCAATGATTTCACAGAAAAAATGATTTGATGTTATCGTTTAGCAAGGTATTATCAATATTCGGAATGATGTAACCAGGAGAAAATTATTACCAGGCAGCTATGATATTGTGAAAGTTCAAGTCTACAAAGCTATAACGATATGTAACATTACAAACATGTCAATCGAAAGGCATATTCTAAAATTAAGGATTAATAATAGAAGAGGGTCAACAACTAGGCCTGTGATGCAGACATCCAGTGAATTCATTTCCAGTCTCCACTTTGGTGATAGTGTAGGAATGTTATGGACATAAAAGGTGAAAAATAAAGCAATGATAAATCTTTCCACTTCCCACTCAACACTTGTCTATTGTTTGCTACCTTTGTTATAAATGGAGCTGAGCAGATCTTTCCTTATCAATGAAATTAAAATGCAATCCAGCACTGTGAAAGTCTCAATCACTTCATTTGGAACTCAAAAGCAACTAGCCCATGGTGTGAAACTGGCTGTTACCACAGCAATGACTGCATATATAGTTGGTTACATATTCTAGTGATTTAACTCAATACTTTACTACTGACAATGAAAGACTTAACTGAAATAAATGATGAAAGATTTATGAAGATTTAAATTTTTTGAAACTCCATGTTTATATGAGGCTACTCTAGTCTGAAAACTTTGCCATGTGAAAGTAGTTGTCTTTTGAATATCCTGATAGTTCACGAATTTTCCAGGAAAAAAAGAATATGAATTGTTACTTGTTGATAGCCTGATTACCATACAATTATTTTGTAATGGTTGTAATGGTTGCAACTTGCACCAACAAAGAAAGCTCAAGGGAATGATAAGTAGTGCAAAGTAGAATAATCTAAAGCCTTACCATATCTTTCATTGGGATCTTTTAGAAGAGCTGGAGGAACTACTTTAAGCAGTATCAAAACAGGATATTTTGTTTGTAAGTGGGACCAAACATGCAGAAGAAATATAAGGCCTTCACCAAGAGCAAAAACGTTCATGATTAAACTTGTATCTATATTTTGGAGGATTACTGCCCAAATACGGTTGATGGCCAATGTAGATAAAATTCTGACAATCATTGAGCATCTAGATTCAGATTCCATTATGTTTTAAATACATGAAATTTATGAAGACTGGAAATGAAACAAATCATAAGATACCTTTGAGAATAGAACCAGAAATGCTAATGTCACCACGATAACTATTAATCATTCTAACTTGCACACAAACAGCAGCTATATTATATCAAAAACCAGTTAATAATACTTTGATATCACTCTGATTATGATTTGTCACTCCAATTTATTGTGATGTACATGAAGTGCACAGAATAATAATGATACAAAGTACACACTACTTGGAGTAGAAAGTAGCAAAAATATAAAACATTACGTCCTTTTAAATCTTATTAGTCTCAGGCACTCTTGGAAAGTGTACTGTATGTTGCTCTGTAATATGTCGTTTCTCTGAGACATTTCTCCTGTGTGCTTGAACATTTGCAAGTTACAACAAGTTCTTAACCATGCTTTTCTCACCCATTTTCCTGTTAAATCAGAATGATGTATTTTCTTTCCAACACATTGGTACTGGAAAAGAGAATCAATTTAGACAAAATTGCCTGCACTGATGATTGGCAAGTAGTACAAATATTTTTAGTAGACATTTAGAGAGCACTTTTGGTAGAAGTATTGATCAGAATTCTTATTTATAAAGTTTGGATGAAATCTTTGTTTATAAACTTTGCATATAAATCCTTATTTATGGACTGGGCATAAAGCTTCTTATTTATATACTATCCATCAAAATTCCTATTCATAAACCTTGGGAGTATCAACTCCCTGGAAAATATCAGCTTGGCTGAAACTGGATTTTTCCAAAATTGCCAGATTGTCTATAGGCAATGAAACATAAAAACTAAGGGTTGAAACAACATTGACTGATAAATGATGACTACATTGACATGAAAAGACCTGTTTTTTACTTCATCATCATTTTATTATAAATGACAGTGTGTCACTTGTTTATAAATATTTGATGTAGAAGGAAAACGCCAATGGTGAGGGCTTGTGTGTGGGTATTTGGTAGGGTTTTTCTGCCCCTTGGTCACTACAGCCCAGAATACTTCCACTACTGGGCATATAACAGTAAACGGGGTAGCCAGAGGTGGATCCCCAGCATACCACGAGCTTTTGGCACCCTGCCAGGTTAGAAAAATTAACCTATGTTTTGCATGCGGGGACCCCTGAATTTCCCTTTGACAACCCCACCTCCTTACAACTAAGTGGTTCAGAATATGTTGCAATTATTCAGTATTGCCTTCATTGATTAGTCATAACTGAACAATGTATCCAATTGGTTCAGTATTGAACCAACAAATAAGCTGATAGTTTATTTAACAAGCATTTTAATACTCATCCAGAGATGAATCACTGCCACATTGACTCATTCAATCCCAATTGTAGCCAACAATGACAGTTTGAACAAATCTGGTTTTCAATTTTTCAATTTTTTCAAAAATTTGGGACACTATGATTGTTTTTGCCAACATTTTTTTGGGGACAAGTTTTTCACTGTTTCAGGACACAATTTTACACGTGTATTTCAAAAAACTGTGTCCTGAATGAGACAAACTAGCCAGTCAAAAGACTATGGTCAACAGCAGATGCACCAGACAGTATCCATTTCTTCTGTAAAACCAATGGTTTTCCAAAATTCTTGAACAATTTTAGTGAGAAAACCCTTTAGATTGTTAGATCCTATGCTCAGACCCTCTAAATCCAATGGTTTTACTCGTTTTAAAATTTTTTTTCTAGCAATGCAAAGCACATGAACATTCCAGTAAAGAATAAAACTTTTAAAATGAATGATTATTAACCAGATAATCAATAGCTAACACACCTGATGATATCAAAATGCCAGACAGTACTATATTATGAATTTCAGAAAATATAATGCCCTGGAAAACTTCCTTCAGTGGTACAAGAGATGTCCCAAAGGTTACACAGCTCTGGTCCCTAATAGAGGGGCACTGCTTGCAGGCTGCTGCGAATCATAGCATAAAATTATGAAAAATGTCTATACTATGAAATATTGTTTGTACCAGATTATACTGTAGTTGGAAAACTCCTGCTTTATGACATCACCAAATTGACCAAAGTGACCATTTTGTATTTTACATGTCAAATTTTTTGACAGAACCAATATATTTTACACAAACTTTTGTATTGCTTTAGCATATCATGGATATCATGGCAAAACTGTCTATATCACATTTTTGAAATTTTTTGAGTCAATATGTCTTTCATAGATTATCGATGATATACTATATGATGGCAAAACCATCTATATCCTATTGTGTTCATCTAAGATGCTGTAGGATACATCATATATGGTAGTCCTTTTTACTGCTATGACAAAACCATCTATAATACCTTAGATGGTTTGGCCTAAATAATAAATGCTGTTATTCTGTAATGGTTTAGCACAATTAAACTGTCTACATCCAAATTTGAATAAACTTTAAATAACAGTGAATATTTTGTATTTATTTCTTTCTTATTTTGATTCACTAAGATGAAAAATATGTTTCTTACTGATTTTTTCTGGAGTCTGGTTTGTATTAGAAATTCTTTTATTCTTGCAGATTTCTAAGAAAACAGCAGAACAGACAGTTTGTGATTTAATTTCTAACATTTATTCAAGCATTTTGTCTTCCAAAGAGGGTCGATTCCAATAGTCTGCATGAGAGAAAGACTCCATGTCTCTTCTCCTATCCAGAAACAGCAATGCCGTCATATTGATAGTGATAGGGATTATGTACCATCTGATGCCGATGAAATGCCAGCTATTGCCCCCATTAATCTAACAGAAGATGACACTACGCCAAATGCCCCCATTGTTGACATGACCAATGTATGGCCCTGATGAATCTAATAGTGTAATCTATTTCAGTATAATAAAAATGTATTGCTGTAATATAATTTAAGATTTTTGTGAATGATGAAGGACGACCTGATATAAGTCCTGGCACTTGTAACGCCCAGTTTTCTACTCTACTTTAACTTGCTTCAAAACTAATTGGTCCACGAGGATGGCACCGGATAAATGAATGACAAATAAATAATAAAACGACAATAATACAAAATAAATGATTCGTCGACCATTCTTTGCATCGACGCACAATAAAATAAAATGGCTTTTGCTTCACAACAAGGCTTCACACAAAAATACAACCCAGATTCAGAATCTGCATGAAAATCCTCTTTTCCCCCATTTTCTTGTCTTTTATATCACTTCATTGAACCAGGACTCTGTGCTGTCGGAGGTCTGCTTCCAATCGTTGCTTCACTTACCTGCTTCTGCTTACTGTATGCCTCTATCGCCACGCCTTTATGCTTTAATTCAGGCTTAATTTCCACGCTTACATGCTTTAATCTACAGTATGCTCAGCCACGCCCATATGTTTTTAATTTTTCATGTGTTTTTCGGTTTTCCATGCGTTCTACCTAAATCTTGTGTCTGGGTCGGGGTTTCTGTTTTTTCTACATGGGCAGGTGTGTTTACATGTCAGGGGGGAATTATTGTACCTACAGAATGTATGTTTTCATGTGAATTATGAGGGCCAGGTGCCAATGTGCAAATAATTATGTACGTCTTAATTGGGTCAATGGTGTGTGGGACAATCAAAATAGAATACTTCACATAAATTTATAGAAATGTTAGGGTGTGAATTCCAGACACCCTTGAGACGATAGATTATAAAATGAATTTATATTTGGTAATGAATATCACATAGTGTACATTATGTATTTACATTGTTGCATTAGCATCTACGTTACACACTCAATGGAGGAAGAGCAATCCAAACTGTCATAAATGTGAGTGAATTAAAGCTGATTGAAATCCCAAAAAAGCATACACAAGTCACTCAAATAGAAGATATGAAGCCCAGAAGCCAAAAGAACTGCAGCATCATAAACACAGTGAAAAAAGTGGTTATCAATGTTCCAAGTTCAAAGAAGAAAGCTGTCAGAAATTTTTCGAAAGATTTTGAGGAAATGGAGAAAACTTTAAGGCGAAAAAAGTTTCTTTTTTGTTTCAAAAAAAATCTACAGTCAGTCTCCAAAAAGTCAAAGAAACAGAATCAAATCTGCCATGGAAGCAGTTCAGCTTTAATTTTTTCATGTTTCAAAAATATCTTCAAAAATAATTTCCACCAAAATATTTACAACTTATTGTTCTCAAACAAAGTATCCCCATAACAGAACATTCTCTTTAATAAATATCATGTACAAATTCTACTGATAAATCTTGTAACATAAGGGCGACATGAATGTTGCCTGCACATTAAGGATATTGTTCACAGGCGCCCTAATTGGCATAAAAGTCTAAAAGCATGGAAAACATGTATGAACTAACATCTGAAAACCATTGAAACATCATATCAACAGGTTGCCAGTGTACAATAGGCAAATGTAGAAGATGAGTATTAAAACCAGAATCAAAAATAAGCAAGACCTGTGCTAAAATCAATATTTTCAGTTGTCAATGTTAAAACAGCCTTTCCACCTATAATTTTTATGTTTCAATAGAAAAGTTGAATATATACAAAGTTGCTTTTCGGCTGTATGATATAACAGTTGTTAAATCTTTGAGAACAAAGTTTAGCCTATTCATCTCTAAAAAACATTTGAAACAGCAAAAAAGCATAGTATAACAACAGAAGTTATTGTTATTTGACGTTAAACCACACAAATATTTGGAAAGCAGAATTGTTTATATATGGGCGTTTTACAATGAAACATAAAAGCAATTGAATTAGAAGGGAATCAATGCATATACTCAGAAACATTGGAAAACCAATTTGAAGACAATGTTCATGTACTCCTTTTGGATAACCTACTTTCATTTTAATTATAATGATCTATTGGACTCAGAAACCTCCAGAAACGAGTTTGAAGACAGCCTTCAGGTACTCAAAAGGCATCACCTAATTTTCTTTGAATTAGAGGAATTCTATAGTTATGCATATATAAAAATCTTTATTTTCACACAAATAACTATGTACTGAATTGAATAAAAATAGAATAAAACAATAAAGCAAAAAAAGTTCAAAATAAAGAAAGCAAAACATAAAACAACTATAACCAAAAAACAAAGAAATAAAAATACCAATAAGACAGGCAATGAAAATTTACAATAAAAATAGCAAATACTAACAATAAAACTTTAACCAACAAGGTGAGACAAAATTTAAAACTATAAACCTAAGCCTTTAAAACATGCATTCAGCACAATCTGTATTATGCTGATTTTTCAATGATGACAGCTGGTACTGAAAAATTAGGTAAATGGCCCATTGTTCTTTAGTTCCTGCATTACATCATCAAAGATGCCTAGCTGTACTTTCCCTGGCATTTGTTCTATATCTGGTATGCCTTTTATAAACTTGACACCTTTAATTTGTGGATCATCTTCTGTATAACACCACCATACATAATGCAGCTTTGGTACAATGTTTTCATGTTTTGCAAAAACTGTGTTCCTCCAATATTGGTTGGTCCTGAAACTATGCATGCAAATGGATGTTCCATTATTTTGGTTGCTCATAAAACTTCAATTCTTTCTTGCTTCAAATAATGTAAAATTTCTTAGACCGATTCTTGAAATGTACTTTGTATCTACTTTACTCTTTATTTAGAGGTTTACCAATTTGTTCATGCATAATAGCATCTGACTCTGCTACCTGCAGCTCTTCTGCATAGAAAGTTCTTTTTCTGCAAAAAAAGTTCCTCCGAGAGATTTTTTGAAACCAATTCAGGGGAACTCTTCTTTCATATCCAACTATGGCCTCATTCCATAGACTTCAATGGAGCTGTTCGAAGAGCAGAATCTAGAGTTTTAGAAAAATATACTGAAGTGGGTCAAAAAAAAAAAGAGCAAGAGTGGGTCAAAGCTCAGCATGGTGTATAAATACTGTGACAGCTACATGGAAAGAAGCAAGATGGAAACTCCAGGAGAAATGTAAAATTAGTAGAAATTATGGGTAGTCACTATGTAAATGTCAGGCAGCCAAAAACATGGGGCCTTAATCTGGCCATTGTTAGAAGATTCCTAAAAAGACGATAGGAGAGGCATAGATGGTCGAAACGCCTCCTGGAATTTCGCCTCTAAGCTCACAAAATGTGCCATACTGTGAAATGTCAAAAAATTGTTCCATCTTCGGGATCATTTGGACAATAAGGCCAAACTTTTCTTCGAAAATTTGTATGATAATTCTATTTTAGATTATATTAACTGTATTTTACAACTGTGAATTTGAAATAAAATTAAAAGTGATAGAAAAATTACTCGAAAAATTTTTACCCTGAAAAGGGTTATTTGGGAGTCGATAATCTTTTTAGCTGAGCAAAAAAACTGAGTCTGAAAATGAGCAGATCAGATGTTGAAAAACCCCAACCTTTATACACTTTCCATAAACCTGTTCCTAAAAATTAAAGACATGACAAGATTTTTGAAACAGAAGCAGCATATGAGCACTAATAAGGTATTTCGATAGTACTTGAATTCCAATCATATGCACTCTTCCACTACAAAAAGCAAAGTCAAAGCTAGTGTAATTGAATGCTGTAATCCTACATTGAAAGATAAAATGTGGTGGTACCTTACAAAAAACAATACATACGAGTACATTGATGTCCTGGATGAGCTATTCAAAAATCACAACTGCTCATCATCCCACCATGGGAACATCACCAGACAAATATTTAGTCAAGAATGAATGAGAAATCCTCAATAAAGTTTTTTGAATTAAATCTATCCAACTGAATGACAAAATTAAGATTGGAGACAAAGTCTGACTGAGTAAAGTGGAACTTTCAAGACTTTGAAGAAAGGGTTCTGGCCCAACTAGACAGAGTAATATTTTCTCATCAAAGAGAGATTTGCAAGAAACCCACTAGTTTATACCCTCAAAGACCAAATAGATGAGAAATTAGAAGGCTTTTTCTATGAATCTGGGCTGTAAAAGATTGAGCTGATGCTTATTATCCACAGACAATGGAGGGAATTCTAAAGATCCATAAGAGAGGAAAAAAGATTGATTATCTGGTACAATGGAGAGAATACCGTCCAAAATTTGATAGCTGGAATTCCAATCTGAAGAAGCTATAGATATAAATTTTTCACATCAAATTTAAAAACTGGATGATTTCACATTAGGGGAATTTTTCCTCCAAATAAATTCACTCAATGCATAAGTTGTGAAGGAGAATGATGAATTCACCTACTTTTTACTAAAACTCTTAATGAAACCCTATTTACTACTAAGAAAAAGAAAACAACACTGAGTTACGAAGAGACCCCCAATAAAAAACCAAAACTCATATATATTGATATGGGTCAGGATTTACCTTTCAAAACAGTCAGAGAATTTATAGATTTTTTCAACAATTCTATACCCCAAAAAAATCAGACAAAACATAAAGTCATCTCTGAGTAGCAAAAATGTTGCTTCCTTAAAAGTTTCAGACAGTAGAGTACAGCTCCATGGAAGGCAGCCTTCATATTACTTCACAAAATAATTTGACCTAAAGTTCAAAATTGCACAGACTATATGCCTTAATCCCATGATTAAAAAACACAATTTTGTACATATTCTAAACCAAATTTTTTTCATGCGCCCACCACAAATCGAAATTCTGGCTATGCCACTGCTTTGAAACTGGGTTTCAGGAATCCGCAGGATATTACCATTGACAGAGCTACAATTACCAGTTGTAGCATGACATTTTTCCCACATTTCCGAGGTCAGTAATTAAACTATGACTATCGGAGGAAGTGTCTGTCCTTCCTCAAGGAAGAAATCACTAACATTCTGTCATCCTTCACTACAACACTATTCGCACCTCACTTGTAGTAACTGATTGGTGTGCCATACGCCTGTAGACTTCTCACTGAATTTATGATTCTTGAATATTCTATTTTCATATTTCAATCAAAATTTCGTCTGTTTAATGGTTTTAAATCTAAGAAATATAATGAATGTGTAAACATTTTGTTCCCAGATAAAACACTGGTAAGCTTTGGTTTTCATTGGTTGGGGCTGATGTATAAAGACATATGTATAAATAAATGTAAAGTTTACTCAAAATGCATTTTTTCCTCTCTCTCATGATTGGTTTACACTCAACATTTCTGGGAATATTGATTGCAATGCCACTTTCTGACTGACCACATATATGGAATTCATACTGATTAATCAACTTTACTAGCCATAACATTAATAATATCACAGAAAACACATAGATTACATGATTATTTATTGGCATTGGCTTAATATGATTGAGAATATATGTGAGCATACCGAAAATTTGCATTTCCTTATATTGCAATACTTTTTTCTTCTTCAGAATCTATCAGAACCTCTTCATCCAGGTCATGGAAGAGCTCTCGGGCATTACAGATAGGGAATTTCATTGCTGGTTCAGGCATCCTCTTTCTGTTGCTTGTATGTCTCTGTTTTCAAACCATATGGGAACAAATTTCACATATGCATTTCCTTTGTGTTTCCCTACCAGCAGAATGCAAAAATTCGCCTTCATCTAAAAAATCTCAGAGTTTCTTGTTAGTTTTGTATGATGATATCATGATTAGTGACCTAGCTGAATTTTGGAATAGTTCCTCAATATTGAAATTAACTATGCTTTCTATTTCAAATTCATAAAAAAAGGTGTTTTCTTTCCTAAAAATTGTCCAGAACTGCCCATGACAAATCCATTCAGCTCTGATAATCACTCTTTTACTGCATTTTTAACTTGATATTTTAATTTCAAATGTCCTTTACAATTTTTCAACATGATATCAAGCTCATTGAATTTTTCCCTGAACTCATTAATATCAGACCATTCACCTATGTTGTCTTTTGGTGGAGAATAGAGATCAAGAATCACATTTTATATTACATTATTTTCCAATAACCAAATAGAATATGATGGTTTTATTTTATTATCTGGGAGTCTACTGCTGTTCACTGCATTAGGTTTTGCATCATTATCTGTAAATATATCAATATATGTGATTAACAATTCAGGTATAACCTCCATATCCCTTTTTATATCTAACATGTTACATCATTACCATGCAGTTTTTTCGAAAATGCAGTCCTTATCAACATCTGAAAAGTTCACAAATGCCATATTTTGGGCCTCTCTGGTGACTACTATAAAGCTGAAATATTTCTCATTACCTTGTCTTGAGGCCTTACAGTACTCTGCCTTGTGCCAATTTTTTCCCCACTTTTGACAGGTGACACCACAGAACTGTTCCAAATGTCAAACTTGTCAGCTATTATAACATATTTTTGTTGGGCATTCTTTTGTAAGATGAACACCTTTAGGTCATTTTCCACATCTTTTGTCACTGATAATATTTCATGAAGAGCTTCCAGCTGGGCCACTTTTTGTTGTAATTTCTCCATTTTTTCTTTCCCTGAATAATCAACAGCTAGTACCTCATTATCCTATTAGGAAGAACCTCAATTGCTGCAGATTATAGGACTAACATGTCTGTGCTATGCAAAAATGAAGAATCATAGACTGCAAATGAATTATCTTACTGGAAAAATTTTGGATCCTGATACTCTAGAGCATTGAAAAACGAATCTTTCCAAGACCCATTTGATGATTAAAATTTGATTTTTCCAGCCTAATGCTGTTCATTCGGGAAAAATCAGCTGATGACGACCTGATAACTACATAAAAAATCAGCTTGAGGTCAACAATGTTACATGAATTTGGGAGAACCAACTAAATTCATGAATAGACACCAGCACAAAACACCAAACTTTTTTGTAGTCTTTATACTAGAAGGCTAGAAAATGAATCTTTTTGTTAATTATTTCCTTGATATTTGGTGTCACCATAAATGAATTTGTAGAAAATGTGAATTAGCTCTACAGTCAGCTTATTGAAAACTTGTAAAATATTCTTGTCCATAATCAGTTTCTGACTGTAACCACTTCAGTTGTCAAGTAATCGGTTGTTCATATTTGCACAAGCAAGTAATTAGCATTCATAATTAGTTGCATTAAAAATTATGTAAGTATTGGCACAACTGGGTTATGAACAAAATTAGTTCTCCTAGCCAGGTACAGTAAGTAAATAAGGTCAAAAAAAGAAACTACTAATCCCCATTAGTTTCCCATTTTTACCTTATCAAAACCCCTCTGGGTGAACAACTTCAAGGAACTTGCCCTATGCAAGTAAAACCAATCAGTTTCCTCCAATTTTCCTCTGCCCAATAAGCAACTCTACCCAATCAAACCTTTTATGGGGATCTGACTTGACAACAGATAATTTACCAGTTGATACATATAATCTAAGAAGAATTAACAGTAATCAAATCCAAAGTTATACATACAGTTTAGGTGTCCCAGAATACTGTTCCAAATATGTGTGTATTGCTGCAGATGATAATTGGAGCAGAAAAAAATACTCACCACTTTAGGCCAAAACAAGTATGCAAGAAGTATTAAAATGAACAGTTTTTTAAAAGAGGTCAATGAAAATTGAAGAATATTTGGTTCAATTGATCAACTGGGACAAATAATTTTTTTCCAAGGTTTTCCAAAGATAAAAGAAAATGTGTTCTGACAACAGGGTTTAATGACAACAACAAGAACAACAATTATAAAAAATGATGAAAACAAATGCATGGTTCATTTAACTGGGATAATTATGCAAATCAAGATTTTTCTCACCCATAAACACCTAATAGTTCAGAAGCATTGTATCTGTACATAACTAATCTCAAAAAAGTATTGACAATACTTGTGGCCCTGGTGTCCGATATGAGAACTCTTTGGACATGATTTCTAAAATAGTTTCCCAAAACAATTAGATTTTTCCCAAGATAGGCACAACATGAATAGTGGGATTTTGAAAGGCACAGAGTAGACTATTGAAAGATTTAACCAAATCCTATATGTTTTGTCCTATGGCTGGCTACCAAACGCTTTTTGGCCTAAAGAGTGGTTTCATTGATGTCTTGGTGGCCAAAGAAATGAGCACCATGAGAATGACCCAGTGCAAAATTATGCAAGTTTCCAGGTAGGTCAATTTTATCTAGTTCACTTTGTACCTTTTCTGTGGATCCTATTATATGGAGGATAAAAACCTTTCCACCCAATATCCCATTTTTTACTATGTCTGATCAAAATTTGGATTAGTACTTTGTTGCTCAATTATCTATTGTTGATTGACATTTCTGATTAAGGTAATGAAAATCTTCCCATTAATGATGTTTGCAGAGCTGACACTGACAGAATTTTTGTCTATGGTGCACAAATTCAGCGATTGCGAATCCTTATACAATTGTTACCATCAATGCAGTGGCTAATAATCATTATACTAATCTATCTGATACTAAAATGAGTGAAGTTCAATTATTACAATCAGGACCGCTGAAGTATTATGATGTGGATATTAGTTTGCACATGTTTTGCTATCCCGAATGATATCATTGGGTAAGATTAGGATTCAATCCACAGAGCAATCATCATGTCAGTGGTTCATAAAGCACAGTCTAAAATACTTTTTTAAAATTGTGGTGAAAAAGTGTTATTTCAAAGTCTATATGCATTGTTGAGGCAGACTAGAAAAGTAAGTTAATGGCTGGATTGCTAACAAGTATAGTTGATACAAAAGATAAGGGTATTAAAGCTTGAGCATCAATTTAATTTGATGACAGTTGAAGATTAACAGAAAGCAGGAATATGCATAGTTCACTCTTCGAAAACAACAAATGAAGCAATTTGACTGTGTTAGGCTGCTGTGGGGTCACAATTAAGCAACAGTTCTAACCACAGGCTAACAACAACAATAAACACCAAACTCTCCCAGACGTTTCACCAGATACTCGCCAGAACTTTCACTGAACCTCAGGCAGAACACCTTGGCACGTACCTCAGGAGTTCCTACCCAAGTCTCCAATCCTGACCTTATAGACTCCTTCCCCTACGCTCACAGAACAATACACTTACGGGTTCAAGTTGTATTGGGTAGCTAGTGGCGACGCCAAAATAACAATAATAAACAAAATATTGTAGAAAGACGATGGCGGCGTCGCTCCATAAAAACTAATCTTTTTAACACTGATAAAAAGACAGAAAACACGCGAAACAGTGGCAGAAATAACCTATGCAAATTTATCATTCTTTCCGGCCACTTTTCGCTGCGTCCAACCGCCTGCGCACCGACGCCGGAAGCTGAACACGTGCACCTGAGCCCACCTCAACATCCCTCCGCCCTCAAAACCGACCAACGGGAGGTGAAAACCTTTCTGCAGCCTGAGTCTCATACTGAGGCACCGACTGCATAACAGTTTTCCCCTCGGAAAACAAATTTTTGGGGCTACCCCCTCCAAGATGTGATCCAGCCCCTACCAGGTCCTTCAGGTGACGGCGACCTTGACCAATCCATTCGGCAGGGCACTCCCTTTCGGGCTACCGGAAACGATCACGAACGTAGTTCGGCCTGGACTTTGATGTCGATCTGTGCCTAGATCCGGGGCGTCGCCGTTCCTCTTCTCCCATGTACTGGTTTTTACAGCTTCGGTGATGAGGTGTCCCAGGTGCGCTTCCTCCCCGGTCGGCCGCTCGCCACATCGCTCCGTCCAATACAAATCTACTCAGTAAAAAATATTTTCTATAAAATATTTCAGATTTACGAAATAAATTTATAAACGCAAAATAAAATTTCACGTCTTCATCTTTTTCAGGCCCTGAAAGTAAACGAGAAAAAATACGAGGGCTATATACATGCCCGAAATAAGATGGACGGAAAGACGAATTTCGCCGGTCAACTTTTGGGCACCGGAAACGAGAAAATTTTTAAAATTTAAAGCAACAATAAAACAGGATAATATATTTTTTTTGTATTTTGTATTTTATTTGTGTTTTTGTATTTTTGTATTTTTGAAATAAAATTTGTACGAAATAACGAATTTTGGTCCAAAAAGTAAGCGGCTATATGAAATTATTGTTGCCCACCGCCACCATAACCGCCGTATTGGAAGCTACCACGGCGAGGGTAGGGACCACCTCGAGCTCCACGACCCCTGAGGAATCCCCCAAAAACTCCTCGAGGTTGGGCCACACGAGGGGGTCCGCCCATCGCCTGTCCTCTATACGGTTGCGGATTAACCATCTTAAAGGGTCTACCTTGACCCTGTCCCTGACCCCAGCCCCGGCCATATCCCCCTCCAGTTCCCCTCTGGTACGAGCCCTGAGTGGAACTTACGGAAGATACTCCTGAAGCTGAGGTAGTGGACCTACCTTGACTTTGTTGATTGGCATACGGTAATTTGAATACTCCAGGCTGGTGCCGACCCTGCGAGTGAGACGATTGTCGTGAGTGCTGGCTCCTAGTCCTGGATGCATCCCTAGGTTGTCTTTCCGTTAACATTGGAATCTTGAAGGGTTGCCCCTCCTCATCCTCTGCTTTCTGGAATTTACCAGAAAATCTCTGAACCATGTCCGACAACCTTCTCTTTGCTGCCATATCTACTGCAGTTTGTTGGTGCTCCTGCATTCGGTTGGCGTACGCTTCCCTGAATGCAGTACTACCTTCTCCCCGCAGGTAGATAGAATAATACCTTTCTGTGACAAATAATTTGGCCCGTGCATCAATTGCACCAATGTGTCTCGGGCCCAACTGCTGTTGTTCTAATTTTAGCAACACCATGGTACATAAGTATCTCACGGCTGCCATCACTATTTCCGCATCAAAATGATGAAACCAATTTGGCATGAACTTGAGCCAAATATATTCCCAAATGGGCTCAGGAACGTTTACATGATCATACAGGAAACCACCTTGAACATCAAAGTGATCCCCGTAGTTCTCGTAAAGCTCCTCTACTCCATTATTCACCAATGCCCAGATGATTTGGTTCCTATTATCATCTGGCATATCCTGAGCAAAGAATTCGATCACCTCTGGTGTCGAAAAATCTATCCTTCCCTCCACCAAGGGAAACTTCTTATGGACGTCCCAGTAGTCCCTCAAAACAGAACTTAGGTACTCCAAAGTTACTTCCTTATCTCTACTTCTCTTGACCGATTTTGTCGGTTCCGACGTAGAGGGTTTAGAAACAACTTTTTTCCCTGAAGCACTGCTCTGGTCCTGCTGAGAAGTCTTATCGACTTTAGACACGGGCTTAGCCAAAGTACTTTTCGTCGTTGCACTTACCTGAGATGCAGACGATTTACTAGGTACTTTAGCCGAAGCAACCGTCGACTGCACCTGACTCGTAGAACTTTTGGTTCCAGGCATCAGGCTCGTCGGCGTAGTTCCCGTCTTGGATTTGGTTGAATCCGTCAATAAAGTTGTAGATCCTGCAAACTTCAAATCCACAGACGTAGAACTCCCTGTCTGTTCTCCTTCACCATCACTGATTTCAATAACATCCTCTTCATCTCTCTTTTTAGCCCTATTGGCCCTTCGGGCTAACTTTCGTCTTCCTAGTCTTTTAATTTGTTCGTCTGTACGACCTTCTGCTCTGAACTTTCTAACCTCTTCGGCAGTATACATACCTGGTATACCACCGTCCATACTTGGATCTCTGGGCGCTACTTGAACTGTCGGCGTAACCTTGCTGACCGCAGGCTGGATGACCTGCGTACTAGCGGGCTGCACCGGCAATTTCGGGATATGATAAGCAGTAGGCGGCTTGGCTGGAGCTTGCACGACTGTAGGCGCTGCCAGAGGCGTCGGCTGCGCCGTAAAACCAGCCAATACTAGTTCCAGCTGCTTCTGCTGCTGATCTAATCTCGCTTTCTGCTCCGCAAGCTGCTTAGTAAAAATCTCTTTCTGTCTCTCGATTTCCTTTTCAGCTTGCTCCCTGAGCCTTGCTTCAATTTCCTCTATTGCTGGACTTGCAGCAATCGTTATCAGATTGCTTTCATCCAACATCGGCTCCGCCCTGACATCCATTCCAGAAAGTAAACTTTCTGTCTGATCTAGTAATGAAGTTACCTGTGTTTCTTGATCAGGCTGTATCAACGATTCAACAGTGACCTCATTGTCCACTTCTAAATCGTCTCCTACCTGATTCAAGTCTATGGGGGTGTTGAGGTCTGCAGGTATCACCTGTAGCTGTGCTTTCGCCGCAACAGGCTCAGCCTGCATCCCCTGCACCTGATCCAAACTACTCATATCAACTCCAGATTGTTGACTCACCGTTGTGCTTACCTCAGTGCCTGTAACCGGCACTGCTGGCTGCTTACCTATCGGCGTCACTACAACCTTATCGCCAATATGCGTAATCGTAAAACCTGGAGCATCGGACGGCAATATCGGCTCAAAAAATGGCGGCTCGTAACCTGGAACGTATTCCGGTTGATACGCTAAGACGCTCTTTTTCTGATTCTCCTTCGTTGCGTCCTCACTCATATCTATTGGGTATCGCAAACCTGGAACTCTAACAGCTATCTGGCGGAAGTAAAACCTCTGATAGCAGTACGGATTATCTTTGTACTGCGGACACTCCGCCAAATGCTTCCTTTTATCTTCCGGTCTTTGCTCCCATGACTTTGTCTTGGGCCAAAATCGGATCGGCAGAAATCCGAAACGATTTCCCCAACATGTAATAGAATCGCCCTTGGTTGGCGTATGTACCTCTGTTACTGGAAGACTATTCAAAAATGACAAGTACTGACCGTACCTATCTCCCCTCCACAACATCTTCAAGAGTTGTTCCTTTCCCTCAGGGCTAAAGGATCTCAAATAGTTGTGGTCAAGGAGAGAGGTAAGGTACTCCTCCGCCTCCTCTCTGCAAGCTGGCCAAAACAAATGAAACGTGAGCGGAACTTTATTACACACTGACTCCAAATTCTTAAAATTGTCCTCGATCAATATTTCAGAATAAGGAGCGATATCCATACTCCAGTGTTGCCTTACATACGAGTCTTTACCGTTCGAAATTCTGACCGGTTCATACTCGTGGTAATCAACTTCCAGACATGGTATCTCCAATAACTGCTTCGTTTCTTTCCTGTACCTTAGGTAATTCTCGTATAAAACCATAGATACTGGTTCATCGAGTCTACTGAAACTCTTCCCTTGATTAACCATATCTACCACCTTGTTCATTATTCGAGTTCTAATCTGCTTTTCCGACAAAGCTTCTTCGAACTCTTCATCCTCACTTACCGTATCGTTACCGTCTACATTCTTACTTTTTTCTTTAACGGTATAATCAGGATGAATTCCTTTAGGTATACTCACGTCTCTTCCTCTCTTTGGATTTGCCTCGTAATGAGGGAAGCTGTACTCCACATAGCCTCCAAATGAGGTGTCCATTTGGGCAGCCATACGGGCATACGCTTCCTGTCTCATTACGTGGTAAATAGCCGACGACTGCGGCTCCTCTACTTCCGGACTTCCACAAAAAGTCTGCGGAAAATTCTCTCCATGTATGATATTAAAAAACCTGTACAACCTGTACGACATTATCTGGATTTGATCCACTTTCATCAAATCATGCGGAAAATACTGGAATCCGACCTCGACTTCCATAGATAACTCATAGTGGAAAAACGCTAAGAAAACCAACAATGAGTAGTAGGCGTCCAGTGCTGAATACCTGATTTCAAACTGCGTCAACGTGTGCCTACAGAATCGTTCACGTTGCGCTCTCTGACGGAAATCGATTTGGAAATAACCAACGTCCGCCAGATACAGCTCCGTGAACAACCCTTTCAGCTTAAATGTTTCTGGGCAAAGTCCCAACTTCCTGGACATTGCCAAAAATCTTCCGTTCAATTGATCTCCTACCTTGGCTACGTCATAATAACGGCCATACGAAGATGTAATTCTATACTTGATCTCTGCTGTCAGATCAACATCCTGGTGATTTCTGCCTGCGCCATTAACATTCCAGACGGCAACCAGATCTGTAACCAAGTTGTATCCAACGAGAAGCATGTCCGAATCTAAGAGCTCATGAATGAGCGTCCATTCCTTCGGCATGATTGTCGTAGTATCTACAACAAAGGTGTCTCCAGTCACCGTCGAGAAGCTAATGACTCTCGCGAACTCCTTCCCTTTTGGGTTATCAACCCCAGAAGTCGCGAAAACCTTACTCACATACTCTTGAGTAACTTTCTCGGTATCAAAACCGATAACTGGCTGTCCTCGAAACCTGCTCACCTTCAGAGTTTCGATCATCTCAGCCACCTTACCTATCTCGACCAATTTCGGTTCTGTTAGTTCCAACGGAAATCTTCCGAACGTCGTTGCGAACCATCGTTCCAATTCGCCGACTCTGACAATGCGTTTAACATTGTAGTCTAAAAAATTCAGGCGAAATGTTTACAACTTTTTAATGAAAATTTTTTCCCAAAGCGGACAAACATCGGTTAAATTCTACCTTCACCACAGATAGTAAGCACAAATAGGAGAAAAGAAAATTGCAAGCAGGGGAAAATAAGGTACCACACATATATTGGGTTAGTGTTGGCAGATAGTTAAACACAAGTGCGGCCCCGACTTCTACCTTATACGGGAGTACACGCACAGACCACCTGCGTCTTCCATCAATCGACTGCATGCCGTCTCAATCCAACGCCCAAAACGGCCTATCCAATCAATAAATTAAGAATTTCCAAGAAGAAATTTGAAAATATATTTACTAATTTACCCAAAATGTGGAAATTCGTAGAAAAATGAATTAAGATGGAATTTAGAAATTTAAATAAATTTTTTGAAATTATCTACCCCTAGTCGACTAGTTGCTACACTCCACTTCTTCCCCATCACATAGACGAATTTATTCAACTCGCTATGTGTGTAGAGGAATAATGTAGTTTCGCAAAAAGTCCAAATTTCGCGCTACGGGCAGCTTTGCCACACTTTTTCAAGTTGACAGAACAAATATGTTCCCACTAAAATTTTACAATTGTCTAGGCCTTCGTCTAGACACCCGTGGGCTATGACATCCTGCTTTGCCCAATAAATTTTTAAATTAACTAAGTTTAATAACTTAGGTCGCTTACCATCGACTAAAAAATACCGATTGTTTTGCCGCACCTGCGGCTGTCCGTAGGTCACGTGGGGGTCCGTGACCAAATACTGTTTCGTCCGGCGTCCATTGGGGGGCCTGGACATTCCTTCCGCTTCTTTTTCGAATTCTAATAATTCGGCGCTATCAATTTTTGCAAAATTTTTTAAATTTTTTGAATATGAGCTGAAAAATCGACAAATTTTCCGCTTTCGCTACTTTTTGTCTATTTTCACTCTAAAACTCAGCGGTTTTCCCAATTCTTCCAATATTCACAGAATTGGGGGGCAACAATTAACTATTTCCTCCGAAATTTATCGGACTCGGGAAAATTTAAAATTTTTGGCCGCGAAAAAAGTTTTAAAAATTTAGGTTTTTGCGAAGAGTGGTTTTTTACCAAAAATTTTGAGAAATTTTTAGATTTACGCGAGAAAAAATTAAAAATACACGATAAATACGCGATAAATACATAAATAATTACAATTAAATACAATTTGTACTTAAATACACAATTTGGGACGAAAAAATATGGGGGGGTAATCATACGCACACACACACACACAAAAACACAGCGCTACGCACTACGGCAGTTTATAATTACTAATTTTTGAATCTACAGTAAACTGCGTGTCCTTAGATGACACGTCGTTAGACTGCAGCCATCTGCCGGTCTCGTAGCGAAAGTGCTTTAACCTGCTCACGGATACCACCTGCTTTTTCAGCGGCTCTCTCCAGTGAGCGATTTCAAGCACATTCTCTGATAATCTCCTATTATCAGTAACAACATACGGTCCTTGCCACGGCAGACCCAGTTTTTTCTGTTTATCGACTTTCAGCAAAACCCAATCATTGACGGAATAATCATGAGCCTTTGCTTTACGGTCGAAAAACTTTTTACTGCTCTCCGCAGCCTTCCTGATATTCTCAGCAATGGTCTCATAAGTTTCTACTAAGCTTTCGGTTAGTATATGCTTATAAGCCTCATAGTTCATCGGCAGAACTATGTTTCTTGCAACTCCAATACTAATGCCAAAATTTGCCTCATGACCTCTCAATAAGGCAAATGGAGAACATCTCGTTGAGGTATGAGGTGTGGCATTATACGCAAAAACGACAGATTGCAAATATCTGTCCCACTTATCTGAATCCTCTATAGCAACTTTTCGCAACTGCTTGATCAAGGTTTGGTTAAACCTTTCAACCATTCCATTTCCTTGTGGATGGTAGGCAGTTGTGAAAATCTTCTGACACTCCAACAATTTACAGACTGACGTCATCAAATCAGCTGTAAAGCATGAACCATTATCACTCAACAATTTCACCGGGGTTCCATGCCTGAACACAATATTTCGAAGAAAACTGTCCACAATGGTTACAGCAGATTGATCCGGGATCATTTCTGCTTCCACCCATTTTGTAAAGTAATCTTGAAATACTATCACATACGGTCTTTTCTCGCTCATGGGAGATATTCCCACAATATCTACAGAGACTATGTCAAATGGTCCTCTAGGAATGATTGGATTCAATGGCGGAATTGTAGCCTTTCCTGGAGTCGCAATTTGACATATAGGACAAAAACTGATCCAGCTCCGAACATCCTTCTCGATGCTCGGCCACCAGAACCGCTTCTTAATAATAGCAAGGGTTCTCTTAAACCCTTGATGCGTCATCATCACTGCTCCATGATACTGATGCAGGACAACTTTTTTGAGAACAGAGGGGACAACAACTTGATCCTCTGCCTCGCCAAAAGTCTCTCTATATAGTATCCCTTGATCGATATAAAAGTTACTTTGAGACTTAGTGCTACTAAAAGCACTTAGTTTCTCGAAGATCACCTTTAAATCTTTATCCTTTCCTTGCAACTTTGACATCAAGGCGTTTGAGATAAGCCCTTTCGGTCTACCATCTTCAATCTCTGGGGCTTCTTCAAACTCCTTCTCCTTCGGTTCAAATATTCTCTTCACCTCTTCTTTAGGTTTTGCTTGCCCAGGAGGATGTCCTTTTTCCTCCTGCTGCAAGTTTTTTGCCATTTGTCTAGTGACTACCGCCTCAATTTCATATTTCTCAGGCGTTCGATAGTTATCAAATTCTGGAGAAATATTAAGTTGAGTTTCATCACTAACACTATACTTTGAAGCCACTGAAGCTGTGGCCATCTTCACCGGAGTGAAGACTCCTACAGCCTCATCCACTTCATCTCCTCTGAGCTCCGGAAGTTGTTTCACTAAAACTTTGTGGTTTTGGTTAAGGACTTCGTCTTCAGTAAGAGACTTCCCTTCTTCCTTCTGAAAGATAAGCTCCCATTTTGGTGGTAACTTCTCTTTCTGCTCATCCGGTTCCTCCTTCCTGGAGAGGAAATCTGCCATGGCATTCTGTCTGCCAGGCACGTACTCCAACTTGTGATTAAACTGGCAAATGAATGCGTACCACCTCTTGAGTTTGTCATTAGTCTGTGTATTCACCCTCATTGATAATAATGGTTTATGGTCAGTTTGAATCCTGACCTTTTGGCCCAAAAGATAATGTTTGTAAATTTTAAGGCCGTAAACCACAGCTAAGCATTCTCTTTCGGTGGCGCACCATTTCCTTTCTTCTGCCCGCAATATCCGACTATTGTAGGCAACTACCCAACGTTCCGAGTCAGTCTCTTGACATAACACTGCTCCCAATGCAATTCCACTGGCATCCGTTTGAAGAATGAATCGCGCAGATCCATCTAAAATTGGATGTCTTAAGAAAGGTACTGAGGTCAATGCTACTTTGAGCTTCTCAAAAGTTGTGTAATGCAACTCCGTTACATTCCATGTTCCCTTCTTGCCTGTTAATTTGTACAAAGGTTCAGCTAGTGCTGCTAGGTCCGGTATAAATTTCTTACACCATTGTAGCATACCTAGGAATCTTTGCATTTTCTTAACAGAATCCGGGAATGGAAATTCCGTTATCGCCTTGACCTTCTTAGGATCCGGAGAAATTCCATTCGCATCCAAGATGTGTCCTAAAAAGTGCACCTTCTCGGGAAGAAATTCACATTTCTCTGGCTTAAGAGTCAACTTCGCCTTCCTCAACGCTTCTAGCACCAAGTTCAAATTCTCTAAGTGTTCCTCGAACGTATTCGAGAAGATGATAATATCATCTATATACACTAGGCAAATTTTCCATACCAAATCCCCAAGGATTCTCTCCATCATCCTTTGGAATTCAGCAGGTGCATTCTTCAACCCAAACGGCATCACTTTAAACTGAAATAAGCCCTCTTGGCATATAAAAGCCGTTTTCTCCTTGCTTTCTTCCTCCATCGGGACCTGCCAATATCCCGACTTCAAATCTAGAGTCGTATAAAACTTCGCTCTTCCAAGGCAATCTAAATAGTCATCCATTCTCGGGATGGGATATTTATCATCCTTGGTCACTTCGTTTATACCTCTAAAATTCACTACGGGTCTCGTAGTTCCATCTTTCTTTCCCACCAGGAACAAGGGTGCAGCCCACGGTGACTTCGAGGGCTCGATCACTCCTTGATCCAACATCTCCTTTATGTGTCGCCTTACTCCTGGCCGACTATTAATTGAAGCTCTGTAATATCTCTTTGCTACAGGTCTTGCATCTCCTGTATCTATCTTGCATGTCAGAGCTGGTGTTGTAGTAGCCGGATCACCAGGCAAGCTAAAGACATCTCTGTACTTCAACAAAGACTCTATAGCTTCCGTTTTCTTCTCTTCCGAAATTTTCGCCTTCGATATCATCTTGCATAGTGAAGTATAGAACTCTACAGAATCAGCTTTTGATAATGCAGGCATTCCTTCCTTTACCATGCAGGTCTGATATTCCTCTTCCTCCTTTATCTTTTTCATTTCCTTCACTTTCTTGTACGTATCATCATCTTCAATAAGCATAGATTCTGTATAGCCAATGATTTGATCTCTCTCAAACCGACATCCAGAACCTGTGGTATTGGAGATTAGTACTACAAACTCCTCTTGTGATCCGTCTACAACCGCTTTCTCCATTCTGAACTTCCTTTCAGAATCCTTTGATTCGACAATAATTCCGTTCAACGTGGCATCTCCATGTTGATCCCAAAGTTTTGCCTTCATCAAAACATCTGTTCCATATGGAATGTAGGTTTTACTACATGCAACAATTGCAACAGTTGTCTTTAGCAGACAAACTTTTGGATAAACAATTTGATTTATGCAATCAGTCGACGCCACACTGACTTTAGTTACTTCTTCCATTACCGTTTGCACAGTAGTTACAGAAGGAACTTGAACTACGTCAATCTTTCTCTCAATGCCTTGTATTGTCATGGCATTTCTTTTGAAATCAATCACCACACCTAAATCTGGGTGTGCCAAAAAATCTGTGCCCAAGATCAGGTCCTCACCTGCATCTGGCAACACTATAGCATTGACTGGAAAACTTCCGAATTCAGTCTTCATACAAACTGGTACATACCCATAGGCATGCACAACTTTTCCATCAGCTACAGTCACTTTAAGGATACGAGGGTACACTGTATAATCAACGTCTAATGCTCTTTTCAGGAGCTTAGAAGACATGACCGTACACTGAGCTCCTGTATCAATTAAAGCTCTGGTAGCCGTTTCTTTAATAACCACATTTATGTAGAAAGGAACCGTTTTCGGATAATTTTCCAACAACCTTCTCTCTACATCCGTTGCTTTTCTTCCATATTTCACATGAGCCAAATCTCTTTCTTTCACTTTCTCTAGAGGTGTCACCTTATCCAGGTGAATAATACTTCCGAGAACCAAACTAGAAGATTTGTTTCTACTCTTTTCGCTTTCATCATCCACATCCGTACGGCTTGTCACCATTACGTTATGCGAACTAGGTTGCGACTGGTTCGAAACAAATGATCCAGACTGATCCTGGACGGTACTACCCTGAATAGCAGGTTGACTAGTTGGTGCAGGTAACATCAACTGAGGCTGTCTCTGCAACTGGATGCCTTGCTCCCTAAGTCTGCAGAATTCCCTGTATCTCTCAAACTCTGGGTCATACCCGTACATTTGATCTTCTTCGGGGAATCCTACATAATAGGCACCTCTTCCTCTTCCTCTAAATCCAAATTGAGGTCCACCTCTACCTCTGAAACTTCCTCTATATGGAGCGTTTCTATCACCACCATAATACTGATTGGACATGCCACGGTTAAATCCACCGTGTTGCTGTTGCTGACGCTGGTATGCTAATGTCTTACACTCCTCCGTAGCATGCGTATTATTCTTATGATAAATGCAATAGGGTCTCTGCTGCTTCAACTGCTTCTGCTTTTCAGCAGACGCAGCCTTCACAGTAGTCAACTCTTTTAAGGCTTCACTCTGAGTAACTTGTAATTTATCTACTTTCTGAACCAATTGTAGCCACTCCTTTGAGAGAATAGCTAGAAAAGACTCCTTGGCCTGCTCCTCGTTAGACTTTTTGACATCACGAGGCGACGGACCAGGTATCATCTCTTCCGCATTCTCCTCACTTCTCTCCTCTTCCACTGCCTTTTGCAACTGATTTTGTGGTCTTGACTTCGTTTGGTTATACTTTTTAGTACTTCCATACGGAGCATTCCCGACAAAAGCAATTTCCGGGCACATCTCCTCCGCTACAACTTGATTCACTACAATCGGTTTATCTTTGGCTCCAAAAGTAGTAAACACATTCTTATACTTTTTATCAATCTGAGTTACGGCGTATGCAAGGTCTTGCCATGTTTTCATCGATGGGAATAGGTCCTGCAACTCCGTCTGATACAACGGACTACTCTTATAAATGAAGGCATTAATAATATTCTCTTGCCTTACTTGATCACTCTGATCTGCATAGACCAGATCCACATGATTACTCAACCTTTTTAAAAACTCTAAGGCTGACTCGCCTTCTTCCTGTTTCATATTAAACAACTCTCTCTTGAGCATCGTCAAATCATAAGTCGGCGCGAGATACTTTAAAATATTTCTCCGCGCTTCTATATAACTTGAGGATGTTCTCGCTATCCTCCTCGCCGTGTTCTGAGACAACCTTCTCAAACACTCTTTCTTCACTTTATCAGCCGTATTCTCCAGAAACTCACTTTCCAGATCAGTAAAAAATTTCAAAGCCTCCGTCGGCTTTATACTATCATGCAAAGGTCTATGTTTCAAGGCCTTTACCACATCTCTCACATCAACTTCAACACTTGAGCTAGAGTTCGAAGTAGATGAACTGCTATTATCACTATCCGAGTAATGTCTACTCCTAGCTCTTGATCTGTGAGACCTCTTTCGACTCTTCGACTTTCTTTTCCTTCTCCTCTCAGGGCTAAGGTCAGCTCTATTTGCGGTATCTCTCCAAGGAGTAGGACGAGAAAACCTATCCTCCCCCTGGGACGATTCGTCGCAAATAGTCACTTTCCTTTCCCTCGACCTCCTATTCTCTGAGTAACCGTAGGCATTCGATTGTGCTTGTTCAGCATTCCTCGAACTCTGCGGCTCCTCAGTCCAACCTCTATCTCTAGCCGAATATCTGTCTCTGTCCTCTTGAGACCTAACATAAACTTCTGAATGAACCTCTCTCTTAGGTTCAGTTACTCTCTCAACTCTATTCTCAAGGTAAGAAGACTCACCTATCTTCCTCCGTTGATCATCCTCCGACTCCTTTTCCTTGACCTGCGCGCTTTCGATTACTTTGATCAATAACTCGACCTTCTTCTCCAGCGCGTTAGTTCGTACGTCCTTGGGATCGACTCGATCCCTCGGATCCTCTCGTCGACTCCAATTCGTAATTTCGGGGTCGTATCGCCTCGAATATTTGTCGTCGTATAAATCGGCCGGCGCGTCCTCGTAATATTCGTCGTAGTTCATGTCCATCATGTTCGACCTCCACGCCGGTTTCCATTTCCGTCTAATCTCCTCCAGCGTCTCGGCCATCGGATGGACCAATTTCGAGGGCGACGTCGGTCTCTCCTTCTCAAAGGTCTGCTGACCTCTGACACTACCACTTACAGTAGTTTCAATCTCGGCTCTCCTAGCCATCTCAAAACCACTTCTCCTCAACTCTTCTTCAACTCTTGCCATTTCGGCAATTCCACTCTCTCTCCTTCCTTCAGTCTCAGGCGCCTGTGCTTGAACCTTTTCTACCGCTGCGTGTTCTTCAGCAGAGTCCAGATTCGAAACACTAGGTTCGTGTGACCTAGGAGGAGTCCTCAACATTTTTCCTACCGGAATACTCATCTTTTTCACTTTTCCGGTATGTGACTGCAAATAAAACCCAGGAGGTTTAGTTATTTTTCTGGTGGTTCTCCGGTTATCCGTCGTGAGAGGCGTTAAGAGTCCACCACTTGTTAGGCTGCTGTGGGGTCACAATTAAGCAACAGTTCTAACCACAGGCTAACAACAACAATAAACACCAAACTCTCCCAGACGTTTCACCAGATACTCGCCAGAACTTTCACTGAACCTCAGGCAGAACACCTTGGCACGTACCTCAGGAGTTCCTACCCAAGTCTCCAATCCTGACCTTATAGACTCCTTCCCCTACGCTCACAGAACAATACACTTACGGGTTCAAGTTGTATTGGGTAGCTAGTGGCGACGCCAAAATAACAATAATAAACAAAATATTGTAGAAAGACGATGGCGGCGTCGCTCCATAAAAACTAATCTTTTTAACACTGATAAAAAGAAGAAAACACGCGAAACAGTGGCAGAAATAACCTATGCAAATTTATCATTCTTTCCGGCCACTTTTCGCTGCATCCAACCGCCTGCGCACCGACGCCGGAAGCTGAACACGTGCACCTGAGCCCACCTCAACAACTGACTCCTGCTTCTTTTCCCAAGTGCAGCACACCATGAAGAGTAGGATGATAAGCTAGAAAGTCAAAAATTGTTCTTAATATGTCAGTAACATTGATCAAAGATTTTTATATGTTTTTATCCAATCCAAAACTTCCCTTTTAGAAATACATAAAAATAGTTGTCCATTTACTGGCATTGATGGTTATAATTTAACTTTTATGATTATGAGTGGGGGACAAGGTACACCTCCAGTATATTGATTAAAATTCTTTGATTCCAAGTCATTACATTATTAAGTACAGGAGAAAATATAAAAATATATCAAGAAAAATGAGTACATTGCATGGAATCATGCCAGATCGATACAGAATCAAATTTCAAGTTTGATCAAAAAATTCATGATGATACAACGTTATCTTTGTTAAACTGTCTGGAATCCTGGGTTTTGATAAGGTAAACAAGTGAAAAGAACTATCTTTGCAAATTTGTCTTTATTCACTCAATCATTGGAGTATTTAAAGGCTATATCATGATCATACATTAAAGAGTCAAAAAAATCTTTAAATGAACAATGAGCCTAGAATCATATAGAAGAATAGACATTATTTGCACACAAATGGCAAAAAACAGCACTGTAGCTCATATACAACACTAGTTAAAATATCCAACTTTAGCATGAGTCATCTAGTAGATCAGATTCAGTTTGCTTGGAACAAAAACTTATTTGCACAGATTCCAATAGCAATTTGACCTCTATGATCTCACACATGATCTTAAACAAAATTCGATACTCCAGTGATAATACATTCCAAACTGTACATGAACTCATTGTTGACTGCAGAGTTATGTGCATGAAACATTATGAATCAAAGGCCGGTGAAAAACAAGCAATATGTATAATACATCTTTTTGAAAATTCCAACTTGCTGACCAAATGGACCATTATTCAACTGTTCTCCATTCCTTCTAACATATTGCATACATTTGACATTGTCATAATTATCATTATTTCAATACAAGTCAAGTGAAACCAGTTTGATTTGAATGAAAAGTTGTTGATCTCAATATATGGGAAAACTAGTCAACTTGAAGATGCTCAAATTTTGAGATTCCCACCATCCACAGGATCATTATATTTCTCATGTGAATGATGCACAGATAATAATAATAACAATAATAATGATTTATTAGTGGCAAGAGTATCTAGGAAAATTAAAATGCAATGAAGCCATGTGAATCATAAAACAGGAATTAATTGAATAATAAAATGTAATATAGTTATTATATTGCAATGTAGCAGACTTCAGGAATTATCTTTACAACTTGTATTCCAGGATTTCTAGGCTGGTCTGCTTGATAACCAATGTTCTGAGAGGGATCAAAGTTCTTTGTGTGACTCCAATTAAATTATAGTATGCAAGCATTCATAATTCATTCACCAGTTCTATGAATAACCATGATGTTTTCAGTAATTTTGACCATTCCAATTCAGTTGCCTGAATTTGAGATTTTTTAACTGTATATAAATTTCCAGTGTAAAAATTGTTATATCAAAATGAAGCTACTTTTTTGGATATCCCTTCTCCTATCAACCTGAAGTGAATGTGTAGTATGATGCTAACCTGAGTATCAGTTGAAATTATTTGGCCATACATATGGTTAGCCTCTTTCAGCTAATCAATACCAAGCAATAGATTAGCTTCGATTCCATCTGATTAGTGCATATTTTTCTATACAAGATTGACCTTACCATCAGAATTTTGGTTGAAACTGAATGTTTGAATTTCACAATAGCTGAAAAAAAGAAAAGTGCTTTTGATCAAATGGGGCAAGAAGATATGGTATTATCCCTGGAGTGATATTGATGGGGATTAGGTTTATTTGTAAATGCATATCATTTCATTTTCTTTTGTATATCAAACCACAAATCCAACCAATAGTGGCAAAAACTTTGCTAGGAATTCAGGTTTTCAGAAAGTACAAGAGCTGGAAAACAATCCATTCAACCATCTTCGAAACAGTTGCTTCAGTATGTTTGTACTAAGCTTGTACTTTTGAAATCTGCTCTTTTGCATAGTTTTACAATTGCAGCAGAAGAAACTGAACTTTGTTCCCAACAACAGGAAGCTGAAGTTGCTGGAAAGGAGAAAAATCAATTCCTGATTCAAACAACATATCAAAATTATCCTAGGAAAAGATTTCTTCCTGATTTGCTGGAGCATCATAAGTTTTGTGCACAAAAGGCCTATTTTTAGATGATTTTCAAAATGGACTGTTCTGTGCAATATATACAAGCTATTTAATATCATTTTGTCATTTGTCATTCACAGTTATTTGATTGATTCAAACCTTGTTTTGATGGTAAGGGATAATCATTGTTGAAAGATACTCATATTAAACCTCATTCAATATGTTATCTGGAATAAAGTTAGCTTCCACATCAATTGTTCAAGTTGATTCATATGATTTTTTATCAGAACATTTTTGCTTCTCTGTCGAATCCTTTGCACTTGCATGATCTTCTGCTCTTGCCTGGGAGGAAGTAATTAATCCAATGAGCATAGATAATTTTTGATCAAACAAATCTCACTTAAGTCGTTAAACATATTCTCAATACAAATCTCACTCAAGTTGTCAAATAGCTTCTCAACACAACAATTTGACACTGATGATAACAGATTAATCATGATTTCAGTGTTCAACAGGCAAGCATCAGTTCAAGTGTTGATCGTTTCTGTATCTAGCTTATTACCAGTTGTCCATGATCCTGAATATCTTCTTCTCGAAACAATGTCCAATTATCACAGTAATATCTGAAAAATATAACAAAATTAAAATTTGTTTGTTTCAACAACTCTTTCATCATGCCTAGCACCCCTAACATACACTTGAAGAAAATTGATCCCCTGAAATATAGCATCTCAACAAATGGCTGAAAATCCCACTCCATTTGTTGGATTTTTGAGCTAAAACTACGGTCAAACCAACCTGAACTCATAATCCACCTCTCATCAGGAACAATAAATCAAAATCTCCTCACGATGATTGCCTCTATTTTTTATGTCTGGTCTAACAATAACATAAACACTATAGACCATACAATCAGAATCAACATATCTAACTGCATCTTACTCATGATCTATGTCAATCATGAATGAAAAATCCTTAATTTCCTCTATCCTGCGACATTATGCTAAAAACACACTCCTCAGCAAAACAAAACAATACAATTATACAAATCACTACCTCATGATATATATACACCATTCGGTCCTAAATAACATCAAGACACACAATAAGTCCAATGAATTGTCCATCATCCATGGTGCTCCAGGCATACAGGAATATAAATTTATCCTTTCTGTTCAAACAGGTCTCCTTCACAACCAAAAATTGGCATTCTATTCTTAGCAATTTGACTATTGTTATGGCGACAGATAAGGTACACTTAAAAACCATTGGAGCACCTGACTTAATGGAGTCCAGCACAACAGTGCCTTGCTCACATAAACCAATTGGGATCTTTAACTGTGGCAAGGAGTGGTCAACCAATTCTGGACATATCCACATCTTTCAAACACCTGCCAGCCTTCTTTGTAAAGCTCAATACAAAGTTCTTGATTTTAACACTCCAAGTCTTTTGTAAAACCCAGTGACCTCTGCACTGAATATCTAATATGCACTGTTTGAACCACATGTTTAAAGACCCTACAAATTGGAAAGATGGTAAAGCTTTTTGGTGAACTATACATCTGAATCTCCATCAATCCAGTTGCAGTGTATCAAACTATTATAGATACCGGATAAGGTCTGAAAAATCCATAGAAGGGGCTGAACACATTATAACTGGAACCCAACAAAGTTTTGCATCACAAATGAATGTCCTACTCAAAGGTCTACTCGAGCTTGTGTTCAACATATTAGTAGTTGCACTCATAATTTTATTTTTGGGTGTAGTTTTTGCTTCAATGATATTTGAGTAGAGGGAATATTGTGATTCATCTCCCACTTTTTCTATGTCTCCCATCAACCTTGGGACTAGGTGCAGCTCTGCTCAGGCTAGCAGAGCTTAGAACCAACCAGCTACTACACTACAGTGCTGCTACAAACTGCATCACTGCTGTATGATATCAACCAAGTGCACCTGAGGAGGAGCAGTTATCTGATATGATAGCATTCAATTACTGTTTGGGTGAGTTGAGGACCTCTTACATTGATGTAAAGCTTAAAAACATATTTACAGTATCAGCTGAGTACTGAAGCTGTTTTCTCACTTATTCACTATAGGTTGGCTAACCAGGTTGATGGCTTTATTGTCATCCCAACAAGCTTAAATCTTTTAATGCCAATGAACAACAAATCAACTTCCTTGGCACAGCTTATTTAACCATCCCAACCTATGACTTTGAGAAAAAGGTCATTCTTCACATACAGGAGAACAGCACAATAGATCTAATCCAGAGAACAAATTTTATTTCCCACTTCAAGAACATGCAATTTAATTGGGAAAGATCAACCATAACCTTCAAGGGAACCCTTGAAGTATGAGTCGGTCACTATAAACTTGATGGTATATTAGGTAAGTTGTGATTATCTCTAAATTGACTCCTGTAGAAATGTATCTTATTGCAAGAAAAAATTTTTTTGAATTTTATGGATGTTATTGCTGTTCTATATGTATGACTCCTCAAAATCAATCAACTCCTGATGCTCAAACCAATGCAGAAATCATTAAAAAATTATATAACTGTGAAATATGGGCTATTGTTGTGGAACTTTGGGAGTGTGAATTGCTGCACAATAACCAAATGGAAACCTTTTTTGATGCAATCAAAATTGTGGAGCCAATAAATCTTAGAGACTATTCTTTTTAGGAAAATACATGTGTTTATTATTTTTCATCATTTTTCCAAGGTCGAACAAATGGGGTCAATCACTAAATTAGAGGCACTTCAGATGGTACACCTGCAGGAAAAAATGATTTATGTACTTTTGAAGTTTGTAACCATATTTTGTCCTGTTTCTAAACTGACTATTGACTATATTGATATGAGGTCAACTTCACAAAATGCAGAAACAAATTATGAAGGTGGGTAATTCGTATTTGTTGAGCATATCAATACAAGTGGTGAAGAAAAATTCCGATTTGTTATTTCAAATTTCTATGAAAACAACCAAAGATCAAAATTCACCAGAATATAAAAAAAATCAACTTTCAAGATTTAAAAGGAAGTAAAAATGCAGGCTAATTCAACTAGTGATCACTTTAAAAACCATTTGTTCATTTTTCATACATGAAAAACTTTTCACTCAAATCTGTTTCATGTTGATGATATGAACTTTTATACAAGGGATGGTTGTTATTTCAGTTTGTGGTGGGGCAATAAGGTCCATCGTAATATGCCTGAGGCTTACAGTCAGTCAATGACTGATGGGTTCTATGACTAAATTTGAGTCTTTTTGGATTTTTATGTATCTAAAATTCAAATTGGTTATCTTTTTATCAGTGATTTTTTTAAAACAAAAAAGATTTTCAATGACATCAAAATACTCTCGGACCACTACTGCCAGCTACCCTGCTGACCTCCTCGACCACCACTGATTGCACCAGCACAGCTCTCATAACTACTGCTGCCCCTCCCAAGTTGCTGTTGTCTGAATGACCCTCTCCCTAGAAAAACACAAAAATAAAAGAAAAACATGAAGATTGAATAAATGCCAAACACTAAGGAGGAAAAATCATCCATTTTGTTCGATTGTATACATACTGGCTCAAAAATTCAGGGTAGTGGCATCCGCATTCTGTCAGGGAACAGCTTGTGCATAACTGCATGTGGAATAATAGCAAAATATTATCAGATTTCACAATGCTTAATTCTCATAGATGGGAATCAACAAGTGCTCGTTCTTCAGGAAAAAATTTATTCACAAAAAAAAACATTTTTTCCAAGGGGCCCCTCAACTCACCACCACTGCGGCAGCCTTCCTTCTCATGGCTGTTCAAACAACTGTATTCCTAAAATGGCAAAAAGTAAAATAAGTACAAAAAATACATGAAACTTACAATATAAGCAACTTTACAGATCAAAAAATCTATTGGTTCAATTTTCTACGCCAATTGAGGCACACAAATGGGAAGTTGATGCCTCCAAGCTCTTGATCAAGGGGGGAAGCTGCTTCAGGTCTTGCCAAGTGGCATTTCTACTACAACCAGGACACCTGAAAGAACCAATTGACTGTTTGCCAGGTCCATATTCTTATGGGGGATCAGGGAGATCAATCAAATTGATGCCTGCACTGATTGTTGGATGTAGCCCTGCCTTTACTGCGGCCACCAATGCCAAGAGCTGCTATTTTTGCCATGTGAGTTTTTTAATAAGATTTTTCTGAAGGAAAATTTTTGAAGCTCATCTACTTTTTCATGTATCATAGTTTGAAGTGAAATATAACCTCAAGGGTGTGAATCAGTATCAGAACTTGAATCGGTTTTTTTACAATCAAAAACCAAAAACTTGATTCAGAAAAACTTACCTGGAGGAAATGAAGAAAAAACAAAATTCTCAGCTTACAAACCTCAATATTGTTGGAGAAGTAAAATTCTGTTGATAAAATGAGTACTTGACCATGTATCCTTCCCATGGATGTTGCCAAACATCAAAATGGTCATTTAAGTTAGTTGGAGTTAAGCTCCGCCTACTTTTCAGATAACTAAAAATTTGATGGTGATGAACATCATTGGGAAAGAATGGGTGTTATTTTGTGGCTTAAATAAC
The DNA here is from genome assembly GCA_963922205.1 of Romanomermis culicivorax. Taxonomy (NCBI): domain Eukaryota; kingdom Metazoa; phylum Nematoda; class Enoplea; order Mermithida; family Mermithidae; genus Romanomermis; species Romanomermis culicivorax. The sequence goes on from CAWUHX010000002.1 coordinate 377,096, forward strand.
AAAAGTCATGTAGGTTGATTGATGCTTCAAATGGCCCTTTTGTAAATGTTTTCTCTAAATAGGGATACAGAAAAATTTACTCAATGTAGCTTTGGCATGCCCCTGAAGGAAGGAAAAACTCAGTATCTGCCCCAGCATTGATATTTTTTTACACAGAAATTAAACAAATGAGAAAGAAAGCAGAACAAAATTTTCGGTCCCAGCCTTTTGAAATTGATTTTCAATCAGTGCCTGTGAAAGTTTTGAATTATTTGTAGACATGATTATGGGTGTGAAAGAATATGAAAATACAGAGATAGGTTTTTGTAGACCTTTTTCTTCTTCGTGTTTGTTACCACTTCCAATGAACAACAAGAATCAATCCATTTAAACTTTAAAGAATTGTTTCATGCATATTCTAAAAAAAGACTTATGTTGCTGGTTTTGTTTAATGCTTAGTAGCAGACACACTGTTTGATGAGATAACATTTTCTTGGGTGGGGAACTTTCAAATGCATCTAGTTAAGACATATTCAGTTGGAAATGAGCTGATCAATTTTATACTTATTGTTCTTCCAAGGATCCCTTGTTTACACTTGAATGTCTAATTTTTAATGGTTCATAAATGTTCATGTTGTTTCTCCTTCTTGGTTGGGAAATATTGTGCTGTCCTATGCTAATAGCCTTTATGGATGTCCTTTGTTCTCTAGGCAGATTGCTTGATGATACTTGGTAATATGCAACTAATTATGATTTCAAAATTTGGGAATTCAAGGATTTGTTTTCAGCTCTTGTCATACCTGTACTTCGGGCGGGTTGGGGGGGGACCCCCCCAGCTTGGTCGAACCCTATACCCAAATGTTGGCACCCCCCCCCCCAACTTGATCCGATCATGTACCTCACCCCCCCCCCTCAACTCCATCGGACCATGTACCCCACTCCCCCACCAATCTGTGTTTGCTACCCCCCTCCCCCCAGGCCGAACCCGAGAATGTATGAACAGGTTGCTCCCTTTCCTAATTTACTTCATGCATGCTTGGTGTACTGTACTTTTCAAAGCAGAACGCCATGCCGGTTTTCTCCCGCCTTTGTGTAATTGTGAGCACCCTTTTTTTTTGTGGAAGATTTTCTCTATGTATGCCCAAAATTTTTTCGCTCATAATTTCCAATTTTTGTTGCCCAAAAGAAGACCCATTATTCGAGGAAAAGTGGTGCGTGTTGGAGTGTGTCGTGTCATTTTTTTTCTGGCGCATTACTGCAGAGTTTTCCGCTCTGCCGAGTGTTTTTTATTGTGCGACTGCCAACACCAAAACGTGATTTTTGGCACAAAAAATTTTGAGTGTTTGTGCTAATTGGCGCATAGATTTTGTCCGATGATCTGACACCAAATTTTCTTTATTTTTAGATGTTTTAGTCTAGTCTAGGCTCAGAGAAGTCGGAAGACACAAATTTTTTTTGGCGCTTTGCACCTATTTATTAGTTTTACGTACATTACATGTACCTTCTCATATATGAACGACTGTCCTGTGTATAAGTGGAACAAGCGAACAACTTTTCTGTGAACATACATTACATGAGTGAGTTGAGTTACTTTGTCTTTCGCCTCGGACTGGCCTCCATTATTACCATTATTTCTAATGCTAATGGTTAGTTAGCAGAGCACTAGCTGTCAGTATTTCAACAAAAGTTAAGGTTTTTCATTTTGATCAATTTTTTCTCCCGAGGCTTGAAATTTTTCAAATGTTTTTCTGGGAAAATCTTGTCATCATTCTGGTGAAAAACATCAACTAATCAAATAGTGTGCTCCACTGCTCCTTCTTCCGCCCCCCCTCCCCCCATATGGCTGGCGCCTTATCAGCCAGGCTAGGCTAGACTCACGCACTGTATTTTTCTCTGAACCTTTTTCCACAAATGTGGAAAGGGGTCAAATTTTTTTTCCACACATGAAAAAAAATTTTTTTTCATCTTGAAATCCTCACTTTTTCGCTTAATGCTCATAAATGCTTTATTTAAGTGTTTTTGAGCTTGTTAAAGCATTATGATAATCATTCTGATCTGAGATTTGGATTTTGGACCTCCTAAAATGCACCAGAATGCATCTTCTCAGTAACCTCGAATTTTTCTTCCACATTTGTGGAAAGGCCTCGAAAATTTTTTCTACATTCCAGGTTTTTTCCACAATATAGTGCAGATGTGGGAAAAAATGAGTGGGCTCACGAGTTAATTCACCATTTTTTTATCATGGGAAGACATTAAAGTTGGCAACTGAAAATCAGTAATTTTATCAGAAAAAGTCAATCAAAGGCTAGTTTTTTTTCCATTCCATTCACATAAGTATTAGGCTTAAACCCAATGTTCTACCTTTGGAAGGAAAATGAAAAGATTGGTAAATTGTATCAGACTACCCCATGGGGAGGGCTGGGGGGATATTACCCCTACCTAAAGTCCTTAAAATTGATCACTGGTTGCCAAATTTTGAGACAAAATAACGTGTTTAGTGGACATTTAGCTACACTACCCCCGAAAATTTCCAATTTTATCCCTACCTGGAGAATTTGACCTTGGGGACCTCTGAATGGTGTGCAAAATTTTTCTGAAATTAGATTTTCTTGAATGCTGGAAAATGAAACTTTTGAATTTTTATTTCTTAGACAAAAAGATTTAATTTTTCAGTGAGTGAATTCAATGAATTTTCAGTAGGGTAGTGTAGAATTCAAAAACTAGGGAAGTAAGCAAAAATTTAGATTTTCAACATGCAAGAATTTCTACTTAGACTCAAAATGTTTTTATCACTCAAAATCCAAAAAATTTGCAAAAAGGTTTCGGGAAAACAACTGAGATGAATGTTGCATCCATTCAAGAATTTGATGAAAATAGAGAATTTTCCGATTTTTCCACTAAATTTTTCTGTAGTCTCATGATATTTTTGAATTCTGTGAACATAATTCATCTATATTTGGCGGATGATTGAAACATGAGGACAGATGTTGTTACTGGTTGAAAAATCCAAATTTTTGGTTGCTTGGCTGATTTTTCCGTTTTAGTTGTATGCTTTCAATCTCACTTTTTGCATTTTGTCCAGCTGTGATAAATGCTTGGATTACATAGCTGCAAAAAATTAGAACACTTGCTCGCACAATATATGTTGATTTGAAAAGATTAATTTTCCATTGTAGAGTATCATTTTAGTGCTCAGCCCAGCACTGGAAAGTTTATTTCAAAAATTATGCATGTTTGATGATAAATTCTAATTCTTTGTTCAACTTTCTCAGATAATTTTTCATTACCACGGCTTCAACAATAACTATGATTTGTGGGAATAGCTATTACGAAAATTTAAAAAAGTAAGATGTGAAAATGATTATAGTTATTTACATTACATTCTGTTGTATCTAAATCCCTAAAAATTGAATATTATGCATGCTTTAGTTTTTTTCACATTCTATAACAACCTTTAATCTATGTTACTGTAAGCTGATTACTATTCATGCTTCAGTTGTGGAGAGTCAAATTTTTGGCTGGAAGCCAATTGTATCAACAACGTATGCTATCATGCCTTTTCCGCCAATTTCTAGTAAGTTCATTGAAATTTTAAAGCAGGTCCGAGAATTTCAGTAGAACAAGAATAAAAAAATCACTTTTGGATCAACCATGCAAGACATTTTCCCCAAAACAGATTCTGATGTAATATAGTTTATCTATCAGTTTATTAATTGTCTGTATCATTCTTTCATTTTGTTTTTTTACACTGCATGTTTTTTTTACACTCAATGGGTGCCCACCTTTTCTGTAATATCATGCTAATTATAAAGTATTGTGTTCACTGTTCCTCTGTTGAATGTACGTATGTAGTGTTGTGTTGGTTATTACTCATACTAACCTAAACTTACTACAGCTGGACTTAACTTATACAGTCCCATGCTTCTCAAGCTAATAATAGTGATTAACAATATTATTGCTACCAACTAATTAATATACTTGTTTCTAAGTTAATGCTTCTTGCAGTATAGTTTTTGCTTTGTTGCTGATAGGGCTGGTGGGCTTGGTGGGTATAGCGGTGTGGCAATTGCATGGATGGTTTGTGCGGCATGTTGCTGCTCATTCCATTCACACAATTGCCACAATCTTGCCCACCTTGCCACCAGCCCAGCCTTGTCTGCCTACGCCCCCTGTTGCCAACCCAAATTGTGTTAGATTTAGATTGAATTTTAAAATTTGTATGTTATGTATGTTAAATCAATTGAAATAAATTTGGGTGCGTGTTTCATTCATTACTGCAACTACCATGTATTAACATGTTTATTAACTCATATGTGCATGCATTAATGACTAAATTGTTCATTAACAGCCCAACAAACCCATTGATAATGTGGCATCATTCATCAGAAAAACGCCAATATGAGGACAACAAAAGTAAAAATCATAGACATTTGTATATTTTTAATAGACTAATAATGTAACACCAGCTACAACTATCTCTTCTTGTGTAAGAAGTATATCATCCTTCAAACACCGACATTCAAACACCGACATCAACAACCGACATTCATATAAAACTTGAACATTGTTTTAGTGATGTTCTTTAATCATTGCCCATCTTGTATTATCAGTGTCTGATCTTGAGGAATATCTTCATGTGTAGCAATTTTGTGAAGTCTAAATGAGAAGCAAATTCTAAATGAGGAGTGTATATATTAGTTGAGGAGAGATCTCAAAGTTCTTGTGAAAAATAACTTTTTCTGCCTTGGGTGCTCTGGGAGTCGATTTGAAAGCATACCATTCTGGCTTTCATTGGCAATCACATCTTCCAAATGCTCTAGATCAACAAAGAAATAAATGACCCTCAAATATTGACTGAATGCCTGAAAATTCAAAGTGACCTCAAGAAGTTATTATATGATATTTTAGTTCTGTTGGGTGAAATTTTCAATTCAACAACTAAAACTGGCTTCCTTGGTGATCTTGAAACCAAGAATATATCCTGACTTTGCCATGCTCTAAAAGAAATGATGATCAAGAAATTTCCTGATTGGATGACCACTGTAAAGCTGCACATGCTTACTGACCATGTGCCAAATTTCATGAAGAAACATCAATCATGTAGCTCATTCTGGGAACAGGGCATAGAAAGTTTGTTATAATTTTGATGACCAAATCATCTTATAACCCTGCAGATGAAGATTGACTCAGTGATGATGACTTTAAAGTTGAATATTGATTTGGGGATTCAAGTTCTTATCTTTTCTCATCTCTACCCCATTTTGTATTATTCAGATACTCTACCCCATGAGTACCTGAATAATACAAAAATTAAAAAATAAATTTTCTGCAGTGTGAACTATGTTTTAACAGTTCAAATTTTGTACAAAATGTTTGTTTGTGCCATAATTTTGCCCATATGTACTGCAAAAATTTCCAAATGATGCTTTCGGATATAGTGGCCACAGATTGACATCAATAAGCTGAAACTTCAAAGTTTCTTTATGTTCACACCTCATCACTCAATTGTAGTTCTCAGATAAGAATCGACTGAATTTTCGATTTTCTTAGCTTTAAATTAGGTTTCATACATGGGGAAACTGATTTGGAATTTGTTAAAAATAGCTTTATGACCATTTTATTTTAGCTGAGTTCCTTTCATCCATGCTGGAAGCAAGTCAACACTTCCAATTTCTAAAATGCTATAGCCTATTTTAAAATTTTTATCTTGACTGCACCATCTAACACCCTGCATTCAATGCCCCATTTTGACAATAGTGAGTGTTTCTGTCATCAGACAGTTTGTTCTGTCCCTCAGTATCTTTGGTTGTCTCTTGGTTTGCTTCCACCTGGGAAGAGGTGGTGTCTGACTTGTGTAGTGATGTCTAAGGTTCTGGGACTCTTTGGGCAAACCCTGGGTGGCATTCAACGTTGTTTGGGCACAGTTGTTTGCTTTACTTAACCAGCATTGTACTTTGTTCTTTCTTAAAAATAACTTTGTTCTATCACTGCCTTTCGCTAGGTAGTTGTCTCTATCTCAAACATATCTTGCCCCGTTAACATTAGAGATAATACTATATACGAACTCCCACAAATGGCACGCAAGTTGCCAGGGTAAACACAGGCCTCAATTACAAAAAAAAACAGTCAAAAATTGTCGTTTTCTTGCTCAATTATTTTTTTTGGATAATCAAGGTTAGCATTTATTGGATCAGTTGTTCTTTCTTTTCTCTTTAAATGGAACAGAAATAGTATTTTGCACATCATTTTTAGTTTGTGGGGTTTGGTAGTAGTAGAACCCTGTTCTATCTTGTATTTCAATTTGATTTTCCACCAAATTCCCTTCTCTTTTCACAGTGGACAATATTTTAATCAAGATGCCTTCCATCATAAATGCATACTTTAATTTTATACAATGTGTAGCTATTTCACCCAATGTAAAGGCACTCTGTAACTCATTTATAATTATGGCTAAATTTTTTCTACTTCCTGTATAGTTTCCTTTGAATGTATAAGGGCAAACATTAGAAATCATAGAGCCATCCCAGATAATGATACCTTCCAGGCTTAGGTTTAGGCTCAGGCATAGGATTAGAGAACTTCTAATGTACTATATCATGGACAAGAAAAGAAAAAGTAGAAGAAAAGGAAAAAAAAGAAAGAAAGCAGATAAGAAAGAAAAACAAAAGCATACACAGAAAACAAAAAAGAAAAGGCGTGAAAAAAAAGGTGAAGAATAAAAATATGAAGAAAGTGTTATCACATTCTTCCATCTGTTCGGAATTGCCCAATTGGGAATTTACTAATTTCGGAACTTGCTCAATCTGAATTCACTCAATGGAGAATTCAATCACTTGGGAATCACCCACTTTGGAATAGCTCACATGGGAATCACTCACAGAAGCATACTTCATCCCTCTATACACATGTTCGCTTAACAGTAATTAGTTCTGCCAAATGTGTTACAATTCGCCTTCAATGGTTCACAGGGAATTAAACTAAGCATGGTATGAGTTAGTGTACTATCTCTGAAAGGTCGGAATCATTTTGATGGACATGGAATGCAATAATTTTTCGAATCTAAAGAAGTTGATATAATCATACAAGTCTTGACATACCAGCGAAACAATGAAAACCTTGAAACGTAAATTCTACATGCTTATTCATACAATCAAAAATATGTAACAATCTCAAACTCAACAGAAGATCGTGGAATTCTACATGAGACTTTATCAGGAATGAAATTAGGTTTTGAAATGCTTGAGATAGAATAACAAAGTGGCAAATCTTATAGCAATTGAAGGAATAGCTTAAATTAAATGTCATGAAAATCGGAAATATCAGTGACAAAATATTTTGTTTGTAAAAAAAGTTTAGTCCCAAACTTTATTGCAGATTTGCACATGAGTAGATATAGACACTGGGTGATTCCCAAGTGATTGAATTCTCCATTGAGTGAATTCAGATTGAGCAAGTCCCCAAATTAGTAAATTCCCAATTGGGCAATTCTGAGCAGATGGAAGAATTTGATAACACTTTCTTCATATTTTCATTCTTTACCTCATATTTTTTGAACAATCTATTGCTTTTTCTCTTTTGTTTTCTGTGTGTATGCTTCTGTTTTTGTTTCTTATCTGCTTTCTTTCTTTTCCTTCCTTTTCTTCTAATTTCTTTTCCTGTCCATCATAAAGTATATTAGAAGTTTTCTAATCCTATGCCTGAGCTGGTTAGCTACTTCCAAGTAGTAGGGACAGTAACTATCAGAGGGATAGCTGATAGGCTGAAGGCAAACCACTGGGTTGAGCTTGTAGCCCAGTAGAGCCAGTTTCCTGGTCGCCTCTGGGAGGGCAGTGGAACTACTGTGTACGAGCAAGGCTCAGACAAGTGGGAAATAGCATATCTCGGTATGTCATTTTCCACTTGTAAGGTAGAATTGACTAGCATAGATAGAGCTAGTATAGTGAAGTGAGACATCAGATTGCTAATACCAAGGTGCTTGTTTGTTTAGATCTACGTGGAAAATTTATTTTCAATAATAAAAAATGTTAATTATTATGAATCGTGAACAAAAGCACGGCAGTGGTAAAATGAGGACGGGTATGTTGTTTCATCCCATTTTGCCTAAGCAAACTGATGTAAGTATTGTTCCAGGGGCCAGAGCCAGAGCCTTGCTCTAGGAGCCAGAGCCTTGCTGGAACCCTAGGAGCCAAAGCCTTGCTCCTACGGAATGATATTGTCGCCTTTTTTGCGGGACAAGCTCTCATGGTGTGGGAGTGTGAAAAAATTGTTCCAAAACACATTTTTTGGTATTATCAAGTAAATCAAACTTGCTTTGCCTATCTACCAATTTTATTCCAAAATCATACACTCTTTGTGGCCCCCGCAAACAAAAGATATTATTTAAAATTCACCAATTGTAGACTGCAACCATCATGTAATTGGGATTTACCATGAAATCGAGACTGGTTGGAGAACATCCACAGGACCTGTGCATGTTGCTAGATTCCCTATGGTATTCAGTGGCAAGGAAAATTCGACTTACAAACTTTCAATACCCCTTCTTATTTCCATGACCAACAAGCTGGCATATGCATACTTTTGGATTAATGCAGAGTTATTTTTCGAAAATTTCAATCATGGAAAGTGCACTGAATCATCTCACTAGATATACAGCGAGCCTATCATTAGACCCAACAATAGTGTACCAAACATTAGCAGGCAGTTCACTAGAACATGTTACGACAACAGGCCTGAAAAATTTGATTACAGCTACAGATTATCTAGTTTCTGGCCCATTGCAATTGGTCTTAAATATCTTAATTGTTTTGGCCATCATAGGAGCTTTGGCTTTAATAAGCTATTTACTTTTTCACGGATATCTCAGTGACTGATTAGTACGATGTGTCAGTCGTGTTCGAATGAAGCCGAGTAGTGCAACGATTGTTCGATTCTCAGAATTGCAAGATTGAGAAAATGTGGAAAATATGGATAATTTACTATTGGAACCTACATCCAGTGAACCAGCTTACACTGACATGCTGAAGAAAGCATTTTCGCCCTGGTTAACTAGGAAAATTCAGTCAACTGATCCGAATAGGTGGTTGGAAAATCAAACCTCAACTTCAAATTGCAATATCAAGCTCGTTTCTCAACCAACTCAAAATAGGTGTGCTACCATTGATGTTTGGCTCAACGAAGATGTTGAGAATCCCGTAACAACTTTAATAGACAGTGGCTCCGATATTTCCCTCATTGGCTATGACTTAGCCATCAAAAGAGGCTTCCAACTGTTACCACCAATGATAAAAAGTTATAAAGTATTTAATAGTCAAACCATGGAAGTAGTTGCCTCTTGCTGGGTTCGAATTTCGCTTAAATTTATGGGCCCCACCAGAATTCCTCCCCATTCATGTTGTGAAAAACTGGGCTTATGATCTTTTACTTGGGACTGATTTCCTGAGATGATTTGCAAAGACAGAATTACATTGGAAAACTGCTCGTATTGACTTTGGTACAGTTATAGTACCCATGAAAAATCCCAAAATTTTCTTGCCAGATACAACTCGAGCAGGCCGCCCCCGGCCCATTGAGGCAGTAACTCTAAACTGAAAAGATGCATTTTGGTGGACTTTAAAAAGTAAAAATCTCAAAATTTTCCGGCGCATCGTGCCAGTCATGGGTAATTATAACTATATTCTATCAGGTGCGGCCGTTAGCATATCTACTTCGACCTACTAATTAATGCTCAACAGTTTCTATCAATCAAGTTAGCTCATTTCATTTTTAATCATTTACAGTCAATTATGTCGCGGAGAATAGAGATTTTTCATCAAGTCTCTCAATTTTTTCCCTCGATGATTGAAATTTTTTAAACGTTGGCAATCTGAACTTTTGCGTTTATTGAAGGTGGAAATTGAAGACATTACTATAGAACGTGATTTCAAAACATTTGTTCCCGAATTATCTGTTGGAGAGATTTATTTTTCAGCATTTCAGAATACAAAAACCTGAAAATTTTTCCGGTGCTACGCGCCGGAATGGGAGGCAAATTACGCTTCATCAGTCTGATTTTAATTTATTTCCCAACGTTATGAAGGTTCATTTTCCAGCGTTTTAGAAAGTGAAAATCAAAAAATTTTATAGGCAACTTATATAGGCAACTTTCAGTCAAATATAGGCAACTTTCAGTCAAATGCCATTACTTGATCACAAACGTTAGATCAAAACCTGCCTATGGTCGAAAAACTTTCTACTGCTGTAAATCTTGGCTCGGGAGAAGTCTCAACTATCACAGACATATCAGTCAAAATGTGGCATTTTTACAGTCACAACATTTACCAGAAAGTCCAAAATTAGCACGGAAAATTATTCTATTAGCACCTCAATTTACGATGGAGAACAACATCTTATATTTTTTAGGGGATTCGGATGAAAGTGAACGGAAGTTAGAAATTCCAGCTTCTATCAAAGAAGTGATTTTGGAGGCCTGTCATGATGATGTCTTTTCAGGGCATTTTGGTCTCGCAAAAACATTGGCTAGAGTGTGATCACATTATCATTCGCACCATGGAATGGGCCTTATACGGTTTTGGACAAAAAACACCCAAATTATTCAATTCAGTTAGATGGGAAGCCAACTAATTCCACGGAGTGGGTGCATTTTAATATGCTATAAAAGAAACTCGCACAAGAAACCACCACCAAGAATAGCTGCTTGACTATACAGCTCGATGTGCAGATGAAACATTGGACCGAAGAGATAAAATCTCAAGAAATGATGGATGAAAATTTATATACCTGCCATGAAATGTGAAAAAAAAGAAAATGCACGATGTACATAAAACACATTATAATTCTATATATACTTTTGCTTTGCTTTCACACTTTTGAATTTTGGCGACGATCCAATTTTCCATTGTTTCCTAATTTAATTTTGCATCTTTAACATGGTGCAGACAGCAGTTTCTTTCAATATTACATGGTGAAATATATCGCTTTCATCAAGGGGATTATCCACAGATACCCTCAGACGATTTTTTCAAGACTTGGGCCGAATGCCCTTACATGGATGTTATTATCATTGTCAACATGTCAGGGAAGCTGAATATCTTTGCGGATTTTTAAATAAGACCCGAAACTACCCGCAATTTACAGATCAGATGCCGAATTTATCAGCAATGGGAAAGAAAAATGGTCCATCTGGGAATCGAAATGGTACAAATTTCCAGTAAGTCCGAAGGATTCGGCTGGTCCATTTGCTACAGTTATACAAATTTGTCATGCCGATGGACACATGGTCATTTTCAATTTACCATCAATGGGACTGATACCAACGGCCGTCATTGATTTGTTATTGGCGGTGCGAGGAATTATTGGATTTGATTACAGGCAGGATCACCTAGCCCTCCAACTTACTGACAACCAGCTGGAGCGACTTGACATTGCTGCTGACCCTAGAGTCATTTGGGAGGCACTAGGCGAGGAAAGCGTTGTTGAATATATTCATGAAAGGGTATCCAGCCAATTGCCCACACCAACGATGGCTCAAACCCTTTTTGGGACGCCCTTTTCTTTTAAATGTAACCCGGGTTTATCACTCATACTTAATCAAATATTCTCGACACCATTGGATAATAGCTTACGTGGTCGCCAACTCGATTGGGCTTCGAATAGACCCGAAAATTGTTACAAATATGCAGCTATCAATGCCCAAGCCGTTTTTGACGTCTATATTCTAAACGAATATTACGAATTATTACGAAAAATGGAGGTCGCTGACGTCACAGTTATGGGTGGATTCGGGATTTAGAATCTTCGAATTTTTGTTGCGACAACGAAAGGTAAATTTTTGTACATCTTTTGTTCTAGAAGCTTCCAATTTAACACGAATTTCGTGGGACGAAAGTTCAATAGGAGCAGAAGATTTACCCGCCAAACCAAAGTTCAATCTTTTCAAAACTTACCCAAATCCATGCCGAAATTGTACTGAAACGTTTGTTCATTTCTTCAACCAGTCGTCTTTTGACGCGTGGAGGCATCTGAAAAAAAATCTATCAAAATCAGACCCACACAAACATTTAAAGTCACTTTTAACATTAAAGAAATAGATCAAAAATCTCCCGAATTAGATAAAATTGGAAATATTACTCGAAAAATGAAACTGGCACGTAAATTACCTTTCCAGGATACACTAGACGATTCTTCAGGATCGTCAAAAATCGCAGCTACCCTGGAGGAGGTCGCTCGCCCAAAATTAGCGCCTCCAAAACCGAAATTTGACGTTTTGTTGCCGCTTATCGCGCCGAAAACATTTTTGGAAACACTGAGCCATCACGTGATCAATGAACCTATAACAGAGAAAAACGAAAGCCTATACAAGAGTATTTACTCAAAGACGCCTAATAGCATTCCTAATTTCCACTGCCAATGGCCGATGGAGCCATTCATAATTTTTGTTGTCGATTTTATCCAGAATTGTCAATCAATGCCGCCAATATTGCTAAAAGCGTCGATGCTGAACGTCAATGTAGAATAATGGTCGATGAATTATTTGGCTTGATCCTTAACAAATTTCGGCCACCGTATGGAGGATGAATGAGCGGAGCAATGCGTGATTTTACCCCAACAAGATGTTTAGAATTGAAATAGGCATTGCGTCCAAGTGGAACTTTAGATGAAGAAAGATCAACCTAGCGGCTTCACAAGTATTCATCGACGTCTTGAAATTTAATGAGAGTGGCTAGGTTGATGCCTCGCCATCATCTGAAGTTCAGAAATTAGCCAGTATCCAGAAAAAAAGAGAGAAAAAAAATCACAAAACAATTGATGATAAATTTGACATTTTTTTCAGTGCTTTACGTTATTCTAAAATACGCAATAAGATTTACGAAAATTAATGGAATTTATGGTAATATTTATTCTCGTTTACGGATGGAGACATCCATTTTTGATGAAGGGAAAAGTGTAAGAAATCGAAAAATCAACATTTACAGTTATAAGTTATAAACTACAGTACACATCAACACGGGACAGAAAACTCATCAAAGGGTTGCACATACTTGTTAAATCCTACTGTAGTCGACATCAACATTAATATTTTTTTCGCGCTCACCACTTATCTCATGAATTTATCTTTATTTTATAAACTAATATAAAAACGTCAAGTACACATAAGTGCAACAAGGTTCTGTATATGGATCCATTCATTTTTGGATTTAAATTATTTTGAAAAGAAATTTATAGATTTATGGCTATAAAATTCCAAACTTATGGCCGATTATTGAACATACATAAGATTCATTATTGTTTCTGATAAGGTCTGGCCCATTCCTTATATTTTTACATTTTCAGACATATATAATACAAATTAAGATCTATGATTATTAACTTTGCCCAACAAACAAACATATTAGGCTTCAGGTTTATTGCCTGTAAGTCAAAGAGTGACCAGCAAACATTAGAGTAGGAATGTTTACTTCCATGCTGACATACGGACTTTGCCATTATGATGTCCATTGGTGAATGAGTACATCATTTTTTCTTAAAATTAAAACTAGTGAGCACTCCTTTTTTGCAATTGCTCTGGTGCAATTCATGTATCAATATGTGTTAGGGCCAGAAGACACAATACAACTTGCTTTCCATTTTCATTATTCAGAAGCATTTCAAGAAAAACAGACTTGTATATAAATATATATATATATATACTTTATACAGAATCCAGATACTATCTGGATCCAGTTGAATCTGCCATTTAGGATCCGACTCTGATGATTGCAGTTTCCTAGATTGAGATATTCTTAGTATTGGGGTAATTGGGATGTTTGGGAAATAGGGACACAATCATAAGGGACACATCTTTTTTTTAGTTGCGATTGGGGGTTATATAATAGAAGACTATTTTTAAGACTTTTCTTGTCTGCTATAGAACAATTTTTCCTATGGCTGGCTAGCAGATTTTTTTTCAGCTGTCCCAAGTTTTTCTGTTGCTCTAGTGTTTGTGTGTGATAAAAACTACATGAATTGTGTGGAGTGCACGCATAACAATGAAGTCTGAAAATAGTCACAAAAAAATCTGGTATCATGATTAATGATGAAAAATTTCGCCTTACATGCATTCAAGCAGTTAAGAAAGTTCTGGTAAATTTCATTGGACCCAAGGAAAAACAAAAAAATCCGAAATGAAGATTTTGTTTTTTTTTCAGGAAAGATGTTAGTACTATTGTAAAATTAGCTGAAAACCAAGCATAGCAACAATTAAAGAATCCAATAGTTAAGAATTTTGGCAAATTCTACAGTAAAAGAATGCACTAGTTTCAGTAGTACAGTAAAAACTTTTGGAAGCAGTGCTCATTTCAGTGTTTCCTAATTTATAAGCATTCTGTAAAAACGGACTCAATGGAACTGCTGATCCCAGTTCAAGAATTCCAAGTTTCTGCATCAAAAACAAAATGTAACATTGTGAATACAAGAAATGTCATTAATATAACAATGTTTGTTGGGCTTTCTGACATTTTTCTATGTAATAACGACCCATGCAAATTTGAGAGGAGATGCTATGCATGGGGAAGTTTGAAAAAATCTGATGTTAACAATGTCTGCAAGAAACAAAAAAAAACAGTTGATCAAACTTTTGTGCAAGCAAAAAGTCATATCCATTATGAATCATAGTGGTGTAAAGTAATGTCCAGCATAGGATAATTTCTTGTTCAGTAAAACTAGAGATTTTTGATATCAGCCTAGATTATTCCAGACGGTTGTTGAGAATGGATTTAAGCCTATGTTCGAGAAAGTACCTCATTCGGAAAATATTTTTTAGTTCAGCTACAAAGTATTCCAGTCAGTTTTTTCACCTCACATTGACCAGACATTTTCGGGAACATTCAATGGTAATTCAGAACATTCAATGGTAACATGGAGCTGAAAGCATGAGCTAGAATGATATTTTCCTGTAATTTGGTTACTATGTGTGAGAAATATGCTTGTTGATGGTGGTGGGAGTGGGACAGAGGAAACACATGACAAAAATCGATTGGTTTTGCTGGTTGGTTCAAATCTTGATGCTTCTATATCTTTCACATGTATTTAAAAGTGACAAAAGCATTGAAACATCGTATGTATGGGATGATGAAGAATAAATGCATGTATTTTAAAAAAGTCGGTGAAATCTGTGATAAGAATGAACAACAGCCAGGTATGATAGATCATCTAGATATTCCCGGGTTTGGAATAATCAGTAAAAGGATAGAACAGTTGTTAAGTTGTTGATATTGTTTTCCTGTTTGGTTTATTTCTAATCCTAATGTGCCTATATCTCTCACATGTTTATAAACATGAAAAAAGCATTGAAACATTGTATGTATGAGATCACAAAGACTGAATGCATGTTTTTTTTCAAAAAGTCAGTGAAAATATAAAAGGAATGAATGACTGCCAGGTTGAATTGACTTTAGATCAATCAGAACAGATAGAACAGTTACTAAGTCCTTGATTTAAATGTCGAATGTAACAGGCACAGTCTTGATATGTTCTATTCCTTTTTGCTTTGTTCAAATGATAATGAGGCCAAATTGCTCACATCTATATAAACATCTGAAAAGCAAAAGCAGGTTGCCAGTGTACAGTAGGCAAAGGTAGAAGATGAGTATTAAAACCAGAATCAAAAATAAGCAAGACCTGTGCTAAAATCAATATTTTTAGTTGTTAATGTTAAAATAGCCTTTCAACTGGTAAATTTTTTGTTTCAATGGAAAAGTTGAATATATATACATGGTTGTTTTTCAGCTCCTATGATATAACAGTTGTTAAATCTTTGAGAACAAAGTTTAGCCTGTTCTATTTTTGTATTTTTTCATCTTTAAAAAACATTTTAGACAGCAAAAAACGTAGTTCTACAACAGATGTTATTGTTATTTGACATTAAACCACACAAATATTTGGAAAGCCAAATTGTTTATATATGGGCGTATTACAATGAAGCATAAAAGCGGTTGGAAGGGAATCAATGGATATACTCAGAAACCTAGGAAAACAAGTTTGAAGACAATGTTCATGTACTCCCTTTGGATAACCTACTTTCCTTTTAATTATAATGATCTATTGGACTCAGAAACGTACAAAAACGAGTTTAAAGACAGTGTTCATGCACTCAAAAGGGATCACCTAATTTTCTTTGAATTAGAGGAATTCTATTGTTATGCATATATAAAAATCTTAATAAAAATAAAATAGAACAATAAGGCAAAAAAGTATGAAAAAAGCAAAGCATAAAACAACTATAACCAAAAAACCAAGAAAATAAAAATACCAATAAGATGGGCAATGAAAAATTACAATAAAAATAGCAAATACTAACAATAAAACTTCAGCAAACAAAGCAAGACAAAATTTAAAACTATAAACCAGCATTGCATGAGGTATAAACACTGGTAAATCAGTAGACAATATGACAAATTCAGCAGAACATGTACAATTATTAAACTTCAAATAGACTTCAAACTTAAAAAAAAACAAAAAACATCATAAATGACTAAAAAATATAATGCATATTGTAGATGTTTCTTCTTGTAAATCATTGCAAAAGGAATCTTTTGTTGCAGTCTCTGGTACAATAAGGATGTATTTGAAGTGGTTGTTAAGATGAATGACCACAAAAAGCGGTTGTATCTGAAAGTCTAGAAAATACCATAACCCAACACCAACTTGTTTTTACCATGGTCAACTATAGATCAGCTTTGGCAAGTCAAATAGGTTGCTGAATGGCGCCTTGCATAAGTATACAGGTGGCAGCATGAGTAGCTGTCCCATTTTTAATGTTGGTGCTGAATATGTTCTTATTCCCAGACATTTGCTAGATCCCTTCTGCAGCATTTGTTCACATATTTTCTTAACATTACCTAGTTGTTCATTTGCGAAATTTTCCATTGTCTTTCCTTCTAGTCTAGATGGAAAAAATTTTGTTGCCTAAAGTTTTTTTGAAATTTTGAAGAACATAGAAAAACTAGTTTTCTAAATTATTGTACATTCCTTTTGATTATAACACATCAGATCCATCAAACGAATCTCCAAATTTACCAATTCAAAAATGCAAAAATGCCAATCATAAAATTTGGTAAAATTACGAATTTCTATAAAAATTTGCATTATTGAACACAGATCACCTAGAATTTAATCTCAAAAACCTCGGAAAACCCCTGGTAACTTGTTAGAGGCAATTCCTAACATCACCTCAACATTTACAAACCAAAATTGAAAATTTTTCCTAAATCATAAAATGTTTTTTAAATCATAAAACGTTTTTTAAATTAGAAGTTTCTTTAATTTTTGAAAAATAACTTTCTCAAAACTACTTTGGAAATGATCCCCATGCTTGAAAATATGGGAAAACAAGTTTCCTAAACTTTGAACACACTCTGACTTATTTGTTTCAGAATGAAATCATTGGTACTGGAAAGCAGCAAAGCTTGACACTGCTGTCAGGCAACTGCTAGTGTGGGAACATGCCAGACATGGATCTAGCTGTGTCGCAAGATTATACCTGGATAAGGATAGGGGAGGTATTGGACTGAGGACAATTGAGTCTGCAGTATTTGATGCCATAACCCATACCTTACTTAGTAACTAAACCAGAACTTTCAGTTAGTTGGAAGCTATTCGAGTCACTATTGGTCAGGCGACATCCATCACTGACCAGAAACTTTGAGGAGAGCATGGATCAGTTTGGCATACAGGCAGAAGCTGACTTGCCAAACCATACCATCAGAGTTAATGGGCAGGAATACACTGACCCAACTCTGGGAGCTCGTAGTATTGTAAGGCTACTCCAACAAGTAGAGCAACAAAGGTTTGCTGAGCAATTCGCACAGAAATTGACAGCTTACCAGACTTTCTCTAATGACCAGCTTGACCAAAACAGAAGCTATGAATGGCTTAGACAAGGCATACTCAGGTCGGAGGCTGCAAATAACATGATAGCGGCCCAAGAGGATCAGCTATTGGTTAATGCACACCCTGCCAACCACTGGAAAGGTGTCAATCCTATGTGTAGGTTACGATGCGGGTGTGGTATGGAAACAGCTGAGCACATATTAGCCATATGTCCCCATTGGGGGACAACTCTATGGTTAAGAGACACAGCAGTGTGGCCAGAAACATCTACTATTTGCAATGTGTGACTTTGCTGGATAGCGCACTATAGTGACTGATAATGTCTCTTCACTCACTATGGAATTGATGGTATAACTTGCACACCGGCCAGCCTGTGTCTGCTGGATAGTGTGAGCTCCTACTACTTGTTTCTGGTACTAGGTGCTTGTGCTTGGACTTGACAGTTTATGTTTTCTATATTGCTTTTTCTCACATCATCTACCTACCCCAGTCCCTTCCCCAACCCTACCACCACCACCAAAATTTTTTTATTTTTGTCTCTTAATTTTCTATTCATGTTATTTCAACATTTATTAGTCATTTACTTTATTTGTTTAATTAAATAGGTTTATTGATTCAATTATTTTATTCTTTTTCATAAATCATTTCCATCAAATCTCTTCCACACCACTTTTTTTCTCACTAATAGCTGGACTGTTGGTGAGCTACTTACAGTATTTACACAGTGAGTAGTCTGAACTGTTGCAAACCAGTTTGGAATATTCCCTAAGGGGCAGTCACTGAGATGAATCTTTGGGCTAGCCATGGTGTATATAGTATACTCTGTAACCGTCTCTATCACTTTGTATACCCTTGCTAAACAGAGGTTTTTATTCTGTTTTAGGTAGAAACGGACCTGCATTCACTTTAATAATAATTTTTTATCATTATCAAGGTCAAAGCAAGGCCCCAAGAAAGCGAAGTTAAGACTTACTCTTTTTCCTGATGATTGCTACTGACCTATGTCTCTTTCAGCTGGCAAAGGTTGACAAAGGTGGTGGGGACAGTCAGGGAGGCAGGGGGACCATAACTCTCCATGCCACTCAACTATTTGTTCCTTATATTTCAGGTGCTGAAGCACGGGCAATGTTTCCCTCAAAACCTCCTCTATGCTGAGGTTCGGAAGCTGGAGAACACCACTAAAATGGCAACATCAGAAGAGGATAGGGTAAGTCTGACAATATGATTGTAATTTGCTTGTTCATTTTATTATGTTCAGCAAAAGTTGGCGGGCCATGATGTTCCAAATGCAAAATTAGGGACATCCCATGCTGCCAAAAAGTGTTGCAAGAGTTCTGTGCCAGCAGTGTAGATGAGTAGTGGCACCAACAATCCCATTGGAGAGTAGCAGTGACAATGAAGCAACTGGTGCCCAAGGAACCATGTTGGAAAACATGTCTTTTTCGTTTTTTGTGTACCAGATGTGTGGGGGGTGTTATATTTTTTTGTTCCTAAGTAAAAACCTGATTAAAAGGGTTTTGGGGAAATGCAAATTTCCCCGCAAATTTCCCCTATAGAGAAAAAAATAAACACCAGTCCAGCAAAGGCTGCTAGCTGGCCTACTAAGCTAGATCACAAGTAAAATGTGCTGCTATGTGAAACTTTTCTATGAACATATGGGATGTCTGACTCTTTGACCCAAAGGAAAAGGACAGTGTTCAGGAATGCTATGGGATCATGAGTATGTCTAAGGCATAGGACAAACTTTGTTTACTGTCCCTAAACTGACGCTCTCTTGAGCAATGGGTGTTGTTCAGGGGGAGTTGCACTTGTGTACCAGGAGGTAGCCCAGAGTAGCAACGGATCCTAACAGAGTCAAGTACCTTCTAGAGGTAGAGCAATGATGTTGTATGTGATAGAACCAACATGGACTAGCTAAGCCCCATTGACTGCGGGAAAAGAAACACCAAGACTGTGCTCTGAACATCAGCAAAGGAATGATAGCAGGCCAGCCTTCAACCTGCTTGACCACCATAGAAAAGTCATTATGTGTATATGAAACAAATAAAGAACTATGCCGCAGTGAGATACTCTGGAAAATAGTGTTGAGATGGTTAATTCAACAAACATTCTGGGAAAAGCTCCCCCAGACCATGATACAGAAGTGTTCTCAATTCCGTCCATTGGACTGTTGGCTCTAGGGCCAAAGAAAGCCATTCTGCAACAAATCTATCAGAAGATGAAATAGCATTTGTTCTGCCTACTTCCAGTCAAATCCAGGGTGTTCACACCCTGGTACACAACAGTGCAATGATTGGCTACTGTACCATTGATGCTCACTTGTGAGCTACCCAAGCCAGCAATGGTGAAGGCAGTACTTCCATGTTTAACAGTTCTAAAAGCCAAGAGCAGGAAACCTGCAGTAGCCGGGCCCCCAGTAGAGCAGGTGGAGTGAAGCCCAAGAGAAACAAGGTCCTCAATTAGATTGGGGCAGATTGCCAAGTCCTGTTACCCTTGGTAATCCCATTGAGAAATAAAGAAACCAGGAAAAAACACCATGAAGAGCTGCAAAGCTACTGGAATGACTTGACTGCAAGTAACAGCATGTCCAGTACTCCTGGATCTGCAGCTGGCATATTTGCTAAAAAAAGAGAACTGGAGGGGAAAGTAAACCTGGCACAGGAAGTAGCCACCCAGCCTGTGACAGAGGATCCTTAAATGGAGGCACAAGTACACAAGGAAGTAGGTGGTAGGAGGGAATTGGACAGGAGGCAGAAGTGCCACTGGTTGAAGTTGCACAACTAGAACACTTTGTGGAAATGACTTCAATTGAACTCCAACTTATACCAGATAAAGTGCATGCCACACAAGCTGAAACTTTCTGGACGGAGTTAGAAAAAACTTTCAAAGAAGCCAAGAGGATCGAGAAGTGAGTGCCATTACAGCTCGTGCAGTATTGTCATATACCCCAAAAATACATCAAAGATGGTGAGCTGGCTATTAGCGAGGTTCTCGGGGGAAACACTAAACTGTGCTATGTACAGTGCAGCTTCAGCAATTCAATGTATTTTACTTGGTGAATCTCAGGCCTCCTTTCAGCATGAGAATCAATAGAAAGTACAGATCCTCACCAAAACACTTGGTTGGCTCAGTAGCATAATGCAACTGATCAAGTCTGGCCCAGACCTGACTCTGAACCATCGTCCTAGACTAAAGAACCTAAAGATGAATTAGATCAATGTTCTATATCTGGACCTTACTACTCATCTGGCCAAGTGCCAGAAAATTGCCAAGACCAGGTTCAACCTGATCAAACACCCTAGAACCCCATAAGCACCTCGGAAGCAGGTTCTTAGACAGGTGGGTAGCATCTTTCTGCAGTCTGTAAGGGACTACTGGGAAGGGATCATTGGGTCGATTGTGACTTCTCAATGAATCCCATGCTACAGGACCGTTCCCGTAAGGTTCAGCAGGAAACAATGTTGGGAGAGGCCCAGCCGGATCTACAAGAAGTAACAAACTGGGGGTAGGTATGAAGGGAGACCAGGCCATGCAAGGCAGCTGGACCCAACTGCATACACCCTTTCTGGAGGAGAGCATTCGGAAGTGCCAAGTGGGCACTATCCATAATAATCATGGACCTCAAAAAGGGATGGGAAGTTCCAATGCCAACATGGATGGCAACGGGGATAGCAGTATCCCTTCTCAATGGTTCTGGTGATTGGAATGATCTTAGGAATTATAAGACCATTGCATGCCTGAATACATGTTATAAATTTGTAACAAGTATGATGGCTAAATGTCAATAAAAAAACATGAATGCCAAAGGTGTTACCAAGTAACCAGCTGGCACTCAAAAAAAGCATATAGGCATCAACCCATGCACATACCCTCGACTGAACACTGGTCAAAGATAGTCTCAGTGTGCGAGGCAGAGCATTGAGCATTGCCTGGGTCGACTTTGCGAAAGCATTTGACTCTGTCCCACACAGGTACCTACTATGGATCCTTGAGACCATTGGGTGCTGCAAAAGCAAAGGGACTGATTAGTGAGACTAATGGAGAACTGGGTGCTTACATTTGAGGGGTGCGAGGATGGAAGATTTAGGAAAAGCACACTGTTAGAGGTGAGGAATAGAGTGCTCCAAGGAGATACCCTTTCATAGCTTCTATTTTGTCTGTGTTTTGCCAATCTCCTATTATCGGAACTCTAACCTCTGGAAGTACATGACTGGAACAGGGGCTCCTGCAAATAGTCTCAACCATATGCATCATGTGGACGATCTGGTAATATACACCAAGTCAGCAAGAGACTTAGTATTGCCTTAGCTGACATCAAAAAGTATGCATCTGATTTGGAGTGCAGGCTCAATGCCAGAAAATCAGCTGGGTGTCACATCGGACAGGCAGAAGCCAATGATGTAGAGAATACCAGCAACATCCTAACTATTACCCTAAAGGACAAATACCTGGATATCGAGAAGGGCCATACCATTGACCATAGTGGCAGGTGGGAAAAGGTTGAAGAAGCCACTCTTGAGAAAACCACATTTTCAGTAGTCATTTTACCTTGAGACAGAAGGTAGATGCCTGCAATTCTGTTAACATTCCGAAAGCTGAGTATCTGTTTTAGAATGAAATCATTGGTACTGGAAAGTTCTACATGGTATATACTGCAGCAGCAAAGCTTGACAGTGCAGTTAGGCAAATGCTAGCAAGGAAACATGCCAGACATGGATTTACCAGTGTTGCTAGGTTATACCTGGATAAGGATAGGGGAGGTATCTGACTAAGGACAATTGAGTCTGCAGTATTCAAAGCCATAACCTATACCTACTATTGCTTAGTAACTAAACCAGAACTTTCGGTTAGTTGGAAGCTATTCAAGTCACTGCAGGTCAAGAGCCATAGCTCATGAACTAGTGATTTTGAGGAGACCAGGGAACAATTGGGCATTCAGTTGGAAGCTGAACAGCCCAACCATACTATCAGAGTTAATGGGCAGGCATATACTGACCTGATTCTGGCAGCTCATAGTATTGTAAGGCTATATATTTTGAGATTTGCTGAACAATTCTCACACAAATAGACTGCTTACCAGACTTTCTCTGGTGACCAGCTTGATCAAAGTAGAAGCTATAGATGGCTTAGACAAGGTATGCTGGGGTCGGAAGCTGCAAACAACATAAAACTGGCCCAAGAAGGTCAGCTTTTTGCTAATGCACACCCTGCCAGTTGTAAGAAAGGTGTTGATCCTACATGTAGGTTACAATGTGTATGGCATATGGAAACAGGAGAGCACATGTGCCCAATGGTAGACAACTCTAATCCTTAAGAGACACAATAGTGTGGCAAGAAATATCTACTATTTGCTGTGGGTGAAGTATGGGTTTGATACCCCCCACGTCAACCAGGCAATAGAAGGATGTAGACTGGGATCATCCCATAATTACCACAAAGAAGGTATTGCATCATTGACCAGACCTGATGGTGGTCAATGATCAGTCTAGAACTGTCCTGATCATTGAACTCTCGTTTGCTTGGCATACTGGGCCTTGTGATTCAAGAAATGAGGAAGCATAGCAAGTATGCTGTGAATTACACTCTAACAGAGGACCAAGAATGTGCAACTGGCGAGCCCTCTTCCCAGTTATGGAAAACTTGGCCACTGAAATGGGTATGGACCTTGGCTATAGAGTAATCACTGCACCAATAGTTATTGGGTCTACAAGTGAAAAAAGCAGGAACCTATGCAGCAACCTCAACAAATTAGGACTCCAGCCAGAAAATGTGAGTCCCTGGGTTCACTACTTCCAAGTGGTACTATCAGTCGCAAGACTGATAGGCCAACTGTCAACAAACTATCTGCAGCCCTGTTATATAGCCTCTTTGGCTGTCCATTTCAGCTAGCCTAAATCACTTTGTGTGTATAACAATCAACTACAGACAATGTATCAGGATACTAAGTCTGTTTAGAAGTCACTTGAATGAGTGTTTTTGAAGTAGAATCTGAGGATTTTTGAGTTTTAGAGTAATTAGAAGGACAAGAAGGCCCAGTTTACTCCCTCCAAAGGGAGAATGGGTAATTTTTTTTATTTAATTTTTTTATTTTTTATGTCTGTATAAATCAATTGAAGAATACCACATTTTGAAAATTCTTTTGTCTTGCCCAAAAAAAGAGTAACTCTGTAAAAATTGATTCATATGAATCAAATATAAATGCTTCACAAATGACACTGATTGCCAATATGTCAGTGTACTACACTACATGAGTGATGAACAATTTGGTGAACCACATCTACATGGAAATT
This sequence comes from Romanomermis culicivorax, assembly GCA_963922205.1. Lineage (NCBI taxonomy): Eukaryota > Metazoa > Nematoda > Enoplea > Mermithida > Mermithidae > Romanomermis > Romanomermis culicivorax. The sequence continues at coordinate 401,230 of CAWUHX010000002.1, forward strand.
TGCAAGGTGACTAGTCCCTCATTCAGAATGCTCGGACAGTCGAAAACAAAATTCTTGCCATACAGTTTGATTGTAAGGGGCTGAAAGATACATGTACCTTCCATTGTGAACTCTCAAGAAGATGCTCCAATGGGTTTGGAGCCTGCAATGAATGCAATAGATACCAAACAAGTGAACGAAATGTGATACTATAGTATAAATTGGTTTATTTATTCTGACAAAGTACAGAATTGAGTTAAATGTTGTTTCTACATTGGCATGTAAGGAAATGCATTAAAGTTATCATAAAAAACATTTCGGAAAGTAGATTTTTTGATTACATTTCAAGTTCAACAATTCAAAAAGTAAAGAAATTAACTACAGAAACTGACTACAGATAAATTCTGAAATTTTCAGGTCCAAAACTTTAATACATGGGAAGTACACAAATTACCCTTAAAACATATGTATGTAACAGTACCTGAAGAATTGTAGGAAATGGATATTTTTAGCCAGTGCCCAAGTTCACAACCTTAATTTACTCATAATTTTCAGGGTTTGCTAAGCACCATTCATAAAATGAATTAAATATGGTTTTTTCTTTTTTACGCAGGGCTTTTAGTTCTAGAAATGGAATACAACACAGTGCTGAAGTTGTTAAGAGTGTGTAGGCTCTGTATTTTGTTTTTAAAATCCATGTAAATTGAAAAATGATGAAAACGAGCACTGTTATCAAACTCGCCTCTGCATAGCTTAACAATAGATTTTTTGACCCATTATTTCCAAAAAACTAATTCAATAGACTGAAATAGTCTACTATTAATATTTTGTGAAATGATTAGTTCCTTTCTAACTGAAACAATATCTTCTACGTTACATCATCCTCTTTATCGGGTCTTTCTACCTACAATAGCCTTCAAAACATCAAACGCCCTTTTTCTGAATAATCTGTTGACCTTTATCAATTTTTATTCTATAAATAACCTCCATCTGATGATGCGTTACCCTTTAAACTTTAAAAAATTCAAAAAAATCTAATAATCAATAAAGTCTGCACACAAATGTATGAAAAATCGCGATTATAATGTCTTTCAAAATTTTTACACTAAAACGCGACTTCCAACACACTGTATTCAATGAACTTTACTAAAACTGAGTATCTGAGTTACTAGAACTGAGTCATTGATTATGCCACAGAAAATGTTCAAGGGATTGGATATAGCAACCAGTGTTCCTGAATCGACTTTGCATAGGAAGAATGTGACAAAAACAAAACTTGAAAGGAGAAAACAAAAGGCACCAAAAACTAACATTCTACCTACAGAATGGGAAATGATCCATGACAAAATCCATGAATCATACTGGGAGAACAGCCTGATCACATTGCAAAAGCTACAAGCTGAGCGTCCCTTAGGTGCATTAGTTTTTAGTGCTCCACCACATTGGTGGATTTCAATCAAGCTTGGCTTCAGGTAAAGCACGCATGCAATGTAATTTTTGACATGATTCAATAGTTAATCTACTTAAACAAGCTGCATTACATTAAACATGCACAAAGGCAAGAGGAGCATGGCACTCACAGGGTGCCCAACAATTTGCCAAAATGTGATTTCCAGACTTTTCTAGGTCATTTTCCCAGAAACTTCCAATTTTTCAGAACAAAAATCATAGGTAATTCATACATGATGTAGTGAACATATGTACCAGAGGACATAAACATGTATAAATCACACATGATCCTTAAATTCTTTCAAAATAAATAAAAAACATTTTCATTTTTCTTCAACTCTGTGATTTGTTAGCTCAACAATTTTTTTCTAACTTGTTTTCCTTCGAGGACATACTTTGAAAGCTTTTTTTTACTGAAAATAACGGTTCCTTCTACAATAGTGTGAAGAAGCTACGTTTTTTAAAAATGTAAAAGATTTTTTCAAAAACGAATTATCTACTCAGAAATGTTGTGTGTGTGGCAGTGTTTTTCCATAACAGACGGATTTTTTCAGCTGGTAAAACTTTTACCAAGCTTTCCATACAGTACGGATTTTTTAAGTGATTTCATGATGAAAACCAGTAAAAATTGAATTTTTTTTTTACTAGAATTCTGTGAATTCTACAATAGGGATCGATTGATATGCCAAAAAAACCTGGACTGTGCATTTTCAACATAGTTTTGCATTAAGCTGTTACTCGCATGTACAATGAAATAAATGTTTCATATTATCGATATTTCCGAAAATTCTTTATTCAGTCAAGGAAATACAGTGAGTGAACTTTTCTGAACCACTCTGAGATGAAAAACCTTTCAGTATTTTTTAATTTAGAGTTTGGAGAATGGTTGCCTGACCTGAATTGCTGACAGAATCTCATTGTTTGTTTTTCAAAGATCCCAAAAAAAATCTTTGTACTGAGCCAAACATGATAGTCTTGTACAAAAAGCAGTGATGTTTAGAAAACCAGAAACTATAGATGCACTAAAAAAAAGATTAAAAAACAAAGTATATGAGACTGCACCAAGTACATTATTTTCGTCTGTGCTTTAGTTTGTATTCCTCCAAGTTGCAATCTCCGAACTTCCCCCAGTATGTTCAAATAAACACACAGCTTTTTCAGATCCTTTTCCACACCGATGATTTTTTCAGTAAAAAAGCCAGAAAAAAAAGGATCTCCAGTGAAAAAAATCACTCGTTCAGCATATGCAATGGAGCTTCGAGGTCTGAATGCAAAATGACTATTTTTCCACTGAGAACATTGATTGTCAAAGATTTTGTGGCAGGGTCATAAAAGAAGAAAATTCACTTATTTTCACGTATAAAAGCAAAAGGGTTATAAAAGTAGTAATTGAACCAGGAGTAAATATACCTGAAGCTAAATAACAGAGTGTTTAACAGTTTTCCAAAATGAAATTTTTCGACTTTCATAGGTTTTCAAGGTCAGTTTCAGTAATTCCAGAGCAAAATTCATCCGTAATTTATACATGAAATGATTAAAGTGCATTCCAGAGGTTGTAAACACCATGCCTGTAATGGGGGGGGCGGCCTTCCTCCCAACTCATGCCCACAACTCTTGGAAAAATAGCATTACAAATGCACCAAGGAATCAAATGCTGACTGAGTAACTGCAGTAGACTTCGTAACTGTTGGCTCCTAACTGTGATTTCTCTATTTAAACAAATTCGAATAAATAAATACAATCAGGCATATAAATTTTTCAGATTTTGAACGTCTAATACACATTACAATGCAGCTTTTTTTATTGACCCATCACAAACAACATCATACGAATTCCCAGAAAAATTTCCCAACTTTTGCAAGTTTTAGAGGTATAATTTTCTCTCTGACCTTTCCAAGTCTTTCATGTTTGCTGGTCATCCTGAAATGATGAAAAATGAATGAAAAGAACAAGAAATTTGAGGAAAAAGAATGTAGCAGAAAAAAATTTGAAAAAAATTAAAAATCAGTTATGGCAAATTCGGAGAAAAAAAACACAAAACTGAATGTGGGTAAAAAAGAAGAGCTTGCCATATGCCCGAGGTTTATGGTCATTCAATGACTGTTGGGTTCTATGACTAAATTTGACCTTTTTTTAATTTTTATCCACTGAAGCGCTGCAAATTCAAGTGATGAGCGAATTTTTTCATTTTAATACAAAAATAGTATAAAATATTAATGACAACGAAAGAATCTCCTCCACCTCCACTGCCAGCTCCTCAATCACAACTGGTTATACCACTGCTGCTCCCCCCCCCCCTTGCCATTGTCTTTAAACGGCCCTTTCTCTCTAGGAAAAAAAAAAATAAAATTTAACAATGGAAAAAACACTGAAAAATCACCCAGTTTGTCCAAGCATATACATACTGTTCCACTCATTCAAGGTAGCGATCATGGGCATGGAGCCAGAAAAAACTTGTGCATAACAGCATCTGAAATGATAGCAAGAAGATCTCTGATTTCACAACACTTGTTATAGAAATAAAACAATGACCAATTAGCATAAATGCAAATCAACAAGAACTTGTTCTTCAGGAAAATAATTATTTACAACAAAAACATTTTTTTAGAAGGCCCCTCCACCTACTGCTACCACCTTCCTCTTCATTGCTGTCGAAATGACAGGTTGAATTTGCTACTGAGGTACACAAACGGAAAATTGCTGCCTCCAAGCTCATGGTTGAGGAAGAGAAGTCCATTAGGCTCCATGGCTGCCACTGCTACAGGCTGCTCTACCGCCACCACTTCAATGGCCATCTATGAAAGAGTCAGTAAGACCCAAATTGAAATTACCAAAACTTTGCATAGAAATACCTGTCTTTGTAATACATGTTTACATAAGGTGAAAGTGACCGAAAATCACAGTGACCAGTAATCACGAAGAAAACACGCCTATGTGAATTTCTTTATCAATTTGTTCAAATCAGTGAATATTCAAAAACTGAACAATTTAGTCGATTTTGGTTAATTGCAAAAAATAACCAAAACCTTGCATAGGAATGCCAGTCTTTGCGATGCATTTTTAAATGAGGTGAAAGTGACCAAAAATTACTGTGACCACTGGTCACTCGAAAAACAAGCCTATGTGAATCTATTCATCAATTTGTTCAAAATCAGGCAGATTTTTAGAAATTCCAAAAATTCTCAAAAACTCGGCGAATTTTCAAAATTAAATTATTGAAAACAAACATACCACTTGCTGAAAGGCCACCCCAAATGCTGGCTCTGTCGCCTGCCAGGCCTGAGTGACACCCTTGCAGGAACTGCACATTTTATGTGGGAATCTTATGAAAGTAACCCAATCGTCCAACTGCAAATTTTGTGTGGGGATCTTATGGAAGTAACCCCATGTCCATATGGCCAGTGATAATTTCAGAATTGTGACATATTTGTGCCAAAAAAATTAAAATGAAAGAGAAACTATGAATCCTTTTGTTCTCACTATTTCATCTATATGGTCTTTGAAAACAAATTGCCCACTTCCAGATTTTGTTTTTGCATCCTGGGAAAGTAACTATATGTGGATTTGCAGTGTGGTCATTTACAAAAGCTGACATAATTTTGGTCAATTTCAAAAAAAATAATAAAAATCCAAAAACATGCATTATACGTACTATGCAAATATAAAAGGAGAACGTACATGATATATACATATATAATCATAGTTAAAAACCATAATCAGTAGAAATTTCACGATTTTTATCAATCATCACGAATTCTGCCTATAGAAGTGCTTCAATGCCTCCATCATGTTTATTTTCCCCAAAGTTCATTGGTAAACTGGTTATAAGTTTAGTTATAAGTTCCCAAAAATTACCATCCATACCACAAGGAGCCGAATCAAAAACAAAAATTGCCCTAGGTGAAATAGAAGCATTTCAAGTAATTTCATTGCCTTAATTATCTACAAATCCCTACACCTTCAAATAATTGTACAAAAGTACCCAAATATTTGATTTCTTCAAATTTTAACATAGGGAGTATTGGGTAAAGTTGTGGTACCACTAGTTATTTCTATCTTGTTTAATCCAAAATGTTTAAAATTGAAGAGGCTTTGTTGATAATCACTCCTAGCAGCAGCACCATCAAATAAGTGCCACAGTAAGTCGATGAGGTAATGGTCCTGTGAATAGAGAGCTTAGAGGTCCCCACCCATTATTGCTGTTATATAAAGACTAGTAACATGACATCAATGAATAGGACATATTCTTCCTAGTCTTGCCTGCTCTATCTCTCTGCTATGTCAGATGAAGCACAGCTGGCACATTTGGATATGAATTTTTAGCTTTCAACATGAAATGTATAGGCACATGCTGCTAGCCATTTCCTTGACATGTTGACCCACCTTTAATTCAGATGTAAGGAGTGTATTGCATGTGTTGCATCTGTTATGATGAGAATGGGGAAGTATGGCCACTCTGCTTGCATTTCTTACATATTTTTCTTGGGTCTGAGTATGGAAGCTCCATTGCGTCGGGCTCCCTACAGCCAATGTAAGCATACACACATGGTACAGTAGGATTCTTGATTTGGCACTGGGAGTGCAGATTTCCAAACTTTCCATTGCGTTATTGGCATGCATTTAAATGTTGTTATCCAGGACAAGGTATGTTTTCCAGTCTGAGTTTTTGGCTTTTGCTGCTGTTTTATGGGTGCCATCACCTATTGATCTTTGGATTTAATTTTTCCCTGGCAAAATTTTGATTTGTCAACATCCAAGCAGGCGAAGAAAAGACTAGTTTTTCAGTTGGAAATGACCTCTTGAACAAAAATTTCTCCAGAAATAAAAATTGTTCTAGTGTGTTTTTTATTGTTTTCTAACCACCTCTCTAACATTTTAAAGTTGGCTGCTGCAGTAGGCAAGTGGTTAAAGCACTACATGGTAGAGACAATTTAGGAATATGGAGAAAAATTTGGGTTCTTTTCATGAGAGCAGATAATATAAAGAATGTCAACCATTGAGACCGGGAAAGTACATTTTGAAGCATTTTGTAATGTCCAAATGCCAAATTTTCCGGGGCTATGTGCTAATTTTAATCTAGGCTGGCAAACACCTTAATTTCAAAATTTTAGATTCCCTATTTTAGTGTTCACACTCAGATTTCTCTCTTCTGCATACTTGTAAGATTTCAGGTCGTTATGGAGGCTGTTATCATGGTTGCCAACTGGTTGCAGCACTATAGTGTGCAGAAAATTTGGAATGTGGGTTCCTTCCACAAGAGTCAAAATAAATTTAATTGTCGAGACAAAAAAAGTGCATTATGAATTTCAGCATGCCCAAAAATGATACTGAAAGCATGCAACTAAAACTCAAAATTATGTCAATTTTTGCTTTCTTCTCCAAAGTTATGAAACATCGTTGACTCCAAGCCGATTTTCAAGATGATTAACTGATTGGAAACATCAGTACCCAATTCCAACAATGCTCTAAAAATGACTTTTCAGGGAAATCAGCTTATTCAAAGTCGACTTAAATTTAGGTCAGTTCTGAGCAAAAATGCAGTGTCCATGTCTGCCTAGAGTCAACTTAAAAAGTTGGTTTAGCAACCGGGTGATTGTATCAAAATGGACTTAATTTGGGTCAATTGTTTTAGCCTGAGACAGAGGAGTCTAAAACAGTTATTTACACTTGTTTCATTTTTCCAGCATTTGTTGTCCCTAATCACATTTAAATAAAATATTTTGCCTGCTTATGATCACTTTATTTAAATTTAGGAGTGTATCAAGTCTCCATGTTTTTGCTTTGAGCTTTTCATCATTTTGCAGTAGATGTCAAGAATGCCTTAGGCGGTTTCAGCCAAGTTGTTTTTTGCTCAAAAAGACCAATGTATGCATTATTTATGCTTTTTTGAGCTTGTCTACATATACAATAACTTACCAAAATATAGAACAAATCACATATAACGTAATTTACCAAAAACTAAGACAAATTTATTGACTTTAGGGTCAGATTTTGATTAAAATACATCAAAATTGAAAATCACAAAAAGTTCGATAACTCTGTGATCTTTGATAAGTCAAAATGGAGAATAATGGACTGGATTTGAATTATATTCTGTCCCCAAAAATCATAACTATTCAAAATTACAAAACGATTTGGTGAAAGAATCTAAAGAACCTTGATTATCATCACATAATCTGATGCACTATCAAAGATCATAGATAACAAAATGAGGTGTGACATTATAGGTGGTGAAAAATATTAATTATCAACTGATAAGTGCAGTAGACATGTTAAGAGTCTGCTTGAGCTATATGTTAGCAATCAATGACCATTATAATCATTACCAGTGTAGAGCACCAGACCGAACTCCCTCTTTTCGACTTGGAACATCCACAATTTTTTTCACATTTCCAGGTTTTTTCTCTAAAAACACCAATTAAGTGGAACAAGAGTGAAGCAACAAAAATTTTCCAGTGCAGAATTTTAAGAATTCAAAATTCAAAAAAATTATGAAACTAGTTAGAAATTTTAAAATTGATGGGTTTTTTTACAGATACATTTCCAATGGAAATTGCATTGATGAAACAGAGTTGAACATCAAAACTTTTATGGATATGGGAAATTGCACCCAGTTCTTTAGAAAACAGAATTGGCTTCCAACAAAGATAAAAGCTAAAGAAATGCATGGGCAGAAACTGGTGAAGACTTTGGTTTATCTGGTGATATAAACTGAGTAAATTCTATTGACATAATGTTACAGATAGCATTTTACAGGAGGAGATGCAGAAACAAAGTTCAAGAGTTTACGAGATGCCTGCAACACTAATTTGAAAAAAGGTAGCCCTAAGTGGATCAGGCCCGAGCTTTACAGAACCTTGGCCCTACTTAGAGCAAAGGTCGTTTTTAAGCAAATTTTTATGGACATGAAATCTGAAGCCCAATGTGCCTACTTAGTACAAGGTCATTGCTAATCAAACAAGATCATTTTTTAAATGCAAATCAAATATTCCAAAGAAGATAAATGACAAATTATGCACAGCCATAAATTCAGATGACAGCTATTTGTTCACTGTGGAAAGTCAAGCTGTAAGTGACAGCTGTTCACCCAAAGGTAAATTTTGTTACTTCTTTAGTCTTGTTAAATTTCTCCATTTTCTATTAATAGAACTACATCATAAACGATGGCACCATGAAGTTAGCTCATGGGCGTCATCAGCAAGTTATCCATGTTCCAGTTCAAAACCTCTAATGAAACATAAATCAAGCATTGATTGAAATGAGTCAACGCCCTTTTACAAACAATTGGCTTAAACTGCATCAAAGTTGTTGGAAAATGAACAAGATAATGAAATCAGTTCATTGAGTAATTAATTTCCCATTTTGCAAATCAAGAGGAAAGCTGTTGATGATAAATTTTCATACTTTTGACTTATTTGATGCTCCAAAAATCTTTAAAAATTTTAGACTTGACTGTTTCATGCTAAATATGGATGAAAATGCCTTCATATGTGAACAATGTTTTTCAGCACAATCCCCATTAATTCAGCTTCCCATTTCCATCGATTTGTATAATCTTTATTTTGCCAGACTAAAATTTTTATTAGCACAGGCCCAACTTTCTTCAGCTCTATGCTTAAAAACCCATGTGTTTCAGTCAGTGCTATTTACATCTCAGTAAATTTTATCAATAAGATGTGAAAAATTGATCCTCAATTTCGAGATGATTGTCAAAATTATATTTTGAATGTTATAGCTATATTTGAAGACTACCTGGATATTAATGTATTCGATTGTTCATATTGAATAATAAATGAATCACAGAGTAAAAATCATTTGAATTGTTGTAGAATTCGATCTTGCCAAGGCACAGCACAAATGAATTTAATAATGAGGTTTGTAATAAGTGAGCATGATTTAAAGGCTTCTTCCCCATGATAATTTGTGCTCGTGGCAAAATAAATGTTCCTGCTCACTGATCGCCAGGCATAAGTTTACCTGAAGTAATGGTTTCTCTATCTTTTATTTGTCATGTCTTTCTCCTCATTCTGTCATCATCTTAATCAAACTTTTTCTCTTCTGTTTTCTGTTATTTATTTCTTGCTTCCTGCATCACCATATTTAGACAGATTGGAATTGTTATCCATGTTCCAGTTCAAATTTGGTTTCCAAAATTTGGTTCCATGAAAAATTTGGTTTCCAAAACTATGTGTACACTGCCAGGCGAAACTAACCCTCCATGCCGGTCGCGTCCAGAACGCGTCCCGGACGCACCCAGGACGCGACAAGCACACTATACCGACAATAAAATTGACAGGCCATGTGCTTGTGTCATCACACAAAGCCAAAAAATTTTGCTGAGGCTTCCTTCTCACCTCCCTATACAAAGCACACATTATTTACCAGATATAAACGAAAGGTCAATTGTTGTCACACTGTAGGTCAAAACAAAGTGCATATCCACTACACATTATGAAAGAACTATGATTGACAGTTATTGCATGAATGTCAATTACTAACAAAGATGAAAGTTTTCTTTGTGCTGCCGAAAAAAATGCGTTCTGGACGAGACCTGGACGCGAATTTTTGAGGGTTAGTTTCGCCTGGTAGTGTAGCTTTGTATCACAGCATAGAGCTCTAGTGATGCATAGAGGGTTTACAGAGCTGGTCAGAGTTAAAAAATACTGCTCCATTCGATCTTTTTTGATAGCATTGTTGAGAGAATGGCAATCACTGGACTACACGTCAAGATTGTGACTACATGTGCATACCAGGGAAGGTAATATGAGGGTCAACAATGTCAATAAGAGGTTTGACAAATTGCATCCTCTAGGCCCTAGGCCTCCATCAAATTTTCTATTCACACATGCATATGTACCGCAAGTATGACTTTAGGATATGACCAATATGACCTTCTGCACCACCAATATGACTTTCTGACTATGCACAGGAAAAGTTTGTGTATTTAATGGATTAAATCAGAGAAAGAGTTTAAGTGGAAGCTGCATTTTTTGTAATGGTATTGTGCATGCCATAAAAATTTTCCTCTATTGTGAACAACCTAGCAGTTTTTACTGTTTCATGAGTGAGAACAGGAAATCGTAATTTTTGCCTGGTGCTCGAATTTGTGGATGTAAGCAAATTTTTTTCTACTCTAGTTTTTCAGTGTACTTGTGCTATTTTAATTTTAATTGAAAACGATCAGTGTTCCACGAAGGGCACATTCTGATCCTGTCTGGCTCTATATGCACAACTTTTTACAATACATTGCATGTACCTTGGAAATTTGTTGGGAAATGTTTACTGTATTATAGACAGTGGACAAGCTGCAATCTGTATATTTAGATCCTTCAGTAAAGTTGTATTTTTGTGCAAATTTTCTCAAATCTAGATGTCAATGTCAGGGACACCAAAATACTTACGAAAATCATGGGATAAAATTTTATCTTGAGCAGATTACTTCCTGATGAGGCACATTAATTTAGCTCCATGACCAATCATGATTGAGTTTGAAGTAGGTTTAATTATTGCATATGTTCCATAACTTCTTAATGCTCAAACTCAATGATGTTATTTTCATTTTTCTCAAGAAGTTTTTTAGAATTTTCAGTCCTTGGGACTTTAAGCTGTTTACAAAGAACATTGATAAAATCAGAATACAAATTCATATGCTAAGGGCTACAGCTTACTTACCTGTACTAAAAGTAGAATCACTGAGTACAAGAAGCATATTGAATTAGTAAAGTAATTGGGTGATAGGGGGATTTTCCCAGTATTTTTTGAAAGCATCAAGTTAAAATCTATTGACATTGAACCACATCATGTTCTGAAACCTTTGTATTTTTGATAACAAATGCAGGTAACTTGGAACCTTGAAAATTTCAACAAGGAAATGATGAGCTAGCATTCGTTAAAGATTCCATCAAATATCATGACCCTTTGATGTTTTGAAAATTTTTTTTCAAAAACAAAGCAGCAACAACCATGCGAGTGAACCCTTTGACAAGCTATTTAATTATTTAAATGAATTATTCAATCAATTTTTCAACAAAATAATTAGTTTGAGGCAGGTATTAAAAAAATTATTCTAAATGTCGTGACATGTAAAACTAATCAGACAGAATTATGCCTCTGATAAGCTTTTTTTATGGCTGCTGATGTTTATCCCTCCTTTATCGAATCCTAGGAGTGCAATCTTTGAATGTGTAAAAACTATGAAGAGTTCATTTTTTATTAAACATAGTTTTTACTGGCTTGTATGGTTTCCAGGTGACTACTTCTTTATGACTCCATGAAGTTGTTTTTAACTTACAGGTTAAAACAGAAAACAAACATCTTTCATTTTTTTAAATCAAAAAGGACTTCAGGTTATGCAAACCTTCTGTAATGCTTTTTGCAACAAAGTTTCTACATTTCAACACCTACTGACAAAGTTTTGACCAGAAAAACAGCTGTACCATAGTGTATAACAAACAAAAAGCTATCATATGTGAAACTTTAGCTTATTTGCATATGAATTATACCTAGTCATATTTTAGTCAGGCACAAATTTTTTTTTACAGCACAAAATTGACCAGAGTGGCCATGGTGTTATAATGTGTAATCAACAAAAAATGGGAGGAATTTGAAACAAAAGACTGGTGGTCTGTCGACATGCTAAAAGCTATCAAAAAGTTTGGGTGAAACATTTGCATACTAGCCTGAAAAATGCTTATACCGAAAAATTTTGCTCATTCAGCCAATTTTTTTAGTGAGAATAATTGTGGCATTTATCAATTTTAGTATCTTATGTTAACTGTACTTGTATTTCTAAAAACATAATTTTTTACCCTATGTCCATATCAAATGTAATATTCCGCTTTCCATAATGCTTACAAATATAAGGGTAAGGTTTGATGTGATGAAAAATGCTGACGATTGGGTGGGACCATGTCCTGCAGCTCAATTTCATTTTCTTGATTTGGCTCTTTGCCCAAAGAAGTAGTGTAAAAAATGTGGCTATTGGGCTACAATAATGAAATGAGAGAAGTGGTTTATAAGCCAGAAATTAAGCCTGAAATTTCAAAAATGTCTTGATTATTTTATTTGATTTGTATCAGTTTTTTAACCTATGATCAAAAATACAAAATTGTTTGAGGTGTCGAGAGTTTTTCAATGCCCTTTTCATTAAACGCTGCATGATGAATTTCATCAATACATGAGTGAAGACAGCTGATGTGGTATGGCGTTGTGTTGTTCAAAGGATGACAACAGGGTCAATTCCTTTAATGGCAGAAAAGACATGTCCATCATTCCTGTGTATCATATCTACAGCCATTCTAAGCCACCAAAATTTAGATGACCCACATTACTGTCATACATCTGTAAATATTATTTTCATAATTTTTATTCCAAAATTTTCTTTTCTCCATCACCAGTCCACCATTTCAGCCAATAGAAAAGTCCAATTTAGATGAGCAGATTGCTGTTCTACCATTGTGGGAACAGTTACATATGACAGAAGATTCACACATAAGGCGAAAATTCATAATGCAACACAAAATAACTGATGAGAACATTCTGAGTATTGCAAATAAATCTCTCAGGAATACCACAGATACAATTCTAAATTTATAAACTCAGAAATGTAAAAATATGCTTGTATTTTATTATTTATCACTTTTTTTATAAATTTAGAAATTAACAGCAGCAAGGGGGCAACAAGACAACAACTGATGACAATGAGACAGCACATCATCAATTTGATAGAGAATGAATTATTATAATTTTCTTATATAGACTTGTTCATCATCATCAGAAAAATAAATTCAGAAAAGAACACAAAAAATATCATCATGAGCTTAAAGGCAATTGTTATTGCATGTATAAGCTCAAAAATTTGATACATGATTTTTTAAATATATGAACATTGAGAGCGGACATAATATGACCTGGTGACAAATTCGATGTGTCAAAATATCTATTACAAAAATCTTTTTCGAGTAATCACACACCAAATTATGACTTATATAATGTACATGGGTTGTTAACAGGATAAATGAAAGTTCTGTACAGAAAATAATTGTTTGAATCGAACATGCTGTTATGGATTATAGAATAAACATACAAACATCAGTTATAGTTCCTATAAAATCCAGACAATGCAGACTGGTGGACTCCAATCTTTCTCAAAAACTCCTAGAGTTAAAGCCATATAATCGTTTTGTGAGCCACCTCTGAACCTTCTCTACCCTTTGTATTTCACCCATTAGATCAGGATTTTTAACAGGACTACCATACTCAAGGATTGGGCGAACATAAGTGACAAATGCCCTGATTTCTAATTTTTTTAAATTTGAGTTGAAACATTTGAAAATTAGATTTGATACCCTAGAAGCCTCCTTTGTCATGTAATCACAGTACAAAACAAAACTGAGTTTTTCATCGACATGAACAGGGTTTCAGATTCTTATAAAAAAGTGTAAGGTATAATATAATGTCAAGTATAAAAATGTGTAAGATTGTCCAAGATCTTATGAATATTTGTAATAGACCCCATAAACTACCTTATAGAATTTTGCATGACCATTCAATACCATATGATTTGTTATAATGATCTTATGCCAAGCCTTATAAAATTTTATGACATGATGTTATCATATACTTTACTCAATTTTACAATATTCTTTTCGCCCTAGTAACTGAATTGGTAATAGATTTTATATCACAGAGGCATAACAACAAATAAAACAAATCTATATAATCAACAATGAATAGACTGATATAGATCATAAATAAGGCGAATAGTGAACATCAATGACGAAATGGAAAGCATTCCACAATAAACCAGAATCAATACATTTTACAATGTAAATACGAATAATAAATCATTAATATCGAAGGTAAAGCATACATGTAATTGGGGGGGAGGGGAAGTGCTATGGGAAATTATTGACTATATGGCCAGCCATTGGGCGATCGCCCCCCCCCAGGATTTTCCAATCTTATGGCTAGCCAGAGGGTAGCCCTAGGGAGTCCCATACTTATGGTTGGAAAAATGTCAATTTTTTGATGAAAAAAGTCAATTTCTGAACAAAAAAAAAAATGTCAATTCTTTGCTGAAAAATGTCAATTTCTGTTGGTTGGAAAAATGTCAATTTTTTGATGAGAAATGTCAATTTCTGAACTTCTGGTTCTCGATATTTTATCTTGATATTTAGTTTTTTGGCGGAACATTTTCGGTGGCGGAACTCATATCTTTTTGGCCAAGTTCATGAGAGTTAATGAATAAATTACTGGTTTAAAAATTTTTCAAATAATAAAATTCTAAAAATTACGACTTCTGAACACTAAATTCGGATCTAATTCTTGAAATAAATAATTGGAAAATTGATTTTCTAGCGTCGCCGAATGTCAATACACAAAATCTTTTTTGAGTTTTCACTTGAAGGACTTGACCATCGATATGCAAATTCATCATGCTATTGAATAGTCTTCTAGACAAATAGTTCCACGAAGCTTGCAAATTAGACTCGAAAATTTCAATTTTTTTCTCAATTTTAATGGATTTTTTATAAATAAAGTTTGAAAATTACACCGATTTGGTTATTAGTCTTTGGCTATGACATAGAGGAAAACAGGTTACTTATTTATACCTATTTCTGCTATGTACAAATTGTACAAATGAAATATTGGCTGTCGTTTGTACATGTGCAAATGGGTCATGTACAAAAAGAAAGCCTGCCCCACCCCAACTGGTCGGACCTCTTACAGGTATGAAAAATGCATCTCCAGACAGAAAATGCTATAACCTAATCAAAAGAGCAGTCGCGCCTCAAGTTGTACTGCGCAACCTGGCAGAAAAAATTTGATTGCACAGCCCGAAATTTTGTTGCTGAGTGCTAAAGAACCCTGGGCAGGGGCACAACAAATGTCCATGCACATGAAAAACGCTTCTTCACCAAGAATTTTCAAGAGTCCTACTACAGTAAACATAGACTAAGGTCTTATGATATCTGCTACGAGAGGAGTGTAATAAACACGCGTACCAGTCATTGGTACAACTCAAAAAATTTGAATTGGTCCAATTCAAAAAATTGATCATTTTTTTGTAGTTGAAGTAACTTAAAACTTGTTTATGGCAGCTCAAAACTTTCAATTTGAATCTACTTGAAAAGCAGTAATTATTCAACTAATTCAAGTATTTTGGGTTACCCCCAACACACTTGTCATACTTGCTCAAAACTTTTGAGTAAACCCAATGAACTTTTTCACATTGCATGAAACTGTTAATGAAGCATGTAACGTTACTCTTCTGCACAACATTATAGCATTGCAATGTATAACATTACTGGTATAACATCTTATGTTATACAGGAAATCATAAGATCTATATTGACCTTATGATAAAGTGCAAGGATCCTATGCTATACAGGTAGTCATAAGATCTATGTTGATCTTATGACCATCTCATCATATAAGATGTACTGTTTTATGTCTTACCACAAAAAATATCCTGACATTTACTGATAGCAAACAGAGAATTAAAAAATGTGCTACAGCCTTCTCCATAATGACGTTTTTTATTAATTAGATACTGTTTTTTTGTGTGTAGAAAACTAACCGAAGTGGTAATGCATAAGATCTATAGACACCACTTTTTCATACAATAGTTTTTTTCTATTATTAACAGTTTTCAACAGTATTTATCAAACTCTACAAAGCCCATCCTGTAAAATAATGCACACACAATTAGTATAAAAAAAAGATTACTGGTCCATATAAACCATTTGTGCTACCATGGTCCACATAAGATCGGCATTATGGAAACATAAGCTTATATAAGCTAATGTTATACCTAATGGAGCCTCAATTAAGAAAATTATGCTCAAGGCATAAAGTTTGTGAAGGCCACATTCACAATGGCCCAGATCATGCGAGTTCAAATGTCTTCAAGTACAATGAATTATTCCATGCCAGATATCCAGAGCAGTTTTTTGAAGAAATAATAACATGGTTTTGCCCTGAAAATAATTGGGTCCTCAACAGTGTCAATCAAATTAAAGGTACACCAAGCACAAGTTAGATGTCTTCATCCTGTGTGCAGCTTATTATGAACTGCATCAGGTTTCCAAAATACACTTATTATGAACTGCATCAGGTTTCCAAAATACACCAGTCAATTTAGCAGTTAAGCTAGCTATTCATTACTTTTGCATTACAAACTGATTATTAACTTCGGTATGTTACATGCTCATTAGTAGTAGGGAGACCCCCCCCCTTAGTCGTAAAAAGCTCCCCGGCCCATGCAAAAGATAGGCGCTGGACTTAGAAAAAAAACGACGAGCTCCCCGGCCTGTACAAAAGATAGGCAAGCATTAGCTTGCCCAGATTTTTGAACGTTTCAACCAGCTAGCTGCAAAAATATTCATTTTTTCAGCTGGCTAGCTAATAAAGTTTTCAGAACATGACTATCTATCCTGTCATGTACAAAAGATAGGCTAGCATTTTCTAGCCTAAAGGAACCAACTATAGCTGGCCAGACAGCTTTTCGTCATCATTTTACTAGTTAAATAAAAAACTTGTTACATACCTGTATAGAATTTATGTGCACCGCCACATTTTTTTTTTTGGCGAATACGCAAAATGAATGCATACGAGCTTTACCAAAAAAAGTAACGAAAAATGAGCTCTAAAACAATTACTGCCAAAAACACTTACAACAAAAAAAAAATCAATGATTATTCGGATGTTTTTTGCAGGCGCCTCCTATGTAAACTACGTGAACATTGCCATAAAATTCTGTGCAACTGTTCTGCCGCTGTTCCCCTGTGTTGTTGAAAATATGAACATTGGGTCTGGTTGTGGGCAGGCCATAAGTGCATGCACCTCTGAAAAGTTAAGCAATGTTATCAACATAATAAGGAAGAACATGTTTCAGAATAGAACATGTGCAATGGGAATCTTATTCTTTCTAAAGTGGTATTGAAAGTGCTGTTGCTAGTTTTACAGTTTTCCATGTAACATTTATGCAGTACATTTTTTATTACTGCTTACTTAAATGTAATCAAAGGGGACTTTTCTTCAGTAAAGCCTCGTGTTATGGCATCGTTCCATGCGCTGATAATGCTTGGAAATACATGCCCAGACAATTTGACGTTCCTGTAAAATCTGTATTAAATTTAATCCCCATCTTAGATGAATTCTTCTTACGTAAAATCAATTTCTTTCAGACGACTATTCAAGATCAAGTTCGTCACTTGATCTGGCCGAAAAATAACGCAATCAGAAATGCTTAATATTTCCAATGATTGTGGCATTTTTTCCACTGCTTGCAAGAATGGCAAGTGGATATATTTTATGTGGGGCATACCAAAAATTTTTTCACAATTTTTAAAAGCAAAGAAAAATGTGATTTTTTCAAGTGAAAATGGCAATATGCACCTGATGGTGCAAATAACAGGGCCTGGGCAGGTCATCCCCGCAATTTCCATTGCATAAGGCCGAATTTGACGTAACAAGACATCCAAACGGGTCATAATGTCATTGTTGACAATGTAGTCTGTGATTATCTCAACATATGGACGACGTTGGATAACATTTTGGCCGTACAAATCCACGGATCGTTCCACGGCATCTTTATTCATTCTTCGTACACTGAAGCATGAAATGTTAAAACATAATTATGATGTTTCACGCCTTTAGACTATTAATTTAGAGGAACATTTTTTTGGAAAGGATGTCATCTTCAAGTGCAGTTTACAAAATATGGGTATGCATGGACATGCATCTCTGTCAATTATCACCATATGAAAAAATAGAACAAAAAATAAAAATGTCTTATTACCTCAATGGACGATCTAATGGCAGTGAGCCATTGAACGTAATATCCAGTGTTCTATGTGATGATTGCATGACATCATTTCGTAGAAATGTGCAAAAAGATCTGTTTAAATTTTCACACTTGATTCTATCTTCAAGTGATAAAAAATTGAAAATTTTCGAAATAATTTCTGCTGGTAATTTCTCGAAGGCACCTTTATCCGCCATCATGACTTCTTTCTATGGAAGTCACTGATGCCTATATTATTTTCATATTGGCATTCTGACAATGTTTTGTTTTTGATCTTATCTGATTTTATTTTATCTGATTCTGTTTAAAATGCCTGCAAATACATGCACAAGTTATTGTTCACAAATTTTCAAAAAAAGATAAATGGAAAATAAGCATGACAACTTGAAATAACAATTTTTTTTTTTTATTCCATTATATTTTTTTTTCATTTTTTGTGTTATATTGTCAGTTCTTTACTATCATCTATTTTCTCATTTTATGGCTTCATCTTCTTCACATTTATTATTTTACATCCTATGTTATAGTTGTGATCCCAGTGACTTGTCAACATTGACTTTTTTCCTTTACAAATTATCAATGGATCTGGTCCTAATTCCCTATATTTTCCAGACTGGACATATTTGCACACTGCATAGTGGGAGTTATGCATGGGAATTTTTCGGCACAACCTGCAAGGCTCCATTTTCACAGAGTGATTAAAATCTTCAGAACCTTGATATTTATACTATCTCATACAGTGTCTCTGACAGTGACTCATCTGCTTGAATTTGAGAACTACATTTGTACTTCTCAACAAGTCTGAGAAAATTTCCAAAAAAGCTTTGCAATTCATCCACTGATCGTGCTCCAGTGATAATAATCTTCCCCTTGTGAAAAACTAAGGCACAAGGCCCAAATTTGTTGATTTCATATTTTAATGCAGGAAACAACTCAGGAGTGTAATCACACTGCCTTTTAAAAGCATTGTAGAAATTTTCAACATTGATGGGGCAATCCATTGTGTGGGAACCAACTACATTGCAAAGTCGAAACTTTCTGGGCCTTGGCATATAGCCAAGCTTTAGAAAGACTTCTGTAGCATACTCTATGCCACTCACTGCCTGATCAACAGTTTTGATGCCAACACAAACCAGTTTTCCATTTTCATACAACAACAGACAGCATTTGGGAGCAGGAATGTGCCAAATTAGGGATTTAAATTTTCCTTCACTCAACCTTGTATTAGCTAATTTTTTCAAAAGTGAGTTCAAGTGTAGTTTACAACCTAGTTCAGCTGTTACAGTCATATTTTGTACATCCATTTTTTAAAATAAACTTCTTTTTCTAAAGTGTAATTTCACAATAGTCTTTCCCGTAACAAACTCGATAGCTCTATCAGTATCAGTCCTGATTGAAATGTCAATCGTTTCTATATCTTTTATCAGAACAGGAATATAATGAGGGGCTATATATATTTTGTCAATTATATCACCAAAATTACCCTCTATATTGACAATACGCAGAAGTGGGGCCAGAATATCACCAGCCATCTGCTGCTCAATGATATTACAATAAACATACATGGTTTCTAGCCCTGCTTTCATGTCTGAGGGGTGCTTAGCTGCAGCCTTAAGCCGATCAGGGTTGGTTGGGTCTTTGATGAGTTGTTCCCTTTCAAAGCCGAGCATGTACAATAAATGATCACTCATATTAAAACTTTTGATCCTTGTTAGATCAATTTTTAAGACAACTACCCTGGCTAGTCTCCTATAAGAAAGATCAATAAATTGTGTATATGGGATCTTTTCCTGATCACTCAATGCTATTATGGACTGTTGAATTGCTTCAACTAAATCAGTAATCACTTCGTACCGTGTGCATGGTATTTTCAGGTCATGACTCGTATTAGTCTGAATATCATAAAATGTAATTATATGGTCATCTGGTACTATATTGTACCAAGTATTGGGGTAAATAAATTCACACAGTGCACACTCCCATTCACCTTGCAAAATGAGTCTGTATGGTAACCTTACAGTGAAATTAGAGGCAGTATTACTTGCATCACTCTGTGCATTACTTGGTAGGGTTACAAAAAATTGTGAACTATCCATTTTTATTTTATTTTTCATGCATTTTACATAGCTCATCTACTTTTATAGTTTCTACATAGCTGATCCAGTATGAAACCTTCATCATGTGACACAGTATTTGTCCTAAAAAGGGCATTGATGAATCCAGTTACATAGTCATCAGCATAACTCTGTTCTAAGCTATTAACAATATCTGTCAAGGGGATACCCCTCACCCTCCACAGGAGGAAATAAATGCATAGTTGACCACAGGTAGATGTTAAGTAGTTTTGTATACATTTTTCATTGTACCTAAATGAATAGCAGTTTTCTCCAATGTATTTTAGCAGAGTTTGACTTGGTTCTAACCCATAACTATCAAAATAATCACATTTATGTTTTTTATCAATGTATAGAGCTATCCAGTGGGATCCAGGTTCATTGTGCCTGTCCAGATTAACAATGAGTGCAGCAGGCACTGTCTCACAAGAAGGTATAGCATTAATAGGGAATACCCCATTAAAAATTTGTCCAAGAGCCTGATCACTCTTTAATAAGCTTAAAATCTGACTGGTATTCATGCAGTATAGTCATTAAAAATATGTCTGTTTTTATCAATCATTATCAGGTTATCAAATTCTGCATAAACTATTACTTCTATACCCGTATCAGGTATTCTATTAGCAAAGGTCAACTCAATACTAGTTGTGCCCTCCTTAATCAAATCCCAATGCCCACTGTCATCTTCATCAGGTGTTAAGTCAAAAGCAAAATAACATTGGCCATATTTAAAGTTGCTTCTAGTTATTCCATTGTCCTTATTGTCTTTGGCAATGTCTAGAGTTTCAAAAAGTTGGTCATAAGCTCGAATGTACTTATCATTTGTAAAATCAAGTTTAAACGGTGTGGCTGGGAATGTGAGCCCACCAGAAATAATTTTTACTTCACTTATACTATAGCATTTAAAATTAAATGGGGATTTTCTCAATTCCCCACGGTAAGCATCTGCATCAACACATGCTATAATCATTCTTCGAGGCTTGCGATGTGAAGACTCGTCATTTGCACCCTTCTGATGGGGTATTTGGCTGGTATTTTCAGAATGGTCTTTTCTAATGCCAAACCAACACTATCAAGGACTTCAACTTTTCTTATTAGGAGCTTCATCTGTGAAACTTCAAGTTTTGCATTATCAGCATCACCAGCTGGACACTGTAAAACAAATGCATTACTATTTCTAATTAATTCTAATTTTAGTTCTGTATTACTCAGTAAATAGCGATCTTGCATGAACAAGTCAATATGTAGTGGAGCTGTTACTTCCACCATTTTCCCATTATCAAAATATTTGACTCTATCTTTGAACCCCTTACACTCTGCAGTGTCAATCTTATCCCCAGCCTCTAGGGTGTAAAGAGAGGACTGTAGATGGCTGTTCTTTGCATCATATCCAAAGTTTAGGTCAGTTTCAATAAAAGCTCTATATGCATACTTGTCACCACTGTCATGAACAAGGCGACCATTCAAGAAGAGCTTAACTTGTCTGAAAAAGGTTTTACCTATCAAATTGATTGGAGCAATTACAGGGGCAGCAACTCCAGCTGGAGGAGCTGTGTAAGTTAGTTTCAAAACCATATAAAGATAATTTTTACTCAGTTGAATCATATGAGGGTCTGGTGGAATTCGGAATTCATATGGTCCATCATTTGTAACAGGATTTATGGGATTTATTTCATCCCACTGGCCCCGTTTTATAACCACCTGGGTTGGTGGCACAGTGAAAAGTCCAGTTCAGACTTTGTACTAATGTTTGAAATTGAATCAATGAGAGACATGCTTTTTCTTTTTTCTGGAAAATATGTCTTGCTTTCTAACTTTTATATCCTTTGGTCGACTTCCAAGCCCTTTGCCAGTCTGTTGTTGTAATGCTTCACTAGCTTTATGTGCTAATGATGATAGAGCTGATCGTCCATGTTCTTCCAGAGGTCTACCTTGGGCTAAGTCACCAGCAATGTGGGCCCCAGTTGTGAGGGCTTGTTTTCCAATATGACTAGCTGCTGACTTGATGACTGGTACTGCCATTCTGAATAATGACCTGAAAAAGCTACCTAAACCTCCCCCACGCTGGTATGGGGTGCCTTTGAAACCCACCAGTCGTCCATAGCCAGTCTGGTCTGCTTGCTCAGTATAGTACTGGAGCCAAGTTGCATAATTGTCAGGATTAAAATATTGCCTCATTTTTTCTAAATGTATGTATATTTTTTGTTTCTATAAAGAAAATTGATAACTTTTATACTTTTTCATGCTCTTAAATTTAGCCACTTTAGTCTGCCACCACTTCTTGGGGTGCTTCCTTTTTTACTCATAGACTGTGGGGTTTTCAATCCTTCTGGTAGCCCAGTTGGTGAGGCATAAATGTCTTCAGTATCACTGCCCAAATTTAGTCTGGACTTATTTACAAAAAGATCCCTGGGAACATTCTCTTTAACCAGATTTCTCACAAATATATCTGTTCCCAATGCAGGCTGCCTCTTGGAACCCATTCTAACAATATCAGAAATCATGTCAACAATATTAGTCCCTGTTATTTTATTACCACTAATAATCATTTCACCCTTATCAGACCAGCTCATATGTGGATTGTTGGTTGCATAATCATAGAGCATTTTGGCCTGATTATGCCACTTTCTAGGGACAATTTTCATTGTTTTCTGAAACAATACATCTTTCTCAGGTGAATGTTTTTCTTCCACATCCATATCCTTTTCTTGTACTTCTGGAAGGGCAGCTGGTTCGGAAATCCTTAGTTCAAATGGTTTTGTATGCTCTTGCTCAGCTTGCCTGTGCCTATGCAAAACCTGATTATATAAAATAGCTTTGGCATCTGAGGGCAAAGCTCTGTTTTGTAAGATTTCACTCATTTCTCTATCCAAATTGGACATTACATTGGCTGCCAATTCCTCCCTTCGCCCAATATCATGGGGAACAAGTATCATTTTATTTGTGTGCATCATTTTCTAGTAATTGCATCAGCAATTAGTTGTCCTGCTATTCCTAGTATAGGTGCTAATAAAACTGGTAAAAATCCTCCCTTTTGTTCTAAAATTTCATTTCTTTGCTTGAGAGCAGTCTTTCTGTCAGCTAACATGCGTAAACTCTTTTTATGAGAATTCAACTTGTCCAGAGTGTCACTGTCAACTTTTATATTACCACTGAGCATGTTTAGTATACATTCACAAAGACAGAGTATCAAATCCTTATCAGCTGTACTTATTATTGCTTTTCTCTGTTTTGGTTTAGCTTTCGCTATAACTCTGATGTAGTCAATATTATGTCTAAGACGATCTTGTGCTATGTTTGATTTTTTTTTTCTGTAGAAGAAATGATCAACTTTTATATTTTTGGTAAGTACACTGTAGGATATTTTGAAAAAATGTCAGTTCTCAGTCTAAGTTTCTCAGGAGTAGTTTGAGAAAGGTCAATAATTATATAACTAAAAGGTTGGAATGTGGCATCCTCAAAAGACTCTAAAAAATATTTTACATTGTCTGGAAAGAGCTGCCTTGCTAAAGTTTTCACTTGCAATTTGTCAGAGGGATTCTTCATCAGCACTAGATATTCAGCATTGATTCTAGAAGTACGAAGGCCCTTGAAAAATACATTTTGTACAATGTGAATAACAGAAACATTCAAGTGATGGCAACCCCGTGTGAAAAGTTCAATCAGATGATTATCAGAGCTCATTTCCTGCATGAGATCATCTAAGACAAGCAGCTGAGGCTTTGGTGACATTTCCCTAATGAAGCTAATATCTGGAAGACCCTGAAGGAAGGATACCTTCCCCTCTAGCTCCCTATAGACTGGCTGTTTCTCACTATAGTACCACCATACATGCTGGGGAACAGGGTTTATCAAATGTCCTATGTTCAATATCAAATTTTTGACAAATGTTGTCTTGCCAGCTTTGGTTGGACCAGCAACAATACATGTAAAGGGATGCTTGAAGTATATACTCATTTTTTTTCTTTTATTATATGGAAAATAAATGTCAATTAACTTTTATAATGTGCAACACCTGGCATACACCAGAATCGTGCACTTTTGTGCATTTTTATTTTTGTAAATTTTTATTATTATTTTTTTCTATATTTTATTTTTAATTTTTTCCCCCAACTTATATACAATCAATCAGTACAATCAATACCAGAATCCTCATCATCGAAAAATTCACTTTTTGCCTCTGGAGTCATGTTCATCCATATTTCATATAACAATGGCTCAGCATTGAATGTCTTCACCAACCCCTCCAAAGCTTTGGCAAAATGCCAAAATCCTGTCAATTTTCTCCTGCCTCTAAGACCCTCTGATTCATTAATATTGTTGGCCAAACTTTTCCAGTGCCTTTTATATTTATTAGTTACCCGCTCCCAAAAGAAGGAAGCAAATCTGGCCACATCATGCTGCGTATAGGGTCTGTAGAGAAAAGTGCCCAATCTAAGAGCAATGGTTGTGAAAATGCACTCCATTTTTTAGAAACCAACTGATCAGTAGACTGAAAATTTTACAAACTGAACAGGTTACACATTTTTCTACTTATATATACAATTTTTCCAGTATTTGTTCTTGACAATCACATGTCATTAGCATACTGTAGGAATATGGGGCCCGCAGCAGCCATCCTGGGTGAAGGCATCTATGCACTTGTGCACTTTGTGCACCTGTGCATGGATGATTGCATGACAGATTTATATACTCATATTTATAATTTTTTTTTTGGTTTTATTTATTTATTATATAATTTTTTTGTCACGTTTTTAATTACAAAAGAATTATTCTTTTTTTGGCATATTAAATAATAGTTTTTCTCTTTCTTCCAGCTGCTTGTACAGCACAGTTTTACCAGCTTCCTGTAATGCTTGGTTATATTCCAAGCATTTTGGACACATTTCAATCGTAAAGTATGTCCGACCATGGGATGACTGGAAACATTCCCTTTCTGAACTACTCTTTTGACAAAAGTAGCATAACTGCATCATAAGTGGGTACATTGGCCGGGGCATATTACAAGCACATAATTCAATGGTAGCTTTAACTTTTTTCGACTCCATAATAGCAAATTAAAATTGCAGAATGAAATTGTTCAATAATTTCTGCTTTATATAGTAAACTCAAGTGCCTAGATCAGCCCAACTAAACTTGCAGATCAATGAACAAATGGTTTACTGTATTTTATAATTTAATTAGTTCAGCCACCCAACTGTTGAATTTTTCTGGGTACCCTTTCCATTTTATGAGATATTCAGTCTTGCCAGCTTTTTTTCTAGTCCTTACAACTTTTTCCACAATACCTACATCAGAGACTTCATCCACCTTTTGTAGTTCTGGCTCATAAAAGATACCCTTTACAATTTCACCCAACTGATCCCTAATCACATAGACTGGTGGCTGCCTGGCTTTCTTTTCATGTACAATGAAAATTTCATCACTCCAATTTGGAGTGTAACCTTTTTCAAAGGTTCTCTTTACTCTGCTGATGCGTACCTTATCACCAGGTTCCAGCTTGAAGATTGTATGTACTTTGCATTTGCTGAACATTTTTTCTACAATTTCTGCCTTATTTTTATCATTCACCTGAATAGGTGGCACTCCTATGGTTCTGTGCCTGCTTGTATTATATGCCAACAATAAATGAGGCAAGACATCAAGATATCTGTACGTATTTTTCTTGGTGAAGTACCTCCACATTCTTTCTTTCAATGTCCTGTTAAAACGCTCCACAATGCTAGCCTTGGTCTCACTATTAGTTATAAAGAAGGTAATGTTTTGCTTTTTTAAGAATGACTGGAAAGGTTTATTTGTAAACTCTGTGCCAGCATCTGTTTGGACTTTTTGGGGCTTCCTTCCTGAATCAAGAATAAGATTGAAAGCATCTAGAATAGAAGGCCCAGTCTTATTTTTTAGGGGGATCGCCCAGGCATATTTGGATAAAACATCCACACAAGTTAGTATAAATTTGAACCCATCATTGTGCTTGGATAAGGAACTGAGGTCTGCAAGGTCCATTTGCCACTGTTCATCAATATCACTAACCAGAACAGGATTTCTAGTGTAGTGGCGCCTGGTATATCTGTGTACAGTATAGGTTGACTGCTTTTGCAGCCATTTTTTCACAAATGATAAATTCACACTTGGATCCTCTTTTTTGGCCCTGTCATAAAGGTTCTGGGCACTGCAGTATCCAGTGTCAGGGTTATAGTATATTTCTTCCAATAGGTTATTCATTTTTTTATGGGGAAGAGTGACTCTGAACTTTTATTTACACATTTGCCACATTATACCTAGTACCACTTCTATTGCTGTTTGATTTTTTAGTAAAAAGCTGTTCTAAATGCCTTCTTAACAATTTTAGCAGTGTCAAGACTGTTAACACTGCCAATAGGATGATGCAGTACCAAATCTCATGGTACACTGTCTTTCCATTATTTCTCTCCCAGCAGGCTAAGAAATTTGCAATGCTATTATTATGAGACTCCATTTTTCCATACATTTATACTAATGCACAACTTTTATAGAGAATCAATATTCATTCAATCAGAGCTAATGTATAAAAACACACAAACATTCATTATCTTAAGTTAATGCATAAAAAGCATGCATAGCTAGCTTCCAGGCATCAATCAATGTTCATTGCCAAGAGGTAATGCATAAAAAATACAAATACACACAGCCCCCTTTCACACATGGACCAATGTTCATAAAAAACACACATTGGCAAATATAATGTGCACTATTATAGCTAAAAAAGAAAAAATTCAGCTGGCTTGTGCATACGTCATAAGTTTATGGATGAAAAGCTGGCCTTTTACATTGACCCAGACAGGTCAATAAAGAATAAAACTCATTTAAATAACCAATAACTTGTAAGTAATGAGGAAAAACTTGATAATTAGGTTTGACCACTTCCCCTATGTTACTGTGTATTTGTTTATTCATGTTATGTAACAGTTTTGTCACAATATATAAATAAAAGTTTTGAGCAGCTAAGGTAAAAAAGATGAAGCTTATTCCATTGTTTTTATTGAAAAGTGACATCATCAAAACAAAATTGTGAAAGCAAAGTAGCCAACATGGCTGCTAGAGATTGACGTCAGCACATTTTTGGAAGTTTACGGATGCTCACCAGAAAATGATACAATTTTTTATGATCATGTAAAGTTGAAGGCTTTGATCAAAAAAATATAATAAAAGCATGAATCATCAAAAAGCAGATACAACTGGAAAAATTCCGGTTTTTTTTTTTATGTCACATTCTAAAAGGTATAAAAGGCGAGAAAATTTTAAAAAGTTCATTGTTGAATTTTGTCAGGCTAGATAAAGGTTGAATCTATCAAAATGGAAAGTGACATTTTTTTATGTGAGGACTGTCAAAAAGTATTCAAAGACTTGCGATTTCTGAATGAGCATATTAATGTAGTTCATAGGGGATGGAGGTACAGATGTCCTCAATGTTCCTCCTTATTTACCCAGGTAAAGGGATTGAAGAAACATTGGTCAAAACAACACTGTATTTTAAGTTGCTACTACTGTGGAGCAAGCTTTGGAAATCGAACAGAATTATTCAGTAAAAACCACAGCAATGTATGTCTACTAGTAAAGCCAGGAATAATGGTTTCAACAGAAAGCGACCTCAATGAATGGAATGTTAATTCTCAACCAGCACCCATGGATGCCGAAAGTCCAGAAGATTTAGATGATTACCCAGAAGAAATGCGGGACGAAATTGAAAATTATTGGAGGCTCATTAGGACAAATAAGTCAACTTTAAATTTGCTCGATCATGTTTATAACTATCGTTGGAGTTCCATGGGCGGGGATTTCAGGAAAATGTTGGAGGACATATATTTTAATGAAAAAGAATGCTTTCGGCTCAATGGAGCAATTGGATGTATTTTGCGAAATATGGTAAGTGGGGAACTGAAATACTGGTACGCATGCGAAAATAACTTTACATTCCTTGAACAATCAGTCCTAATTAAGAATGGGGAAGATATCAAAAGTTTGACTGAAACATTGAAAAATGTCAATATAGAGGAAATTTTCACCCGTCCAGACACAAAATGGGAGCTTTCACTAATTACAAATATCGAATTTTATGTTACACCCCAAAAAAACTTTGTTGCTGGGTGCAAAGAATATTGTTTGCCTGAGCCCCTCGCACACCAAAGACATAATCTTTTGGCCATGACACACGATAGCCAAAAGAATAGGTATAAGGATAACCTATGCTTATTTGGATGTATAGCTGAATGTCTCACCAATAATTTTGATGACAAAAATGTTGTTTTCAAGTTTTTTGTAAAATATTGCCAAAACAAGAAAATACCTTCAGTTGTAGAAACTTTTCCGGGCGTTCCCTATACAGATTTAGAAATGCTAGAAAATTTGTTCAAAATTGATATTCAAGTATTTCATATAGATGAAAAGACTGGTATAGCACTCTGTTGGAAAAATGTTGTTCAAAAATATGAAAAGCTCCTAAATTTGGACGTTTCTTTCACTGAACAAAGACAAGCTCACTACAGCTACATCGTAAACCTAGAACAGTATGCTAAGCAATATTCCTGCATATTTTGCAGCCGCCTTTTTAGAAAAAGAAAATTATTGAATGATCACATGAATTTACACTGTAAAGAAGGAAAAACTGTGCACAAATTCCCAGGAGGTGTCTACGAAGTAAAGCAAACCATTTTTGAACAGTTGGAAGAATTAGAAATTATTGTAGATGAAGTACAGCAATTCTGCCCATTCTATGCAGTGTACGATTTTGAGTTCATACTGGCCAAAAAATCCCAAAAAACTTCAGAAAAATTGGTTTTTATCGCACAGCATCAACCTGTATCGTTTGCTGTAGCTACTAATGTTCCGGGTTTTGAACCAGTTTGTTTTGTTGAGCAAGATCCTGATGTATTAGTTCGACAAATGTTGGCACATCTAGAACAAATCAGTGCAAAGCAAAAAGAAATCTTATGTGATCAGTACAAATCTGTGTTTGAAGATCTAAACTCTCTTATTGAAACATGCACAGCCTATATTAATGAACTCAAGGAAAAAAAGATAGATTTCAGGAGAGAAAAAGGTTATTTGAACTCAATTGCAGCAGTTAAAGGGCGACTGGTAACCTATTGTTGTCAGTTAACTTGTCTCGGGTTCAACTCTGCAAAATATGACATAAATTTGATCAAAAGAAACATTTTTCCGAAGCTTGTCCAGGAAGTGAGGGAAAATGGAAAAACTTGGTCTAGGGCCATATTCAGGAATAGATCATATTTATGCCTCTCCACCCAAAACTTAAAATTCTTGGATATTTCAATGTATGTTGCTCCTGGTTTTAGTCTAGATTCTTTTATGAAAGCTTACGGAGCCACCCTTTCTAAAGCAAAGTTCCCGTACGAGTATTTGGATACTTTTGAAAAGTTGAATGAACACATGCTACCTCCACGAGAAGCGTTTTATAGTAGCCTTCGAAAAGAATCAATTTCTACTGAGGATTATGAAACATGCCAAAAATATTGGGTTGAAAATGGCATGAAATCTTTGAAGGACTTTTCAATATTTTATAACCTCAGGGATGTCGTCCCCTTCTTGGAAGCAGTTAATGTAATGACCAAGATTTACAGAGAACAGTTTGGAGTAGATATTTTTAGGGAGGCATGCTCCCTTCCCGGCGTTACCGAAAGATATCTTTTCAATAGCATTCCAGACACTCGATTTGCCCTTTTCTCAGGTAAGTCAAAAAATATCTACTACTCACTTAAGTCCAGCATGAGGGGTGGTCTGGCGATGGTAATGAATCGGCTGGCAATTCAGGACGAAACTTTCATTCGCAACAATCCAGAGAAACCTGTAAAATCGATCGTAGGTCTAGATTTTAATGCGTTATATTTATGGGCCCAATCTATGCCAACCCCAACAGGACATTTCGATCATTGGGTGCCAAAAAGAAATGAATTTCAAAAAGTAATAAGTTCAAAACCCATTTCTGTCGAGTGGCTCGAGCAAGAAAGTTGGAAAAGTGGGCAAAGCATTCAACATCTTGGGAATGGCAAAGAAAAATGCATAGGACCACGACACTTGCCCGTGGATGGATTCTGCCAGGCAACCAACACCATCTATGAGTTCTACGGTTGTTATTGGCACTGCCATAACTGCGCTTATTCCAATCAAAACAAGAAGAAGGACAGCAATGGGGAAAACGAAAA
This sequence comes from Romanomermis culicivorax, assembly GCA_963922205.1. Classification (NCBI taxonomy): domain Eukaryota; kingdom Metazoa; phylum Nematoda; class Enoplea; order Mermithida; family Mermithidae; genus Romanomermis; species Romanomermis culicivorax. The sequence continues at coordinate 431,781 of CAWUHX010000002.1, forward strand.
AAGAAAGGCCAAAGAGGCTTACATTCGATCACTAGGCTATAGACTCATCTCCATATGGGAATGTGAATGGTTAAAACAACGACAAGACTACATAAAAGCAAGGGCACAGGCGAACCCCCATTTCTTTCGGAAATATCAGTTTCAAAAGTATGTGAACAAACTTGATATGGAAAAATCAATTTTCGATGGTTCTGTTTTCGGGTTTGCAAAAGTTGATATCTATACTCCAGATTATCTGAAAAATCAATATGCAGATTTCCCTCCAATAATAAAACACGCAGAAATCACAATAAATGACATTGGTCAGCTTATGAAGCAATATGCAGAACAGACAGGTCAGATGAAAACGCCACGAAGAAACCTGATTAGCAGTTTTTTTGGTAAGGAAATTATCTTATCGACTCCAATGATTCAATTTTTGATTAAACACGGGTTAGTTCTTGAAAAACTCCACGAAGTTATCCAATTTGATGAAACAAGGCCTTTTGCAGCCTTTAAAGATAAAGTAACAAAACACAGAATGGAAGGGGATAGTAATCCTGAGCTAAGCATGATTGCCGATACATTTAAACTGCTGGGTAATACCGGATATGGAAAAACTCTAACCAACAAAGAAAATCACGCAGAAGTATTTTATACAGATTATGAAAAAGCGGCTGAGCTCAGCATCAGTCCTTATATGAAAAGGATAAAGTTTGTAGCTGAAGACTGTTACCAGGTTCAAATGAGAAAAAAAGAAATAATTCTAGATTTGCCCATTGTAGTTGGTATTTCAGTATACAATTGGGCGAAAATCCGTATGTTAGAGTTTTGTATGATATTTTACAAAAATATTTTGATCCATCAGACTATCAGTGCATGCAAACGGATACAGACAGCATCTACCTCGCATTGTCAGCTCCTGATTTGTTGAGCATTGTGAAACCAGATATTAGCGATAAATTTTTGACAGAAGTATACCCGAAATGGTTTGTGACTTCAGATGCTACCAAACGGACTCCCGGTCTTTTGAAAAAGGAATACGAAGGGACTTCCATGTGCTGCCTAGCAGCAAAGACATATATCGGGATTGACTCTCCAACTGGAGAGAAAAAAATTAGTTCCAAGGGGTTAATGAAAAAAACAAATAATTTAGTGTTTGATCAATACAGATCAGTGCTAGATTCAAAAACCTCCAGTTATGGCACCAATATTGGATTCAGGATGCGTCCTGACAATCAAATGTGGACGTATCTACAAGAAAGGCAAGGTTTGCCATATCTTTATATAAAGCGAAAAGTTTTAGATGATGGCATAACCACGGTGCCATTGGATTTGTGAGTTAGTGTATATTTTTATTTTTTATTTTTGACTTTTTATTTATTTTCTTATGTCATTTATTTTTTTATGAATTCATTTTTTTTGCTTCTACAATGTAGAAGTCATTATTTTTTTATTTTCTTTTTATATTTATTTATCATTATATTGTGTTTGTATTTGTCTTTTTTATGTGTTTGTACTCGTCTTGCTCCTGCTATGCAGGAGCAGTGCTTCTATGGGGTACTAGGTGCATGGTGAGGAGCCAATGACGGCCTAGGGTCACTTAGAAGCAAGCAGTGCAATGGCGCTAGGTGCATGGTGAGAAAGCCAATGATGGCCTAGAGTTGGGCACTGCGAGTCATACAATGTATGGCGGGTATATCCTGTAAAAGGGGTATACTTGGCATCACATATGTACCGGCCTCCACGTGGCTGATGCCGGAACTGGCCCAAAAGGTCAGTACTAACGGGTACATATTGTACAACAATACATAATTTAAAAAACTTACGTTTCTGCTGCTAAAACCCTCGATCGTAAAAATAATATTGTTTAACTAGTAAAATGATGACGAAAAGCTGGCTGGCCAGCTATAGTTGATTCCTTTAGGCTAGAAAATGCTAGCCTATCTTTTGTACATGACAGGATAGATAGTCATGTTCTGAAAACTTTATTAGCTAGCCAGCTGAAAAAATGAATATTTTTGCAGCTAGCTGGTTGAAACGTTCAAAAATCTGGGCAAGCTAATGCTTGCCTATCTTTTGTACAGGCCGGGGAGCTCGTCGTTTTTTTCTAAGTCCAGCGCCTATCTTTTGCATGGGCCGGGGAGCTTTTTACGACTAAGGGGGGGGTCTCCCTACTACTCTCATTACCCACAGATTTTTCATATAGGCAATTTCAGAATGTTATTAGACCTCTTAAATCCTTTTCCCCTCAAATTCATTTAAATATGAAGTACTATCCAATCCATTCACATAATGGATCAATGAAGTATATGATTTGAAGAAAATTTCTCATGATCAGATTCATCAATTGTACAAAATTTCAGTTAGGTGATTGATGAAAAAAATTCGATTTTTTCCATAAAATTTAAATCCTGAAAATTACAAATTTGCAGAATTCTGTAAAAAGCAACTAACAAATGTATAATCAGTTTTTGTGTTACATTTACCGTAAAAATTCAAAATATCTGGTGCGTTCCATTTCTTCCACAGAACTCTTATCTCTCAATATTTTAGCGCTTTGTAACCATTTCAGAGTATAATCAGCACTTAGTTTCAGGAAATTTTTTTTTTCTGATTTTGACCATCTGATATTGAGATGAAAATTTTTTTTGTCAAATTTACTGAACCATATTGCAATTTTTTTGCAATTTTTGTGAATTTCAGAGTATAATTGGCATTAAGTACCAAAGAATTTTAGGTTTGGACCATTTAATTCTAGGTAAAATGTTTTTGCACAAAATTTACTATATCGAGCTGAGAATTACAGTGATTTGTTGTGTTTTAGAATCATAATTTGTGCGCATTTTTGGAATGTTTTTCTGTTTTGAATGTCTGAAATGTAGCTGAAATATTTCCTGGCTGAATTTTGTCTGTTCCAACTTTCTCAGTTTGGTGTTTCTATTTTTCTGAGCTGCATTTCTAGTTATGTGGATTGTAATGCCCTGTTTGGCATGACTATTCTCCATTTGTTCTTAACTGGGGGTGAGATATAGGGGGCTAGACCTTGGATGGGATGAATGAAGTTCTAGTAATGTCAACTGTGATGCCATTCAGTGCGGCTATTCTCCATTTGTCCTTAACAGTAATGATACCTATACTATTATACATTATACCTGTGGTATATAATGTATATGTATATTATACATGCCTATACTCTATAGTATATATCTCTCATTGTCTCTGTCTGCAAAAGAATGGAGAAAAACTCGTACCCACCCCATCCCCATCCCCAGAAAGAACAGTCCCCTTATGATCACTACACTTTACTATTAAAAGAATCAGCATTTCCAGATTTTACAGCAAAAGAAAAGGGTTCCTATGCATGGCCCTCTCCAGCAATGTTATTGGCAAACCCAGTGGAATAACCACGTAGTGGCTAGGCATATGAATGGAAATGTTAAATGGTTCTTATGACATACCCATTCCACAATCTTCATTTCATGAGCATCCACCGATAATTTGTCAAGAATTTTTCTCACAGTTTTTTAAATTCAAACCTAAATCTTCTCTGATTTTTGTTTTTCTCTACAATTTCACCCATGACATAATCACACATGACAAAAGTAACATTTTTTCCATTTTTCACCTGCCCTTAATGTGAGAAAGTCGTTGCGATAGGAGTTTGAACTTCTTTTTTATTAACCTTCCAAGGGTTTTCGGTCATTATCTTCATTACTTTACATCTAAAAATTCATTTTCTAAAAAATTTCTCAGCCAAAATATTCATGAGATAGTCATCCAATGCTCCTGTCAACACTGCACGAGTAGGCATCCACTGTCTCTGCCTATGCCCCTATCTTTAGTGAGTTTTTCATGAGTGGAAAATCTTCTGTAAAAGCTCTGGGCAAGGTATTGTGATGACAACACTAGTTTTTTGTCACTTTCCAATTTTTGTTTTATAAAAACACCGAATGTTATATTTGCTATTGGGCTATTAAACAAACTATGGTGCATTTCATCAAAAATGATTAATGTAGCAGAAACCAAATAATTAAATCTATAGTCTGTTTTTTATAAAATGCTTCTAAATTGAAAAATCATAAAAATCAGTAGTATCATTAAAATCGTTTACATTAAGCTTTTACGGTTAAATTTTTCACTCAAAAATTGCTAAAGGTTGGCTGAAAATGCTTACAGATTTACGGCCCAAGGTTACATATAGTTCAACTGAAAAATGTAAAAATATGTAATAGTACTTGCTTTCCACTTTTATTATTTGGGCGCATTTCAGAAAAAACAGACTATAAATTCCTATGCAATTTTCACTTTTCAGAGAACTTTACTGCAGAAAAAACTGAATTCTTTAGGCCAGAAAGGCTGAAAAACATTGTGCTTCTCCTCTGTGCATTGGGATATATCTAGATCAATAATGAATGCTACTTGAGAAATTTTGATCACTTAACCAGCTTATTGGAGGAATTTTTAGGTTTTACTATTTGGTGCTCAAGGTTTATGTGTATTGAACTCTCTTTCATGTGACCTTTTCAAAAAAATGGATTCTAGTGGTTCCTGGAAAGTTTGCACTGGTGTTTTGTATATATGTAAAAGCACTCCTAAATAGTAGAATGGGGGCTTTGAGAAGAATTACTGTATTTATTTCATAAGTAATTCAGAAAGCAATTTTTTACAATTATACTACTAAAGCTTTAAATCAAGATTGTAGAAAAAATTGAGGTGCTGTCAGATATATCTGAAGATAATTGGGAGTTTTTTGTTTAGAAAGTCTAGAAGATGTTTCCAAGATAACAGCTCGCCATTTTTTTTCGATTGAATCAGCAGACTGAGGTAAATTTCATCAATGATTTATCAATTCATACCTTTTTGATATTTCAGTTATTTGAAAAGCTCTAATTTATTTGCTGTTGCAGTTTCCCTATCTTTATTTTGAGTTTTACCAGAGCATGAATGAAGATGAAAGATGATGGTTTTCAGTATATTGTTTTATTCCCAGTAAATAATCATTTAAGTGAACAGAATAATCAAGGGAGAAAATTAGCACAAAAAAATTGTCATCAGAAAAATGGCATTGATTTCACATGATGTCATTGATGCAGATTGTGACATAAAAAGCCTAAACAACTGGAAAAGCAGAGTATAATTGAAGAAGGAATAGTGAAATGAAGAAAAGTAATTTTTTGATTTTACATAATTTTCCATGTGATTTATTTTTGTTGAAATATAGACCTTATTGAAATATAGAAAATACCGATTTTCAATCTTAGAGTCCAAATGATTCTGAAGTGTTATATTCTTTAGAAATGCTGCACAGGAGACAGAGTGTGTGACCATGGTAGTAGAAAAACAACCAATTTTTTGCAAAACTGAGTTTCTGTGTATTTATCAAAAACTGATATACAAGATTTTAATGTTCCTTGTTGCATACAGTTTGATTAGACCTATCCAATGACGCCCTGGAAAAACACATATATAAAAGACACTGATTCAAATGACTTGGAGTCATGGATTTTGAAGAAAAACATTTGGGAATGATGTCACAATAATTTTACTATTTTCTTGAAGTAAAAGATGCACAAAAGCCAATTTGATGAAGGGATCAGAATTTGGTCATTAAGTTTAAAACTATTTACCATTGTGATTTCAACTACAGGGCATTTAAAAAATCAGTACGCATTTGATTTGGTTATTGCAAGTCCTGGTCAAGGAGTCATCAATGATGCTTATCAATGTGCACTTGATTTGTGTATCACATCAGGTGGTCAGAAAATAGTTAAGAATGCATATTAATACACAGTCCTATTGCATATCATTTAGTGTTGGTTTGGGATGATAAAAATTGCATTTTAATGGGCACTCTATTTGCCTATTGCATTCTCTAAGGTAGCCTATGACAAGTACATATTAATATGCACATGTTCAAGGCGTGATGAATGAGAATGAAATTCCATATTTTGATGGTAAAAGTATGAAAAACTGCACTTCTTCCACTCTGTAAGAAAAAACCAAATATCACCCTTCTGCTCTGTACAAAAGAGGCTTAAATGTGGACTCAGCTGGCAGTAAAACCAATAAATTTCATCTATGAATAAAAACCTGCTAATTTTTATTAGGAAGGGAAAAATTTCATTCTTGCATGAAAAAACGACATTATCGAAAATATTTTTGAAGAAATCAGACACAAAATGCATACTATTCATCATTTTCTCTTGGGTATCACTAATATCCCCAGATTTGTAGTCAATTTGCACAAACTCTTCATTATTTCTACTGTTTTCCTCATAATTCGGTAGAATACACTAAAATATGCTCAAAAATATTTATAATTGGATATCGTATATGAAAGCATTCATATCAAAATCATGCAAATCAAGCAATTTTTCCCAAAAATGCTCTTTTCCTATGCAGTCCTTCCCAAATTGAGTTTCCATTTGTTAATAACAAAGTTTCTCGGATATTGTTGATTAAGCTTCCACTTTTCCAGATGGAACTTTCACTGCAACTTCGCCACATCTGTCATTTCAGATGAACCTAAGCTATATGCAATTTTAAACTGTGCCTGTCCAGCTTTCTTGTGTAAATTCATGCAGAAACAGTCAATTTAGTAATCAGCCAGGAAAATTACTAGATCAGTCAAGTGGTTATTGGTCTCCAATGAACTAATGCGATGAACTTTGATTTCTGAGATGTAGTCCGCCATATTAATCATCTCGAGCAAAATCTTTTGAGATGACTGCATGTATTTTTTGATGGAAAATAGACTGGTCTTCCTTTTTTAGATTCTGGTGGAAGACAACAACAAGGCTAAAGTGCATTGGATAGGCTAGAACAGTACACTTGATCAATGGGTAAAGAAAGAAGGCTTATTGATACAAATGGAAACTCAACCTTTTCAGCTAAATTTTCGATTTCACTTGGACAGTTCAATAAATAATACTTGATTTGTTCTGGAAAATAGCCTTTGTTTGGGCCATCAAACTTGCCAGAAAGCTATAGTCAGTTTGCCTATCCAGTCTGATTTATTACAATATCTTGTTTAAGTTACATAGCTGGGAGGTTAAATCATGCAAATTTCTCATTATTGAATGCAAACTTTTCAAGTTTCTTGATGATTGTGATAATTATGTGTTTTAGATTATTGATTGTACTAGAGACTTCTGCTTTAGCAAGCCGGACTCTATATTCATTAGATTGATATGGCAGAAGCTTGTTGAATATTCAAATTTGGGAGGAAAGTTCTTGGCCATAATTTTTGTTGTTGGCCATAATTTTTAGTCCTAAATTACTTCCTTTGTGTTTGTCTATTGACACTTCTTGGATTTAATATGTTCAACCTAAATTATTGATAAATGGCTATTATTGTAATGGTTGGATGGGGGTTGTGGTACAGAGATTAGGTTAATTTCTACAGTAAGAGCAAATCCAGATGGTTGGAAAACAAAGAGCAGTAGTTGGAAGCTGACTCTATTGGTAATACTGTAGGCACAGAAGTCGAATTGGGTTGAACAGGTTGAAATGTGCAAGGATAACTGTAGGCTTGGATAGGAACTTGGAAATAGGGAGGAAAACAGAATTAGGAATAGCATCAATGTACAGCTTCTCTTCTCCCTTTGAACCTCAATGTTGATACACCAGTTCTAATTAATAATATATTGACAGGCACATTGACTCAAAGAAGGGCAAAGGCAGTAGAAAATATTTGCAAGGTAAGGCATGGAAAATACAAGCAAGAATGAAACAAAATCTGAAAGGTATGGAAAAGCATGGCAATATATACATGAAAGTTACATTAAAAGTTATATTGGAATTTCGTGATAATCTGCTTCTTTATCATGTGATTAGCATTTCTTTTTCTTCTTCTTTCAGGCCAAGCAGTACATGTTTGATCACATGATGAATGATTTTAGGATGGAAATCATGCGGGCAGGAGATGATGTCAACTCTGAAAGAATTTAAAAGAGAAAAGAAATGAGTTCTTATAAAGTTTTTATGACAGTATTATTAATTTGTTTTTATGTTACTTTAGGGGAAATAAAAGTGAGATAAATTAGAAAGATAATAAAATAAATTTTGTGTGTATGATAAAAAGGATAAGAGGTACAGTAGGATCAGCTATAGCAAAGAAAAAAGAAGCACAAATCCATGGATTAATGTAGGTAGGGTATGCAGGATGTACTGCATGTTGTTTTTGTTTTTTCTTGTATTTTACTCTCTCCTCCTCATCAAAAGAGGTACTCTGAGGCCTCAAACTTGAGTTGAGAGTTTTGGACTTGGGCAGTTACACAAATCATTTTGTTGGCACACACAAAAACAACAAAAAAATTAATTCTGGCAGCACCAGTGGTTTACAAGGCATCATTACACAAATTGTTGTAATAATCAGCAGCCAAATATTTCATGTGAGCCACCACGTAATCAATGGACACAGCATCCAGTGGTTCAGCCTAATTGATGGTGAAGTTTGGCTGCTTGGTCATCCATAAATTCCTGGTGACAGGGATTATATGGACAACAGAATGGGTGATGGAATCCAACGGCAAATTCGGACAACAATTTGTCAATGTGCATCTTCAAGGCCATCTTGTCGCCATATCAATGAATTGTGTGACAGCTGGGTGTCAACTGTGTGGGTGAGGATAGGTGAACACCAAATAATTTTAGTTGAGTGGTGGGCCTTGGAAACATTGCAGCTGCAACAGTTATGCTGTGGTGGAACTAGTCAACTCAGGCAGTGCTCAAAATTGGTTGGCTTTCCTTGGTGCAGCACCCTTCCTTTTGCTGATGAGGTGCTACATTGGGAAGAGAACAATCTGATCAGCTATCGATAAGAAGGAGCTGTCAGGGTATAATGCTTTGGGCTGCAGGAATGATCTGTTGCTAGCTGTAGAAGAATTTTTGAAATTTTAAAATTTGTACTCAGAGGAACAGTTCCAGGACTTATTAAAGTAGGAACTGGGGTGGTCAAGATTTAAAATAGCATGCAAATTTTTAGCCGAAAATTCAAAAAAAGCTGCAGTTAATTTTGTATGTGTAGGATTCATTGTTGGGGTACAGTAGATTGTGGATCTTTTGGTACAGGGATGTAATTCTCACAAGTACTATCACCAATTTGAGCTATAGCCAAAGGTATCTATACCACTTAGACAAAACAGTCATAAGCTTTTAGTTCAACCAATCAAATTGCCATTTTTCGAAATCGTAGGGAAAATTGTCTCGTCTTGAATATCAAATACAGTAGGAATGGAGGATACAGTATCCGGAATGCAGGGCAAGTGACAAGCTTCATTTTTGTAAATTTTTTTCATCCTCTTTAGAAGGGGTCAAAAAAGTGCGATTGTCAATACCTGGGCAACTTGAATTAGATGTAACTGCAACAGAGAAGATTGCAGTCTGCAAGCTGCACAAAGATTTTTCCAAAATTATAGGGCATAAAAGACTATGTTCTTGGGAAGGTAAACAACAGGCACAGTAGAAAATCCATGACACAAAGAGAATTTAGAGCAGCTCATGTATAAAATTCAGGACTTAATTTGATTTCCACAAAAATCCTGATTCTTGAATATTTGGATCAGGTGTAGGACCTACATTAGCATAGATAACATCAGCTGAATTAGGTAACACCCAATGGAAGGCATATGGTTCTCTAAAAATCTTTTGAGCAGTGGTTCCATGAGGAAGATCAGAAGTCAAACGTTTTTGATGGTATTCCACTGTCTTCTTATGTCTTAGGGCTTTCCAGGTAGGTTTGGTATCCCAGAGACATCAAGTGTTTCCAAGGGTCTATCAGTATTTATCAAGGCTTCACAATTGCAGGTGGAACCAATACAAATCAGGCAGCCTTCAAAATGATATTTGATCAACTGGGTTGGGAGGTGTCTGATTTAGAGGAGATCAAATCGAATCTGCATATTTAGAGGATAGCAAAGAAGGTTCACATATTCCAAAAAGTTGGATGTTGAAAGACTCTCGATTTTCAGGCAATCAATTTTCCCAAGGGCAATTGGTGGAAAGATATCCCATAGGTAAGCCCAGGATGTGGGGATGGGTCGGATTGTTTGTTGTATATGTGGTCATATGCCCTCGGCTACCTAGCTGCAGTTCTTGCGAGATCCAATCTGGTACGGCCCCTGATGCTAACCCGGTACTAATTACAATCCTACTGCAGATCACTGAGACTTGGTGAACGAAAATATTTATTTTGAATAAACGAAAGTGAAGTAAATACAACAGTAAAAGTAAGTGAGCAAATGAATATCTAAAGTGCCAACATGTATGAACACGATCGCCTAACTCCTCCCTGGTTCGCTGATCCTTCTGTTCATCCCTGTGCCCAGAGCCACAGGGACTTCAGGATATCTTAGTCCACGGCCTAAGCTGAAAGCTTGTCAAAAGACAAAAACAAATCTACCTGACTCCAGAACAACAACTCACTAATCTCCTTGGTCAAAACTGAACGTCGAAAACCTCCTCAGGCCGCGTAAATCCTCAAGATTGATCCGCGACGCAAAATCCAACATGCACAATAAACAAAACGGCGAATGCGCCCTCGTTCCTTCCTAAGTCACCGCGGGTCGTTAAAAGACGTCCGATCCTTGGGATGGGACAGCCACAATATGCAAAAATGGAGACTCTGCTCCGACGACAAAAATAAAACGACCAGGCGATAATAAAAACGAATTATATGAATGAAAAAACATACTGCAACGCGCCTAACATCAACTTGCTAGTAGTATGCAAAACTTTCCCGCCCACCATTTATTTGTTTTTTGGGCCAAAAATGTGTGGCACAAACCGTTTTGTTGGTTTGTTTACTTAATAAAAATTGGAGCTACTTTAACAACAAAGAGCTCTAAAAAATAAAAATATAATAAATAGAGGGCCAAAGGTCAGAGGAATTGACCCTCTGACATGTTGATCGAAAATTCACAACCCACCAGGCAAGCATCCAGGGTTGTGCAAAGAAAATATTTGCCATAGAGATGCATTTGACCCACTTCTTCACAAAAATGTCCCATGACCACTACAGAATATTTTGTGGCCGAAAAATTTACCTCTGCCCTCTCTGTTTTTAATTCATCAGACGTGATGGCACAGTTGATGGTAATGGGTGAGTCCATTCATTTTTTCGATCAGCCATCATCATCAAAAAATAAAAAAAATAATCAACGGGCATCAAAATAATCATAGGCTAAAGAAAAATGTTATGGAATATTAGTACAATTAGACAAATTTTTACAGTAATACCGAATAAATATTTTCAAAAGCATCACATCAGAACCAATGAGCAGATGGAGTGCTCTATGAAAAATATTCACACTTGAATGAGGCAGATTAAATTTTCATCTATGGGCTATGTACATAGCATGGAAAGAATAAAGATGTATGTGTGTATCACAAAGAAATACTATGCCTACATGCACATATGGGTTTTTCTGGACAAATTTCTGTGCAGGGGTGTGGCTTATGCTTATGGGGAGTGCTGTAGATTTGAATTTGAAAATTTCATCCCCAAGATTGATGTCTTAAATTAGTTCTTTTTTGTCATGGTTTAATTTTTGTGTTTGTTGTGCAATTTTTATATTCTTTTGTAGTGCTCCAAGCAGTGGACAAAAGAGGCTGGACATGGTTGGCATAATTGTCAAGGTCAATACCATATGAACTGGGAGCAAAGGTCAAGGCAGAATCAATCCAGAGGTTGAGATGGTGGCCATACAAAAGGAAAAAGGGTGAGTATTTGGTTGACTGTTGTTATGAGGGCTATTTACATATGTAGAAACAATGGTGGCTAGAGTTTTATTGGATCCTGCCACTAGTCCATCTGTCTGTGTGTGGTAGGCACTGGTATTTACTTTTCCCCTTCCACAAAGTTCACATATTCTGAACATAAGTATAAACAAAAAATTCCATCCTCCAACAGACAATAAATAAAGAGGGGCCCCAAAACACCAAACAATCTCAGAAATAAAGATTTTTGCTACTGTTGCTGCTGTTCCATCTGGCATGACTATGGCAGTTGTATACTTTGTCAAATATTGAGTAAAAACAATTACATATTTCCTCTTCACCCATGGGTAAGGGTCCTGCAGCAATACAGTCAAAGGGTCCATTAACTGGTAAAGATACCAGTGATGCTCTAGCATGTATTGGGGGGGGGGGATTTTCCATAGCACAATGAAGTTAATATAAACAATGTTCTCTATATCAGGAAAAAGAGTAGGCCAATAATAATGCAATGGAATCCTGACTAGATTACAGAAAAGCCCAAAATCATGTCATTATGGCATGCTTCTAGAATTTCTGCAATCATGTCCCTAGGTATTACTAATTCACGATCAGAATTTTCGTCACCACTTCGAGAATACACTAAACCATGAATGACAGTATACTTTGGGCTGGCCAAACCAATTTATTGTGCTTCTTTTTGGTCAGTTGGCAAACTACTTGATTTCAAGTAATTGAGCACAGAGCTACAAAAAGAATTGGTCATTTCTATGTCAGAAAATTCTGCAAGCTGCTCTACTGTATGGAGTAGTACCTCAGTAGTTGCTGCCGTAGTTTCAGTTGTTCCTCAAGTTACAACAGTGGACTGATTATCTGTAATTTTCCGAGCTTCTGCATGAGTTTGAGCTTTAGTAATGACAACTAGACATGAAGGCATGATTATAGTCGTTGCTATAGTAGCAGCTAAATTTGGTAAAGGAATTCTGCAGAGTCTTTTTTTTTGTTCACTCATCATTTTCGTTTACTCACCCTGCTCTATGCTTGATGTTTTGCTCTTGAAACTCTTGCAAGTCGAGTCCCCAGTGGGTGATTCTTCCAGATGGATTATACACTGATCATTCTGCTCTCCAATGTGTATTTTTGGAGAGCAGAATGGTCAGTGTATACAGTAACTCATTGTTGGTAGAAGTAATGACAGTTATATTTAACTGCCCAGAGCACAGTCAGGGCTTCCTGTTCTGTGACTGAATAGATCTTTTCAGCTTTGGACAAGCTACAACTGGCATAGGCAGTAGGTTCTTCTCCCATAGGTGTAGAGTGGGGTAAAATGGCTCCAAGACCTTCATTGGAGGGGTCTGTGTACAGAATAATGCTATTTAAGATTTGGATGAAACAGCAATGGTGTTGACCACTTAGGAGGTTATTTTTTTATCAATCTTTAGAAGGTGGCCTATGCATTGCACAGGCCAGTAGGGTCAACATTAAGCTCATACAGAATATTTCAGGTAATAAGGGCAGTTTTTTCCCTATCTTTTGAAGCAATGAGCATTCCCCAATATCCACAGGCTTAATCGAGGGTGGAAAACATGCACTGCATCAAAGATATCATCAATTCTAGATAAAGGTTAACTATCTTTTTTGGTCACTTGGCTCAATTTACAATAGTCAACACAGAAGCAAAATCCAAAAATGCTGGAAAATATGAAAAAAATGATGCACATGCATGATCTGTTGGAATCCGACAGTTGAATGTGCATCTTGAGCCTGGACAAGGGGAATATTGTAAAAAAGCTATTTTTCATCAGCAATGACAATACCCATGTTGATGCATATTGCTACTTGGGTGCTAACCAAGGGGTCAGTACAATGATTCAACCATAAAATGATATTATCCAGGCCTTTGGAGATATGGGAAAAATTAAGCAATCACTCCTGGCTCCTTGGTAGGAACTTGATGCCTTAAAAACATTCATCATGCCTGGATTTGGTCACATTCTTTGTTTCTCACAGCCAAAAAATGGACTTTCATACATTCAGTGATAATTTAGTTCATATCATTCACAAAATTTGCCACTTGCCGAAAAATTCATCACATTACTACGTTACTGAACATGTCCCTTGTGGACATGGGTGAACTTGGATTCTGTTCGTCATCAGATGAACTTAATTTGCAATTTGTTGCTTACTTATTTTGACTGTTTACAAGTCCATGCTGGAACATCCAAGGAAATGCCATAAAAGTGCTGCATGAAACTGTTCCGAAGTAGATACCTAAGTGTCCAAGCCAAGATCAAAATTGTATATTTCTGGAACAGTCTACAAGAGGAGAATTTCATTCCTTTCAGTCATAAAATGGAAGAGATGCGAAAAGTCTCCTTGAGAAGATCAGATGCACCATAATGGCTATTCAAAAAGTTTTGAATTTGAAATTTGATTTTTTGTCAAAGGGCAAAAATTTGCATCAAATTAATCATAAATGGCAAAACTTCTATTTTCGATCAAACATGTGGGAATACATTTTACTATTCTGTCCAAAAATCTTTTTGAAATGCATGCTACAATACAATTTGTGCTCTGTACAGCCTTAGACAGTAGCAACAATGCATTTGTTAAAAATGGTCATTACATACCTTTTTTGGGTTTCAAATGTATTCATCAGGCAAGACTGAATTTACTGCCACTTAATGCTTCTCCTTATGCAGGGCATAGTGTTGATACAAGCCGGCTGATGCCACAGTGCAGACAGTGTGGGTATCCACAGGAAACCTTGTCTCATGTCCTTTGTCATTGCAAAGTACCTTTGGCTGATGAAATCACTGCCTGTCACAACTCAATACTGGATCCTATCACAAAAACAGTACAGTTCACCAATAAGAATGCCACAATTCAAGTGAATGTAGTTTGCAATGTGGATGGTTGAAATGTCAGGCCTGATTTAGTCATCATCAACGATACTGACAAAAAGTAGATATTAATGATGTAACTTGTACATACAAAATTGGCAGATATCCCTTATTCAAGCTCACCTTCAAAAGCAGTTGGCATAAGAGCCAGAAGTTAAATCTTTTCAGGGACTTGGGTTTCAGGTTTTGTGGATGCCATTGTGGTTGGGGTGTCTGGAACATGGGATCAGTGGCACAATTGGGAACATCTTTCAAATATTTAAAACTAATGAAAAAATTTGTAGTTAAAGGAACTATAGAACATTCCAAGAATATCAATTGGAATCATGTGTCATTGTCAAATGAATTTCTATTCTCTTGATTTTTTTCTTCCAATTTTACTGATTGGTTATTTTTTCAATCCATTTGTCAATGTGTATGATAGAACATTTTTTTGTCTTTTCTCCATTTTCCCAGCAGGCTGGGTTACTTTTATTGCACTAGTTGGGTCCTGGTTGATTTATGGCTGATCGAGTTGATCTTCAATATAGATATCCAATTTTTTTGAACAATGGCACTCATGCTTGGAAAGAACAAGAATATTGTCCATATTTTAGAAACAGGTAAGTCTACAAATTTACCTGAAAATATGTTTGAATTCCTCTGCGAATTTTCAGTTAACTTTAATGGCAATACTTCCACTTCTCCATTGGAAGGAGTCCAAACCTGGGGAATATAGAATGAGCGGAAGGGGAACTGAATGCCCCATTATCATCAATAGCCCATTGTCATTACAGTGAATCGACCTGTGATGATAATAGTCACCATGGAATTTTATGTGCTGTGTTGAACAAGTTACTGTAATGAACTGAGTTTTGTCCATTTTGGATCTTAAGTGAATCCCAGATCAAACATTATGGAAGTTCAAGACAATTTCTGCAACATGACATGTTTTTTAAAGGAAAAGGTATGGATGGATTATTCCATACTTTGTCATCCCCTGGATTTCCTATTTCATCCAGTGTTCAATTTGCTCTGTTTATAAGCACAGTGGATGTCCTGAATACAACTAGCATTTCTCATCATTTATCTAAATGGGGAAAATGTTGGAGCTTCAGGGAAGTGATCTAAAATTTCTGGGTCCTTTGTTCCATGTGACCTCCTCGATTGGGGGAGCCAATGAATGGAACAACACCTTAATAAATAAATCCCTTTTTTCCAAAAAGACTCAAAATCTCTATACAGTTGATTTATATGAGGATATTAGGCGCCCCATGTGCGATTTCAAAAACTTCTTGGCTCATGATGAAATCCAGTTGAATGAGTCTGGTAAATGTCCATTGGCTCTAACACTGGCACATCAGAAATTTTTTGTATCAAAAATTTAACTGATGAAAGTGAAATGATAGAAACAATTTTTTTCCTTATACATGTTTGTTGCTTTGGCATTTGATTAATAAAAGTAGTGGTAGTAGTGTTACCCTCACTAGCTTAGGTTTATCATTGTTTTTTGATTGGTTATCCGTAGGATGTTTTTGCATTTAAAATAACAGGTGCTATTTCATGGATGGAATTTGTCCAATACCAAAATCACTGAAGAAAAATCATTTTAGTCCTTAATCCTGATGAAAAGAAATATCTTCCATCTTTGAGACGTAATAGTTCATTAAATATGGAACTTACTTCATCGAACAGGGTCCATTCCAATCCATAGAAGTGATTAGTGTGTTTCCATCACCTTCCACCATCATCTTGTACCTAAAGTTGATACCACATTGTTTTCCATGGGAAAAGGTTTTTTCAATAAACTGAAGTTGCACAGGAGTAAACTGTATTGGGGTAAAATAAGTTTGAACCCTCAACTGTGTGGCTGCTTTTTTTCGGGAATCACATTGCCAAAACAAATTGACACATAGAGCCCTACTTACTCCACCATTGGAGGAAGTCCTTCAATATGCAACCTTTTATAATGTTTATACACTACATGCACACTAAATATATGAATATAATCCAGTTATACTGACACTATCACCCTTTAAAAAATTCAAGTGACCTTGCTTGATCATTATTGGTTTTTGACCTTTGGTCATCATGCATGACAATTAAGGGCTATTATGTGTGGTCATTTGTGTGTTATGATGTTCTCACTGATTGGAAGGCCAATAAGGTCAGTGACTACAAATGCCAAATATTTGACTTCTAGGGAGTATGGTTGTTGAAAGTGACTGACTTGGGGTAACCAATGTGCATATTGTGTAGGGTAAATTTTGGACTCCAGCTGGACAAACTGCATTAAGGCAGAGCCCATGCCTTCTAGATGTGGGAGTGCTTGTGCTATAGTCATCTGAAATGGTGTTGGCCTTGAATGGTTTCGGTGGTTTGATAGACCAAAATATGCCAAATAAGCTATATAAGCAATAACTGCCATAGAGTTTAGTAGCAGTTGTGCTATAAGAGCTTAGCTAAGCCTTGGGTCAGTCCATCACTTTTTCGGCAATCTAATTTCCAACAACATGGCCAAGTCCTTCAAATGTATGCAGCAGATGACATGAGACAAGGGAAGAACTGATTTGGTAGAGCATAAAATCGAAACAAGTGATAGTAATCCAGTCAGGAAAATGCCATATCAGACATCATCGGAAGAGATGGAGATTGTGATAGAAGAAGTGAAAAATTTGTTGGAGAATGAAGTAATATTACCCAGCATATCTCCTTGGTCAACTAATGTAGTATTTTATCAGAAAAAGAGATGGAAACCACAGAATGTGAATTGCTATCTAGAGATAGAATATCTTGGGTACCATTTCACATAAAGTATTTTACGTGATAGCAAAATAGTAGAAGCCCTGACAGAGAAGAAAGCACCACATAATGTAAGGGAAACTAAATCATTTTTGGGATAAATTTCATATTACAGGGAATTTATATTGAATTGTGGGAAAGTCATGCAACCCTTAATTGGTTTGCTTAAGAAAAATGTGAAGTTCGAATAGAAAGCTGAGTGTCAGACAGCTTTTGAACAGCTCAAGGCAAAACTCATAATGCCTTTACTGCTGATATACCATGATTTCAGTCCACTATTTGTTTTACAAATGGATGCATCCATTGAAAGCTTTGGCACTGTTCTGTGTCAGTTAGATGATGATGGGAATGAACACCCTGTAGTTTATGCTAGTTGTATATTGCAGAAAGCAGAACCAAATTACCCAATAACTGAATTAGAGACATCATCAGTGATAGGCTTCATGAAATATTTCAGACCATAGTTGTATGAACATGGAGTGATAGTGGGAACTGATCATGCAGCAGTCAATACTGTATTGGAGAAGGCTAACCCATCTCCAAAAATTGCTAGATGGGGCTTAGCACTGGCAGGATAAAAGCTAATCATACGGCCAAGGGAAAGCAGTCAAACTCAAAATGCCGACTGTTTATCAAGATTGCCGAATATCAAGGCAACATTTTATTTTCATATTGAGGAAAATTGTGTGGCTGATAGAAAAGTTAAAGTAAAAATGGCAGAAGAAGGTAGCAAGTTAAAGCTAGGGAGCTTCCAAAGGTTAGATAATAAATTTCAGGCAATTATTTTGATTTTAAATGATGAAAATTCTGGGGATACAGAGGAATTTCTCTTAGAAGAATGAATATTATGGAAATTTTGTGATGGGACTGGTAAATTTTTGGTTCCAGAAAGCTATATCGCTAATATTGCAATCTTATCATGACCATGCTCTAGTAGGTCATTACAGTGCTAAAAAAACCCTAGAAAATATCCGAATTAAATTCTGTTGGTCAGAAAACTGGAAAAATATTTTGAAATTTTGTAATGAATGTAGGTTGTGTCAGATAAATAAGGCAGCTTGGAAAAATATCATGGCCAAGTTGAAACCCATCAAGATTTCAGGGCCTTTCGAGAGAATTGAAGTTGATTGTATGGGACCACTCCGATTGACTGAAAGAGGAAAGAAATTCATTGTGGTATTTGTCAATTATTTTACAGATTATGTGGAAGCCTTTGCCACAGAAAATATAACAGCACAGATGATGGTGGAGCTGTTCATAAATAAAATTTTGTGTAGACTTGGATGTCCTAAAATTTTACAGCTTGACAAAGGGTCAGATTTTGTGTTTAGTTTGATGACAAAAATAACAGCTGTGTAACACTGGAATGTTGCATACTACAGCCTATCACACAATGACAAATGATCAGGTAGAAACAATGAACCAAATGCTGATGGTCAGAATTGCAATGTATGAGGACAATAACCAGTTGGACTGGGACTTACATGTTCCACTTGCTAAGTTTGCAGCTAATGCTCATGTAAATAAAACCACAGGTTTTACTCCATTTGAGTTGATTTTTGGCAGATTCATAGCTCTACCTATAGATGGTGCTTTATAGTTTAGTCCACCAGCATTCATGATAGACATATTGAGCTCTGAGTGCGAAGTAAAGAGACATTTCACAGAGGCACTGAATGTGGTTCAGAGGTAAATTGAAAGTTAACAAGATAGATAAAAGACTCTGTATGATAGGAAGATGAGTAATGTGAAATACCAGATAGGAGATTGGGCTTCGAAAGAGTTCCAAGTAGTAAGAAAAGGATTAATAATGAAGCTGATGCCTCTGTACCAGGGGCCATCAGTCAAAATTGTCAGCCGAAATATTGCAATGGAATTAGTCAATGATATATCAGTGACAGAAGTGGTGCACACCAATCGAACAAACTCTATATCAGAAACCATTGACTGGCAATCAAAGCCTCAATGATCAAAGCTATAACAGGGCAAATGCTCGTCTGATAATACAAGTAGCTGTGGATGTTTTTCCCGTTCCAGGCGGGCCCTGTACAAACAAGTTAAGTGTAAGGGTTGAAAGATATAAATATGTTGATATTATTACCTGTATTATCGAAATAAAATTCATTTCTGAAAGGCGAACGGCCTCTTGTTGACATCCGTTCAGACGGCAAGAGTCAAACAGGTCGTTGCGATTTGCGCCAATATCGTAATATTGACAAGTAGCCGTTGGATCACGATGTTTTCCATGAATCAATAGATCGCGAATTGGTTCGCTAATCTGTGGTGCCGTTTCATTGAGAGGTCGGAGCGGCATTCCGGAGGCTTTGTCAATATACTTATTGCCGGTCTCTTTTTCTTTCAACTTTAACCGCCACATTGCGGTGTTGGAGTCCACCATGCTCAAGTGCTTTATGGTGTTGAGACAGTTTAGTGTTCTAAATAAACGATGATGCTCAACCGAAAAAAAATAGAAGGTCTAGGAACCCAAAAATGAACATGAATGCTGTATACACATATACCTTTGCATCGCCGTATCATCTCCTTTCCAAAGGATGTTGCACATTTTGGGGCCCGGTTGGCGACTTATCTCGACAAATTTTCCTAGGGCATTGGCGGCATCTTGGTCCCATTCCAGGTCTTCATCTGCATCGTCTTGATCTTCGGCATCAGTATCAAATGGTGCATGTTTCGATGCCATCCACTTTTGCAACTTGTTTATGCGAAACTTGAGGATGTCGACGAATAAATTGGCGCTTTTATCTAAAAACAATTGCAAGTAATACATTTTATTACATTTTATTCTGCTCAATTACTCACTATCGGGTACATTGAGTAGCGTTGTGTCGCAATATGCATCAGTTTCATACCACTTGCCATCACCTCCAAGCTCCAAAATCGTCAATTGAATGTTTTGATTCGGACGAACGACTAAAGATATATGTTGGTTGGATTTGAATTGCAATTAGGTCAAAATAACATATCAACTCACAATTGGGTAACATGCCGCTGAAGTTCAATTTTCCTGTGGCGTATGAAGGCGGATCTAGCAAGTACTTGATTGACTGAAAGTGTTTGCTGAACGCCAACAACATTTTATCATTATCGTCGGCTTGTTGATTTATCCAGTGTAAAAAAGTATCGTAATATTCGTTCGGCGAATGATACCTAAAAGCAGTTGTAAATAATCTACAACAAAACAGGGTTTTTTTTGTGTATTTTGCGGAAAAAACTATGTGGAACCATACCTGTACTTGGGGGGGGGGGGGTTGGGGGGGTCTGATTTGGGGGGGGGGGGTCATCAGTCTGATTTCAATTCATTTCCAAACGTTATGTATCCGTAGCCGTATAATAAACTTTTTTAAAATTTTGGGGAATTTTTGGGAAATGAAGAAAAGTATTTTGGGTCTCCTTCTCACGAACGGAAAAAAATAACGAAGGACTTACGCAGCTTTCTGACATGGTTTTTCAAATTCGTCTGATTCAACTGTCCGCTCCACAAAAGCGCTGAATCCAGTTTCGTAATCAAAACTGCATTTCACATTATTATGGTCGTACGACACAGTATTCGGCGCACTTTGTTTTATTGGTTCTTGAGGTTCATGGAATTCTTCGTAGTGTACTTCTACGGCGTCTAATTCATCAAACTCCTCCTCAACTTCGGCGTTGATCGGAGGCTACAAATAATTATACAACTTAGAATTATTACAATTGTGTGATATTGAAAGACAAATTACCTCAAACGGCGCAGGCTCGTCGATATGTGAGTGCGAATAGGACATATTAGTTGTCGTGAAGAAACAGGAAACACCACCGCTTGTTCAACAATAAATATATAAAATGAGGCCTCACGTTTATCGTTGTAAACGTGAGTAGCTGTACAAAAAGTTGCACAGAGCAGTAATTCGCTTCGCCAACAATCAACGAAACAAATAATAAATCGTAAAGGTTGGTTGTTGTAAACATGACTACGTGGTGAGTAGCTGTGTAACACGTTTTCACAACGTAGTCTAAAAAAATTATGTAAATCCCCAATATCCCCCCCGTCATAATTAATGGTTACCTATTGTTCTGACGGTTGCGATGAGCTTTGACACTTGCTCTCGGCTTCCCGTTTTGCACAAGCGAAGCGATGATGATGGGCTCAGTGGCGGGGCGGGGGGCGGCGTGCGTGAAACGGTGTTTTTAAAAAGCTTTTTGCTAGTGATCGATTTACAGTAAACTATTCATCTTATTCTTTTATTTTCAGGAATCGGATATAACTTGTTTGTCATAACACAAAATGCATATTATAGTTTTATGCACTTTTGCGTTACCATGAACCAAAAATGAAAAGTTTTAGTCACTTATAACGAATGTCGGTGAAATATTTCAAAACCGAGCAGTATTTTACTACTCAACTCCTCCATTTGCCAC
Organism: Romanomermis culicivorax; assembly: GCA_963922205.1. NCBI lineage: Eukaryota > Metazoa > Nematoda > Enoplea > Mermithida > Mermithidae > Romanomermis > Romanomermis culicivorax. The sequence goes on from CAWUHX010000002.1 coordinate 453,575, forward strand.
TATTGCAAATTTAATTGCAACAGTGCCCAGCCGTGGGGATGTGGACCCTGAGGTTACGCACGGCCATGTGCAAAACTTAAAAAACTTAAAAAAACCGTGCAAATGATCAAACAAATATATAAAGAAAAATGTACACAATCATGACTAGAAAACAGAGATGGATAGAGACAGAATTAGGAAATTAAAGAATTTTTTTGTGTTTTTTTTTAATTTAAAATTTTTTTTTTTTTTTTTTTTTGGTTTTAAATTTTTTTTTATGAATGTGCGTAATATAAACCTAACAAAAATAAAAAAAGCAATAAACAAAACATTAACAATTGGGAAAAAAGTAAAACTTAATTTGACAAAAAATAACATAAAACAAAACATAAACAAAAAGAAATAAAATAAATGTTAATAAAACTTAAAATTGAAATTAACGTGCACAAATTAAAACATTTTAACATTACATATATACAAAGCATGGTTTCTTCCAAAACAAGTGTTAATCTTACATGTATCTATAAATTGAAATTGTTAAAACATTCTATTTTCTATGTTACGTTTCAAACTATAAAATTATTCACTTATGTTTGGGGTTAAATTTGTACAACAGCAGTAAGCTTTTGAGCATAACAACCTAAGTAGCGTTTGGAAAAAAACCACATCGAATACATAGTGACTAGAAGTAAACAATGAACACATGCACACATCACAATAAAATGAAAAACTCACAGTACTTACGGCACACAATAACAAACATTACTCTTCATTAAATTTAAAAATTTAAACCAGTATTGAAGGAGGACCTACGCGGGCAAGGAACCCAACCATTGGAATTCCACCAACGTACTCTGTTATATAAACTTACCCCAATTCGCCAGCATACTCGGGGTGCTCCTCGAAGTTGGCCAATGTTTATGTCCGCATCAACATCCATGTTTTCGAATATAGGTGGCGGATCTTCTATTTCGGCAAAGCCTTGGCCAATTCCATTCATAATTACATCATTGAACTGATCAACATTAACATGATTAAGTTTGTTGATCAGTAGATTATCTGGATTTTCTTCGCGGCGTGGAGGGTTTGCACCACGTCTCATGTTCCGACTCCTAACCCCAACTTGTCTATTGTTGCGTCGCCGATGTTGTTGTCCCCGTCACGCTGCACATTCATTGGAAAAAAATTAAGGTAGAGTGCAGACAATCATTAACTTTCAATGTATCTCCTTTATACAGCATAATTATCTTTCTGTTTACATAATGATCTTCCTTTTTCATATTTTTCAAATGATTATGGTTACAATGTGGAATCTATTTACCTCTTCGGGGTGCTCTTATTAGAATGAATGGCAAATAATCATCGTCAATTTCTGGAATCGGATTAGCCATATCAACGACACGGTCTTCATTGCCGTTGAGTAGCTGTTGTTCTTGCAGGGGTGTATATTCACATTGGTGAATTTCCGGAATCGGATTAGCCATATCAACGACACGATCTTCATTGCCGTTGAGTAGCTGTCTGGCCCATCTACGCAAACGACGTGGATGACGCCGGGCATTGTCCACTCTTCTTCGATGTCTTCCAATGCTTATTGATACATGAATGCGAGGCATTTCGAGTGAAAAAATGTTTGTAGAGTAATTCTTCTTTCAAGCAAGAATGATACACTATTCTATTAAGGTGCATCTTAGGGGCAAAGTCCATGTTTGTGCATAAAGGTAAACATTCATTTCCTACTGTAATGTTTACTGGTCACTCATTCCATGTGGACAATGGACAGGAAGCAAAAATTGATTATGTGTTGCGCAATGAAGAATGTTACGAATCTTGGGTTGGATTGATGGGTTATGTATAGAATTGTACATTGGAAAACAATTTTGCAAGCTTGTGTTCTACCAGGAGAAAAATCTGGGCCTGAAAACCTAAAGAAGATAAAATGTCGTTATATTGTTTATGTGAAATAAATATTGTGACTGTTAGATACAATTGCGTTCATGTTTGTACATATATTACATTTCAAATTGCAGGTAGCTGTTTACTGTAACATTGATATTCGTGCCCCATTTCTTCATCGCGCAGCGCAAGCAACGCAACGCATTTTTGCCCCAGTCTTGCGTTTCAAAGAAACAACGAATGACACCTAAAAGTAAGATTGACAACTAATATTACTTTTTGTGTTAGCCTAACGTATTGAGTAATTTTAGTTAATGCTTATGGTATTATTGATTGTTATTTATTTTTCGTATTTTTTGCTTTAGCAAACGACGAATGAAATTGTATTTTTTCGCAATTACGTAATTGGATCCACAGCTACTCACCGTCTACGATAGAAATTAAAAATTCAACGATTTACCGCTTTTACCTCGGCTACTCACACGTCACCAAATAATTCTCTGTCAATATAGACCACGACGTAGCATTTCGAATTTATAGTAAATTCGCCGTCAGCTACTCACAAAGTCAACAATAATTGACATTAACAAAGTCGCTCACAGCTACTCAAGTAATGTATTCGGACGACAACCAATACGACTCCGACGACTACTTCAAGCTAACTCCTAGTTTACCATCACAAGTTGATCAACCTAAAGATGATCTGCCCAAGATCGAATCAAATGCAAATGCAACATCTGCCGAAACGGAAGATACGCCAGTTACTTCAGGATGTGCCATTCCCGTTATGACCAACAGACAATGCAGATTAGAATATAAGGACTTGGATAAGTTAATCGATAAGCGAATTGTTTATTTTTGTGAAACTTACATCCAAAATTAATTACAAGTTGTCTGTATGTTTTCCAACTGTAACTAATATTTAAGGTTCGGCTAACGCAGAACGATTAATCAACAAACCGTCACCATGTCCAAAAGGAGGAGACGTTTACTTGTTTCCATACTCCAGCAAAGAAGATAGTAATATACAGGTCACATTATTTATGTTAACCTTATATAATATTTGTACTTCCTCATAGAAACCTTTCTCCGCGATTGTTTTAATTGGATAAACGATGGAGTTCGAAAACTTCTGAGGTCTAATCCAAAGTATTCAGCTACTCACTACGCTGTCGCCTGCGATCGGAATTCCGAATCAAAGAAGAAATTTAAAAGAATGGAATATCGGCAGATAAATACACCGGCGGACAAACAACTACACGTCAGAGTAGTCCACTACTTTGGCGATGAAAAATATGGCATCAAGCGAAAGCATTATAATTCGAACAGTGACAGAGTCTTTATTCGAAATGCTCCAGTAATCAAGAAACTCGTAGAAGTCGAACTTAAACGAGACCCGAACCTTACCGCTTCTCAATTGTACGAAAAAATTAGAATAGACAATCCTGCTCCACCGGGCCTGGAAGCTGTCGTACATGGCAGAGATTGAAAACAAGTAAATATAATTCAATAGATATCTCAACTAGTACAATTTTTATAACAGTCATACTTTTAAAGTATAAATATGCTACAAACTAAAATTACTCTTTTAGATGTCCAACTTCAAATACGGTATTCAAAATAAATTTCGGCCGACAAAGGACGCCATATACAATTTAAACACGTTCATTCGCGAGAATGAACGCCAATTTATAATGAGCATAGAACAAACGCCTCAAGACTTTTTGCTTTCCTGTATGTTGCCGGACACGCCCGAAATAATCAACGAATTAATAACAGAATATCCAAACGAGCCATTTGTCGTTCTTTACGACATGACGTTTGAATTGGGCGATTTTTATGCGTCAGCAGCAATTTATCGCCAAAAAAGCCTTATCGGCCAACCGGTTTTCCCACTTGGCGTACTTATACACGAGAAAAAATTCAAAGAAAACCATTGTGGCTTCATACAAAAAATTTTTCGACAGCTACCCATTCGTATAACGAATGGGAACATCAAAACCGTTATAATTACCGATCGTGAATTTGATTTCCGAAAATTGATGCCAAACACCATTCACGTTTATTGCTGGTGACACTTAATCGAAAACGTTACTCGTAAAATTACCGATTTGTGTCCCAAAAATAACGACTTGCATGTTGCCATAGTGAGCAATTTATATTCGATTCTAAAATCGGACTCCGAGAATCTAGCCGCATTAAAAGCTGAAGAACTTAGTGAAAAATGGCCCGAAAAATTCAAACAATATTACTTTTCATCCATTGCGCCAGCTGTTCGAACAAGCGGAAAATGGGTGTTGGAACCGATCGGATTGTACTCCAGCTTCTCAGGTGTGTTAATTTTGATATTATTTCAAATATTAACAAACGTAATGTTTTCATACGTCAAAAGCCTATAGTTTTAATTTATTAAAGCAAGTAATATATAAATTTAATTAAATAATTTAAATACATATTTTTTAATTAATAATTTATAGTTTTGATTAATTAATTTAAATATGTATTTTTTTATTAATAATTTATAGTTTTCATTAATTAATTTAAATACATATTTTAGGCGTAACGACCAACGCTAGCGAAAGTTTCAACAAAGTCCTAAAGAGCTGGACTTCTTGGCGAGAAATGCCCATCGACGTGGCCGTTCTCGCTTTCCACACCTTGTTTAATTATTACAACGTCAATTATGACCGCGCCAAATATGGAGTTGGGGATTTCAAGCTCAACGCCCACATTCCAATGAGGCCTGCCAACGAAATGCCGAAACGAGATATAATCGAACCGGGAAAGGTTTTACAATACTGTCGATTTGGCCAAGTATGCGTACAACCGCAGAAGGAAGAGCCAAAATCAGATCACCGCGGAGATGCCGATTCAAATTTCCGAATCGGTCAATTTTTGGTCGAAAATGGAAAGGTGGTCCACGACACCCTATCAAGAGTAATAATTCATAATGTAGTTTATATTTTTTTAAATTAATTTGCAAATTTTTTTTAGTGCTTCAACGTAACCGAAAACGGCAAGGTGTATCTAGTTCGATTCAACCCCACCAGCTGCGGTTGCGGCGACAAGGCATGCGCCCACTTAATTGCAGCTCGTTTGTCGTGCAATTTACCCGTTACCGTAAAGGCAACCAGAAACATCACAAATTTGCGACGTGTTGACAAACGAAAAATAAGCCAATCAAAGTTGGGATGCAAACGTCCTCGCAAGGACGACTTTACGAACATAAAGCCGAAAATTACCGATATTGAATTTGACGACGAGGATTCTGAAACTCAAGTACAAACAGCTACTTGTGATGATGACGTCGAAATCAGGAAGCCTGCAAACACACAAGTAGAAACAGCTACTTGTTATAAGGACGTCGAAAGCAGGAAGCCTGCAAACAAACAAGTACAAACAGCTACTTGTGTTGACGACGTCAAAATTCAGAAGCCTGCGGCAAAAGATTTGGATTTCGACACTCAAGTAGATACAGCTACTTGTGCCTACGATTCCCAAAGTGATGCCGTTGAAAAAAATAACAGCGATTTTACGAATTGCGGCGGGCGTTCAGGGGAAACAACAAATTGTGCCTAGGATGCCGGTCGATTATATGCGAAACATCTTGAGTAAGTGGTTAAAATATACTTGTTATCATTGTGGTTAAAATTCAAATTTACATATTATTCAATTCAGACGCATAGAAGAAGAATGCGAATCATTATTCGATAAGATTGGTAATGCGTCTCCGCCCAATTTCAACTCACAGGCGACAGTTTTGGTTGAATCACAATCGCAAACCACCGAAGCTCTAAATACAAAAAGGTAAACATTTAACAAATACGATCTGCACTTATATATTTTAATAAACTTACATATTCAGACCTACTTTAATCACATTAACATTTTCTATTTAAGAGAGACTACAATTATAATTGATTCGCAAAATCCAACCTGCGATGAAATTGAAGACACAGATTTAATACCGGAAATGCGACCAAAACCAGTAATATTTGATTTATTTTACAATTATTTTTTAGTTGAACTAATTTAATTTTTGCATTCAGATGGACTTGACAACGCTAATTAGTAACAACCTCTCGAATTTAGAACCCGAAGAGGATGAGGAAATAATCGCCCGCCTTAGCGATGTCGACGACGATGCTTTATTGAACGTATCATTAAAATCGAAAGATGTGAAGCCGACATTCTGCGAATGTCAAGTCGATAAAACTGTCAATCGCATGCTTGAATGCGATGCCCAAGTTGCCGAATGTGGTACCATCCCAACTGCGAAAATATTTCCGATATTTATTTTTCGCTTAAAAATAATCGAAGAAAACCCGAAAACAAATTTTATTGGGAATGCGCGCACTGCTTCGTTATTCATTACTTGCGAAATTCGCCGACTGTGCAAAAATATCAACTACAGAATACTTGTACAATCGATCCTGGCCTTACAACTTTCTATATTAAGGCAAAGTTTTGTCCAAAATTCTTGTGACAGGTAATTTAAATGCTGTATTACATAACATTCATGAATTAATTTCATACTTTACAGCTACCCATCGAATTGTCAATGTTAAAATGACATGGGCACTTAAACATCAATTCGGGGAAGCTGCATTGGAGTGGGTGAATTACATATGCTACCAGAAGAAAGCGGTAGAACAAAAAAATATAACCAAAGACGGCTCCGGCACAAAGATCGATTTATACGGTGCCGCCGACGAGTTCTTCTTGAGCCATATCAGCACCATGTACACTCTACAACGCCGCAGCGAGTGTTCCGTAGCCAAATGCCCAATGCGGATTAACACCCAAGAAATAACGGGCTATGCACTGTAAGTCTTTTGTTGATTAATCTCTTAAGGTTTTGAGATACTTGTTAAAAGTTCTTTCTTTTTAAAAAGTGTTTGCATACCCAATTCGGAGTGGAAAAATTGTTTTCCTACGTTTCTGAGTACAGCGGACATTTCTATGACGATTTTAAAAAATTTTAAAATTTTCTAAAAAATTTTAAAAAATTTAAAAAAATTTTTAAATTTTAAAATTTTGATTTTAACGTGTTTCCCTGACCCTGTTTGGTATGTTGAACAAGTTGGCAAACTATTTTCGACATTTTTGAGTCTGAAATTTAGGTGATCCGTGAGAAAATAATCCGGGTTTTAGACATGCATGTCTAAAACCCGGATCACTCGGCCATGGATCACTCAATTTTTGAAGTGAAAAATTGTGTTCTGGGTTCGGGAAACATGTTTTCCTACGTTTCTTAGTACAGCGGACATTTCTATGACGATTTTAAAAAATTTTAAAATTTTTTAAAAAATTTTAAAAAATTTAAAAAATTTTTAAATTTCAAAATTTTGATTTTAACGTGTTCCCCATACCCTGTTTGGTATGTTGAACAAGTTGGCAAACTATTTTTGACATTTTTGAGTCTGAAATTTAGGTGATCCGTACCGAGCCGATACGGATCACTCTGTTTTAAAGTGAAAAGTTGCGTTTGAGGTTTGCGAAAATTGTTTTTCCCCGTTAGGGAGTAAAAGACTTTACCGTTTATGTTATAGTACCAAAAAAGATAAAACGATCGAGAATTTGGCGAATAAACATCTTCGCAAAAATAAGCAAATTTGTGGACAAAGACATGAGAACGGGTCGACAAAATGTCCGGGTATACGAACTTTTTTTGCGCCTACCTTTACGATGCAACAGCTACTCATGTTGCCCCCAATTTATTTGTGCAACGCACCATTCAATGACGTTTTTGCATTGCCCACGGAGTTGACGTTTAATCGACGACAGTAAAAACAAACTGGAGTTGTGTTTTGTTTTTTTCAACTCTACATTTTTCAGATATCATCTGTTGTCGGTTATCGTTTATAACTCCAACCACTTCGCATGCATCGTCCTTCGACCGGGGACTTCATCAAAAGAATATTTCCTTTGCAACGATTTGCAGGAAAAAATGGTACGAGTAGCAGAAGGTAGTGGAAACGGGCATGTTTTACAATATGCCTTGTATTTTCTAGATTGTTAAATATTTTTAATTTTGTTTTGTTAATTTTTCTCTCTTTTTTGTGTCTTATTTACCAGTTTTACCTCGTGCAATTTTTTAAAATTTTATCTCACTTGTTATTGTTCGTTTAAGTTTTATCGCTTTATAAATTTTATCTCGTCTGTTATTGATTGTTAAAATTCTATTGCTTTATAAATTTTATGCATACTGTAAATAATTGTAAAATTGTTATTGTATTTGTGATTGTTTGTATAGTATCTCCATATACATTTTTCCGTTTTTTTATTTTTTTATTTTTTTCGTTTTTCTTTTTTTTAGTTTTTTTTTTGTTTTTTTAAGTACCTGTTTTTTTATGGCTTTTTTTCTACTTTTTTTGGTTTATCCTTTTTTTGTTTATTGGTTATTCTTTTTTTTGTTGTTTTCTTTTTTCTGTTACTGTACATAGTTGTTTGCTTAAATGTAAATAAAATTTGGTACATAATTGGTACATAACAGGAATACTGTGATATTGACTGAAAAATAGATGATCCGTCTGTCTCTATTCGAACTCGTTTTATGAGGTTTCTGACTACATGCATTAATTCTCTTCCAACCCGTAGTTTTTATGTTTCATACAAAAACACCGATATATAAAAAATTTCGAATTAATTTTGTATGAGTGGTCTAACAACAGATTAATAGAATTAAACTGTTGCTAGAGCACCCCTTTTATTTTTTCCCATTTGGGTTTTTTTATCTTTTTTTGTTTTTTGGCTATTCTTACTGTACATAGTTGTTTGTTTAAATGTAAATAAAATGTGGTAATTGGTACATAACAGGAATCCTGTGATTGATTGAAAAATAGATGATCCACCTCTATTCGAACTCTTTTTATGATGTTTCTGACTATATGCATTATTTCTCTTCCAACCTGTAGTTTTTATGTTTCAAACAAAAACACCGATATATAAAAAAGTTCGAATTAAGTATGAATGTGTGGTCTAACGGCAGATTAACAAATTTAAACTGCAGCTAGACTGCATTTTTATACTTTTTTTCAACCTGAATTATTGAAAAAATTTTTTGGTTATTTTACATTTGAATTACCATTTTATTAAAAAAAACAAAAATAGAACAGGCTAAACATTATATCAATGATTTAACAACTGTTCTATCATACCTGCCAAATAGCAGTTATGTACATATTTTCAACTTTCCTTATAAAACATAAAAGTGACGGGTTGCAAATGTATTCCAGCATTGACAACAGAATGTATCGATCTGGTGACTGCACTTGCTTACTTTTGATGTGGTTTTAGACACACGTTAAAAATTCGCGCCAACCCGTCAATTTGATGTTCCTACAGTTTCCTCATGTTTATATACGTATGCCAATATTGGCTCATTAGGATTTGATTAACCAAAAAGGACTAAATCGATGACTTGACGACTGTCCTATCAAAATTTATTTCGTCGACTACGGCAATATCGAACCTTGAGGTTGTTCAATCCTTTTGCATTTTAAGTTAAACATAGACATATAGAAAGTATATACACGGATCCAGATCCGTAAACTTTTTTTTATTCAAACCTAGGTGCAGTTTAACATAATACAAATTCAAATACATTTTCTCCTAAATTTTTTATACACAAATATATGTAAAGTCATGGAATCAATAACTTACCTGTTACCTTCCTTAATGCACTCACCCAGAAAACTATACGGACTCTTGATTGCATAATAAAGCAAAATAAATGGCTAACATTTTATCTGCACAACATTATAGACGGATACAGCTGCGCAATAAAAATACTTTACGTATTCACATATAAAGATACAGATCCGTACACAAAATTTAAATAAACCACTCCACGGATCCAGATTCGTAAAAAAATTTTCTGCCTAAACATATAAGGCTGGGTAAACATATATGGCTGGGAAAACATATATGGCTGGGTAAACAAGGTTATTTGCAATAAAAGTGATTAATGTTTGCTCAACTAGCATTATACATGGATCCAGATACGTACACAAAATTGCAATAAAAAGACTACTAAGACAATTTATTCTCTGTAAAACCAGTTATACACGGATACAGATCTGTACAAACACTACTAATACACATGCATTTATTATGAAAAACCCTACTAAACCAATAAAAACACTACTAATACACATGCATTTATTCTCTGTCATCCCATAGACGTGATGTTTCAATGCTTTTCTCTTCTTTATATACACCTGCAAAATTGACTTTGTTATGTAATTGAACCAACCGAATAATAATCCCGAAGGGATCTGAATGTGCAGAATGTGCCGGCCCTACGGAACAACACCACTGAATGGTTTAACAATTGTTCTATCAGATGCTGAATGGAATCGGCAAATTTAGAACAACATCACTAAACGGTTGTTCAATCGTTTTACAAAATTTTCTTTTTCAAAATGTATTTTATTTTTTTCCATGTAACGGGAAAATACAAAAAATTTACATTCGTCAAAGATCGAAAATCGTGATCCAGAACAAATTCTTTAACCCTAGGTGGAAATTTGAAAAAAATTTTGATGAAATAGTGATCCACATAAAAATCTGTTTATGTGACGGATCGAAATCTGATTAAGTGATGTTAATTTACTCTTAACGACGGTAAAATACGAAAAATTTTACTCTAAGTGAAAATTTAAAAAAAAAATTTGACCCGGATCAAAAATCGTGATCCGGATCAAAATCTGATTACGTGACATTAATTTACTAATCACGACGATAAAATACGAAAAATTTTACTCTAAGGGAAAATTTAAAAAAAATAAATTTGATCCAGATCAAAAATCGTGATCCGGATCAAAATCTGATTATTTGACGTTAATTTACTCATCACGACGGTAAACTACGAAAAATTTTACATTAGGTGAAAATTTGAAAAAAAATTTTGATCCGAATCAAAAATATTGATCTGGATCAAATTATGATTATGTGACGTGAAAATGCTCATCACGACGAAAAAATTCGAAAAATTTTGATCTAGATCAAAAAATTTTGATCTAGATCAAAAATTTTGATCCGGATCAAAAAATCATGATCCGGATCAAATATTCGGGTTCCCGATCAAAAATTAATACATACAAACCCGATCCGTGGGGGGTGATCTGTGATGAAAATCCGGGTTTTAGACGAATTTTCCACGGATCTGGATCACCGGACTGATCGGCCGTGATCCGTGATAATCCGGGTTTTAGACACCTAAAAACATGGTTTGGCGAGCCAAACCCCCGATCCGCCGATCCGTGGTGATCCAGGTTTTAGACACCCGGTCCGGATCCGGATCCGTGGACATGATCCAGGTTTTAGTACTGCCCTACCCCATTAACTATTTAACTAATTACTTAAACCGGACAATGCTTACCCCTTAAAATTAAGAAAGCTTAGTTTCTCAATTTGACTTCCTACAATGTAATGTAGAAGAGGAGAGAGTTTTCTCTTTACTGTTATCCAACACAAAAAAACAAACACTTACATATATAACCAGTGGGCGGGCAAAAGAACATGAAAAATCCCACCTGCTGGGGAAAAACAGTATGAAAGGCGCAGGGGAAGGCAAACTAGTAATAAACATATAATAGCAACAACAACCAAGAGCAAACCCAATGGATGCTGCCTAATTTGAGCTACAGTAAGACGCCCTCCGATGGTTCACCCAGCTCACTCTACTTTTGACTTGCACACCTCTTCTAACAATTGACAAATTTCCGAATGTCTTACAAATCAGTGGAAACACACTACAACAGTTGGGTCTATTTTTGGTGCCAAGCATACATGCACACAGGGGGGGGGGGTAGGAGGTGGAGCCTCCTACCTCAGATACCTAGCTAGCCCCTTTGGCTCAAAATAAATTATCGAACACCCTTATGAACTTTTTCCATGACCTTTGATAATTTTTATGCGTATTTAGTATGAAAAACTTGCTTACTGGATTTTTTTTCTGGCTTGCCAACCCTGCTCACCCCCTCCTAAAATAGAGCAAGAACCCTCACCCCTGGAAAAATCTTTCAGTGCATGTCTGGTGCCAGGAGTGACTGATTCCTCAATAGGGGACTGGTCTCTGAAGGGGAAAAAATGATTTTTTTAACCAGGAAAATTGGTTCAACTGATTGTAATTTTTGTCTAAAAAACTCAAAAATTGTAGTCATGGTTTGCACCAAGAAAATTGACGTTTTTGACAATTTTTTTGTTTAAAGATTGACATTTTCATCAAAAAATTGACATTATCCAGCTTTTTTCTGACCAAAAGTATGGGGGTCCCAATGGCTAGCCATATGACAGATGATTTTTGAAGGGGGTCCTTGCTGATGAGACATGCACAGCAAGAATTTTCGAAGGAGTGTGTCCTCAGCACACATTTAGAGGAATTAAACTGAAAGAAATTAAACTGCTGACATTTCTGTTATCATCTAAAGTGAAGAATCATGGATTTATCCTTCTTCATGGCACAGAGCACCAGGTAAAATTTCGAATTTAGGAATTCTAATATGCTCAAAAATGATTTGATTTGATCTGATGTCTTTTGATCCAAAAAATCCCATGTTTGTGCAAATTTTTTGTGATCTGATAGAACATTTGTATGCTGTTGAGTACACAGGTTCACTAAGTGGAACATAAAGTGAAACATTGATAATGTAAGGCTGAGTCATTTCGGGTGGTGATGTACATGACACCTTTTTAGGAATTTGGAGAGCATGCCCCCATTCTGAACAACCACAGAATTGATACTGTACGTTTTGAGAGTTTATTTGTGTACACAATGATAGCAACAAACTAATGAAATGTGAAAAATATTTGGTTGCAAAAATTTATTTGTAAATAAATGTGAAGAATTATTTCCACAAAAACTTTCACGTTTGGAGGACTGTGCAATCTTTTGAGCTAGTGAAATTTTCCTAATGATCGATTCGATATTGGGTTGTCTGTTAATTATCAGGATAAGGCTGATATTTGGAATTCATTGAATTGGTTAAAAGTTTTGTAAGATTGTTTTGCTCACCAGTGATAACATCGGACAACTGTTGCTTCAACAGTGTAGCATACTTTTCGAATTTCGCTTTTGTGTCCAGATTTGGTGTGTCCGGTTTTTTTTCATACAATTATGCTGACTTGAATTACTATTTTGAGAATAATCAACTTGATTTTGATTTTGCGACCTATTTAAATAATTGGTGTGTCTGTTTTGGGAATTCCGATTTAGATTTCTAAAGTTTGGAGTGATATTTTGAACTAAAGTCGGTGAAGCTTGAAAGAAATTTTGATTTGTTTTATAATATCAAAAATTCTGATTGGATTTCCGAAAATTTTGATTAGAATTTCGGAAATTTCGGTTGGAATTTTGACCAGAATGATTTCGAAAATTTGATATGTGATCACAATTTTGAGTGAAGTTTTGGCCATAAGTTTGATTTGGAGTAACATAACTATTGTTACCTGAAATGTGTCCATTTTGCCATTGGTTGAGGTGGCATTTCATTGGCTTGTGTCCGATTTTTCCACAAACACGACACTGAATGGCAAGCTGAGGCCAGGTGTCCAAAACGATTGTATATGCTGCAATAAATCGATTTTCGATTCAGAACACCCATTTGATTTCCATTGCGATTTTGGCGAATATTTTGTGTATTGCCTGATTCAATCGATTGTTGAAGTTGTGTAATCGTCTCCTCAAGCTTTTTGATCTTTTGATCTTGAGCTAAAGAACAAACTATGTTAGGTTTGTTGTAATTATACAGATCTTCGCCCATGATCTGAGATTCAGCATAGGCTGCAGCTTTAGAAGCATGAAATAGGCTAGTAAATTCACAATACTTCACAGCATCAAAAATAGGAGGCCTGAGACCTCTGAGAAGTATGGGTTTGATGATGCTTACTTTAGCCTGATTTCCAAGATTTGAATGAGCAAAATCTGCTAATTTTTTGAGTGCTTCACTGTTTTAAAAAACAGTTTCATTATGGCATTGCTCACGATCAAAAATTATTTGCTGATGAATATCACTGGCACGGTCATCAGGGTAGATAAGTAAAAGTGTGGTTTTGAAATCATTGTAAGTTTGAGGTGGATTATGTCTATGTTTTATTACCGAATGAAGCTAGAGCTGCATCAGCTAGATTAGCTTCTAGATATGCAATTTTTTAGTCATTGCGTGAATCAACAATGTTTTGTAGTTGCATGAATTGCTCAAAATGTTCAAACCATTCAGAAAGATTTTCTCCAATTACACCTGAGAAAGGCAAGGGTGGGCGAAGTGTAAGCATTGGATTAAATTATAATGCTTGCTTAATTTCATGAGTCTGATTAGCATGATCAAATGTTTTGACTTCCTGAGTTATTTGTCTGAGCTGATCATTGATTGAATCAGTGATATTTTTGAATGATTGTTGGAGAGTTCCTTCTAAAATGACAGCATCAATAAGAGGCATGTTAGCATTGGTTTGGTTCAGCAGAGTTTTGGTCGAAGTTTATAGTAGTTGAGATTAGATCTATTTATAATTTCATCAAACTGTTGAAAAAGAGGAAGCTTTTTTCGCTGATTTTCTTGTGGAAAATCATAATTTCCACTAGGAGAAGCCACATATAGAAAAAAAGAAAGAAAAGTCACTCTGTTGAAAAGTAGTGCTATAAGCCTATGAGCTTATGCAAACAAAGAGAAAATGATTGACTGAAAACCTTCTATGCTTTGATATACAGTGGCCTTCTGGCAGACTGTGCAATAGAACCAGACACAGTATGAAACAAAATGATAAATAAACAATACAATTTTTTATAGGTTGGGTTTGGGGGAAAAAAAAACTTTATGCTAGCCTCCCCATTTTGTCAGGCAGAGGTATGGAATAAAGTAAATAGATTTAGAAAAAGAAATTTATTCTTTTAAAATACAAAACCTCTAACCTGAAAGTTTGGGGATGAGTTAAAAAATGGCCGCTGATGGCATCCTTTTAATATTGAGAATATAAAAATCAATGAAAATTTGATCTACATAAAAACTCCAAAAAACGCCAATACGTCAGAAATGAAAGTTAGCGAGTGTATAGCGAAAACACAAAACTCTCCGCTGAGAGAAGGGAAGACGAAAAACGAAGACTATTTTCCCATATGTGAAACAGAAATCTAACAGACGTTTAATGAAAGTATGGTTTTTATTTTGATAGATAATTCAGAACTTGGTTAACCTTGGATTCTGTTCTGTTAGAAGTGTGGTTTCTGTTTCCAAGCTTATGTGCGTGTTTGTTTTGTGGTGTTGGTTTTCTGGTTTAGAATAATATATGATGAACTAAGTAAAACATAAATATACATAGTGATTAAAAATAAATGTAAAATAAGTAATTATTTTTTTCCTGACAGTATTATCAGTCAGTGAATGGCACAAGAACACATTTGAACAAACCTCAATGGTTGATTTCCACACCATTTTGATGTCTAGGATTTCTATAGACTGTAAAGACCAGATTTTGTGCGAAGCACTTTACTTTAACCAACTATCGCTACGGCGAACAAAAGGGGCACGGGCGTACAATACAGCGATACGGCTAACAACGCGGTCTCGATTTACGATAACGAACGGGCCTCAGTTCAAATGCTTTGGTAAAAATGGCTGCTTGCAAATATAAAAACAGGGACGAGCGCGGTTTAAAACAACAAATTCGATAATCCAAAAACTCTAACCAATAATAATAAAATCATGCTTTGCTTCTCTTTTTATACGACCTTTTTGGCCACTCCCTGGGCATCCCCGGAGGTCATGCTCCTGTCCATCTTCTTCCGCCAATCGTCGCTTCTGGCTTTGCTTTTTATGCTTACTTAGTCACGCCTTTCTAATGCTTTCCTGGTACTGTATGCTTTTCGTGCTTCGCTTTGCTTTCTACGGTGGGCTTGGCCACACCTCTGTGCTTCTGTGCATGCTTCCTGTATATGTTTCTCTGAATAGACATGTTTTGTGGGGCTGTCGCTACCGTTACTCTTGAGACTACTGTCTGGCGGGGCTTTTATGTATTTTACTGTGTGCAGGTGTTGTTTACGATTTTTAGGGGGGATTATGGTAGCTATGGAATGTGTAGTTTAGTGTAGGTTCTAGGGGACCAGCTGCCATATGTGCAGATTAATTGGGGCATCTTAATTGGGCTACTGGGGTGTGAACGGATCAAAATAAAGTACTTCATGTAATTTTATAGGAATGTTTGGGTGTGAATCCCAGACACCCTTGAGACGATAAAATACGAAAATGAATAATATTTAATAAATGTTTATCACATACAGTATGCTATATATTTACAGTACTGCTTTAGCAGGTACGTTACAAGGCCAATGTAGCATCGCATCAGTGGTTCAATATTGGCCTACTCCATCTTTGACTATCAATTTCACTAAGCAATACAATGACAGATGAAGCTGAAGAGAATGAAGTAGGTCCAAGGCCAGCATTAGTCCCAGCTTATGATGATCTTGGGGGGGGGAAGCTGGCCAACATTTTCTAGCAATAAAAGAATTAGAGAGGACCCATTAGTATATATAGTATACATGAGAACAATAGTGACCTAGTATGTGATGCAGGTTGACTGACCCTAGGTCCAGATAAATGAACAAAAGAGCAAAGCTGATTGTTTTTATAAGAAGCCTGCAGCAAAACTTCTCCAATTCAAGTCTGAATGTTTTCATTTGGATTTCAAAGAATTTGTCATGAAATTTCATATGACAATATATAATTCAACACAAGTAGTGTATGAACTGACATTAAACAATAGGTATTCATGGAAAAATTTGTTACTCCAAAAAGTTAAATAAAATGCTGTACAACCTACATACATAAAGCTTGTATTTATGGAACCTTACAATTTTCAAAAAGCAAAATGATTTGTCAATGAATTGCTCTAAAAAGATGTGTTAAAAATATGTCATTAGAAAACATAAACTATTAAGATACTGAGTATTATACAAAGTTGAGAATGCTTAACAAAAATCAGCAAACAAATCTTCCATATTATTATTCAATTTGCCTGACAATGGCCATTCCACTGAATAACTTTTGTGATTGCAAGTGTTCATTCATCCTATTCTACTGCAAAGATCACATTCAGCTTTCGATGACAAGCATTCAGTGTTCTGTGTATGAGTTTTGCAATGTCTTGGATCAACAAGATGTCTAAACTGCCTTACTGTGTGATGCATATATTTTAGTCCATAATCATTGACAGTAATAATAACTTTTTGTTTTTATTTTATTTTCAGCATTTTTGTTATTGCTACTTTTTCAGTAACCATCTACTATTGATTATTGTTCATGATCTCTTAGCATGCATCCTCATTTAACCAGAGACAGTGACAAAAGAATTTTATCTTTTTGATGATTTACACAAAATAAATGTACCAGGCTTTGCAAGGTACTATAAAGCTACTTATTTGTTACTTTCTGATGTTTTGAATATTGGTTTTTAGTAAATATTTTGTTGAATTTTTAGTTGATCATTTACTTGTTTTCCAGTACTTTTTCCCTCTTGCAATGTATCATATTTTTGCTGGTTGTTGTGATAACTGTGTTGTAATTTAAGATTTGAGTCTTATTGTCCCATTATTTTGCATTGTTATGTTTCATTGTATTGTTATTGTTTGTTTGCTTCTTGTGTACTGTTCATATCTCATAGTTTTATTGCCTTGTCATATACCTTTTTGATTGTTTATTTATTTTTTTCTTGTTCTTTTTTTCCTTTTCTATTTTTGTGTAGTTTGCTGTGAATATTTGTTTGTAGTAAGATAACATAATGATAAATACATATACCAACAGAATTCTTCTAAATCAGAAAAATTAACTCTATTCCCATTTTTAAACACATCTGTTCATCAATGCCATTGCTTTCATGCTCCTTTTGGAATTAGTTGAATATGAAAAATCTCAGTTTCAACATGCTTGCATAGTTCAACCATAGAATATGCGTAAGTTATTTGTTGCTGAAGGACGTTTTGAATTAAGTACGAACATGAAACTATTAATAAATATTTTTATAGCAAATGTAAATTAATTGTAAAAATATCTTATCATAATCTCTTAAAATATCATTTTCCACAATGGTTTACTACAGTAACTAAACTTCCAAATTATATTTCTGGCCAGGTAAAATGAATAAATAAGGCTAAAAGCTGGAGAAGAACACATCAATATTGGTATTTCATTTCTCTCTGTACCCCTATAACAAAACAATATATTGGAAACTCTTAAATATAACAGACTGAACTTAGCTCATAAATGTTTATTGATGGCTTTATCCTACTGGCTATGAAGCTATCATGAATATAATGTTACAGCACCTTAATGATGTGTGAGAGTTATTGCCTCACAAGGATTTGTACAAATCAAAAAGAGGAAAAAATATTCCTTAGCATCTTTCTTGCCATTTGCAATGTGAAATCGATGTTATTCAAAGACCTGGTGTTTGTCTATTTTGCAGTTTAGACTTGAAATTTCGGATTTAAATTGCAAAACTTTTTTATCATACATACCTTTTTTTGTATCACCCCATAGATTTAATCCTTCATCACTTTTCTCATGTTCTACATTTGAATGATAGTGCCTTCAAATTTTTTGAACAAACCAATCTGCTCTATCTTTTCACAATTCTGACATGCATTTCATATTTTATTTGTGACACTGTTTATTATGCATACCTTTCTTTTATGTCATTCCATAAAAATGATGTTTCAGCACTTTTTTTATGTTTACACACAGGTGAAAAATTTTGCCTCACAGGGATTGTAATGAACCTCAGCATATCAAAAACATTAAATTTGTTTCCAAGCACTTCATACATTCATCATCTTCAGCATTTCACCAAAAAATTGAGTAGTTGATGTCTGGACATACCTTTAAGTACCACTAATTCTCATTAGTTTTCTATTTTTACCATATTCCTTTCCCCATTTGTAAATGATTACACTGAAACTACTCTAACAAGTATATAGAATTTTCCTCAGCTCTATAAACAATTATACCAAATGATATCCATCTTTTTCAATCCCATGTATTCTGTCCATTGTTCATTGCTTTGTGGAAATCTTCACCACCTGTGTTCCACTTTCTTTGGATGCATTACACCCCACCTCACTTTTCCTTACAAATAGCCTCATTTAAACTTAAATTCCCTGTCAAGTTTCATACCCAAATTGTACTTCCTCCCATCAGGAGAAGTACAATGTGTCAATAATTAGGGATAATTACTTAATTTAAGTTTTCTCTCACTCTGTCAGTTCAAAGTATGATTCCTATTCTTGATTGGAGCTAGAGTGAAGGCAAACCAGTATTTAAACTTACATGATCATGCAACTAATATAATAACAATGTATTGTGCACTGAATACAGCAGTGATGTGATACCCTGCACTGATACATGGAAAGTCATGGGCGTGTGTGGTGGCCATGGTGGGTGGTGGCAGTGCATAATAACAAACGACACAAATGGTAAATTGGCTGTAGGAAGACATTTTTGAATCCTAATCAAAATTTTCAGACACCACTGAAACAAATTACTCCACTCAATTTTGGATTTTGTCCTAAATAGGTCATGTGGGGTATCAGAGTTGATTGGGAAAAGTACTATATATTCCACCTATTTATGAGTGTGATGGCATTGCTTTTTTCTGGCTGGAAAAGTAATGTCATAATGGTGGGAGGAAAGTCGACTATGTTTTGTATGGATGCCACTGGTGGCAAATTAAAAAACATGCCACTAGTGGCGAGATTTTATGGATGCCACTGGTGGCAATTAAGTATAAGTCCTATCCTATAACATGGAAGTGACACAAGGTCCTGATCCCCCACCCTTGTGTCTAGACATAAATTTTGATATATTTATTGAACTACAAAATATAATGTCAGATAAAAAATACCAAGGCAAAAGAACATATTACCTACAGTCTTTATATAGTATGCTTGTGGAAAAGAAAGAAAAGGATGGCAATCTTTTCATGCAGAAAAAAGTCATGAAACTCTTAGGCTAGATAAAGTTCATAGAAAAGATTAACCTTTTGTTGAATGAATCATTAGATTTTTTTGTTCATCATAACTTTAGATCCAAACAGCAACTTTCCCTGCAACATGAAATAGTATCGCAGATCGATATTTTTCTTGATAAGATGTTCAATCACTGCCTTTGATTGCCATTGGAAGTCGATTTTTTCTTTGGCCAAAATTTGAGAAAAGCAATGATCTAATTCCATTTTGGTACTGATGTAAAACTGTCAGTGTTCTTTATTCCAAAATCGATATTTCTTGTATTGGAAACATTGCTTGTATTCATTATTGATCAAGCCCAAAAATTTGGCAAATTAATTTTCTAATTGATGATTTTTGAAATTTTCATTCAATTAATTTGAGTCTTTTGCTGTGCTTAGTCATGATGTTACTACCATTGATTGATGAAGATGATTTAGATTTGTTGAATATCACTGGTAGATTTATGCTAAGGCTTCCTAACCCTTGATGATTTTGATCATACAGGTTGAAAAAATCCAGGCATGTACATGCCAAATTCCCCTGGATGTAAACATGATGCCTTCTTTTTTCAAACTTTAAAACTCTGATTGGATGCTAAAACAATTCCGTGTGATAGATAATAGACTGATTTCTATGGGGAAATAAACAAATCTCCACTTTTGATAATTTTTTCAATCAGATTTCTGATGCACTTCTTGTTTGATAATGCTGGACTTAATTTTCCTACCCAATATTCTTCCCAGCAGATGAATAAAAAGTTTGAATTTTCAAATGAATCCAGCAAGGTGAATGTGATTTGATTGAACATTATGTCCCATACAGATCTGTTGGGAGGAACAATCACTACACAATATTCTGATTTTTGATGTTCACTTGTCAGAACTGGTGTGATTGACTTGTTGAATTCTTACTATTCAACCCAGTAATAGATTCTTCGCTAGATTTCCTTCGATTTCATTTACATCTGATTGATCATTGCTCGACATCTGAAACAATCAAAACTGTTTATGATCAGCTGCACTGAGTTTGTTCCTTACATGTTTCATGCTTGAATGTTCCTTACATGTTTCAAAAACTACTTATATGCATTGCTTATTTATAAGGGCTATGTATACCTTACACATTGAAAAAGTAGCTAGCATACATTGCCTACACCTTCAGGTTGTATATACTACCTTATAGGTTAAAAAATTTGAAAGACCATTAAATGCATAAGTAGGGAGTTTTATCACCTGTCTTTTCTTTTTTCTCCTGTTTTTTAAAACCTAGAAGTGGTGGCTCACCTGTAAACATTCAACAGAGGTCATTCATTTGTTAGGTATGATTTACATGCATGGCTGTTCTTCTACTGTGACTAGATCAGCAGTTGGACAATATTAGTCAGTAGGGAAATTAATAATAATTTTTCAGAATCAATACCCACAAATATGCTAAAACAGACCTGATAGAAAAGCCAAGGGAAAGGAAATTTTATAAAATCTAAACAATAGTAAAAAATTAATACTCAGATATCTACAGAAGAATAGACCTAAAACCATAAAAAACAGGTCCATTGCTCAATATTTTTGTAATTGTAAGTGTGTGTAGATTATTTCTTCTTTCTTCAAATGATGGTTAAACATTTGAAAAAGACGAAAACAAAGTATTTAAAGGAAGTAACTAAAAAATAAGTTACATAATGTTTTAGAAAAGATGAAAGATGTCTTGTCTGGGTCTAAACACGACCCGAGGGCACAAATGAAATTGCAGGGAAAGGAAACCTTTTGTACAAAAAGAAGAAAAACATATTTTTTTACCCATGCAAAGAAATGTGATTTTCCAAACTTTCATTCTTTTTCACAGTTTGAAAACAGTATTCTTGAACCTTCTTTTCTGTCTTCCCCTCTGTTATCCAAAGTGGGTTGGGCAGGAATTTAAGAGTCCAACTTATATATGTTCAAAATTTCGATTTTTGTTTTTTTCACATTCATTTATTTTTTATATATTCAGTTGCTAGAATTCTATTCTGGTTCTTGTGTTTCGTGTTCTTCCATGACTTAGTTGTATGATTCTTTTTCAGATTGTAGAGAACTTGGCATTAGCATAAGACACCTGAAAATATAAAATTTTATCATATTTTATGGCTAAGTTCACCCTTGCTGACAATAGATTCACACCCACTTCTTCAATTAGAAATCAGAAGTGAAGAACACATTTAGTTAGAAAATGGTTAGAACACAATATTCTAGTAGTTCCTCTTCTGAATAAAATGGTTTGTCCTCCATTGCTTTCTTGAATTCTAGTTCATTAATAGCCTTTGGAAGTTTTGATACAGCTATAAGCAAGAAGTTAAAGGTATCAATTATTCTCATTGCCCTTACTTCTAGCATAAGAATTGCAAAACCTGAAATGAGAACAATACAGATTCAGTGTTAGAAGAAAGCACACAAATTTTACCTTACACTGCCAATGTAGGCTTTACAGCCTTCTGCTCATGCTAGTATTCCAGTATGAATTGACTGTCAAAGGCTAGGGAATCATGAGCCAGGACTGTTGCACTTTTGTTTTCTGCAGAAAACAGATACCTTCAAAAATTGTTGAGACAAATATTTCCCATGAAATATGTCCATTGTCACCACCTCAATTGGTACAAGTTCCAACATCTTGCTGACAACAGATGCCACAAAATCTGTACCTCACACAGCAAATAGGCACAATGTTATTTCCAGTCTGACACAAAACCAAATATAATCCAAGAGAATGAGCATTGGTTTTCTCGTTTTAAATATCATCAGTTAATTGGAAAATTGAGATAATTAATTTATCTACATATAACAGAGATAATTATTTATCTACATTTTACAGTTTTTAAGTAGCTTTAAAAGGACAGAAAAGAGACCATAGAAATGTTGGAAAAGCAGGCTTCTTCCACGAAAATCACTATATGTACTGCTAAGTCCAAAAGCACAAAAAATTTTGCTATACAATTGAAATATTATGTCTTCTTTTTGCCCACAAAAAATACTAAAGTTAGTGTACTGCTATGATAATAAATCTACAAAAAACTATTTTAGTTGACAAATTTTAATTTTCAAATCTTAAGACACAATCTCTGTAAGAATCAATCCAGACCTGTAGTTAAGTGTGATAAGGAAAGAATTATTCACACTTCGAAAATACGTATTTTGAACAGTTTTTGGTGCTGAACAACACGCCAGTATTCCTTTGACCTAAAAATCAAAAGTCGTTTGGTAACATCAATCCAGAGGCTCAAATTTTTCGCAGTTTTCGAAATTTTAGGTCACAATCATTGAAGGCCTAGAAGTGAACAGGTATGCAATGTCGATCAATAAAACTTTGTCAGTGCATGTAACAATGTTCAGTGTATATACATGACACATAAAGATATATGAAGCATCAAAATCATACTTCACACTGCACATTAGATTCCACATTTCAGCAATTTTCAATGACTCAAGTTCACACATTTTTGTATCCTGTGAAGTCAAATAACTCTACTATGATATGGCTGCATCCACTCGCCACTTACCTCAAAATTTTACCAAAATGAAAAAAGCCACTGAGTGTGCTGCAGTGAAACAAGTGGAAGCTATTTTTGAATTAAATTTTTTGTTTAAAAATGAACTTGTTCAATTAGAATTGTGATAATCCCACTAAAATTTTTATGCATTGCAGGCTGACATCTTGATTTTATACTCATACAGTTGGGTCACAATATCAGTGTCCCTTATAATAGAAATTATACACAGTAGAATGTATTCTTTATATTGTTGAAAAAACTTCTATTTCAAATTGATGTCCCATTTACTGGAAATATTACAATTCTATCCAAAATCGACTACATCGCAGCCACAGTATGTGGTTAAATATCCACGAAGTTGCATCAAAGTACTGACACCTATTGTATATTAGAAAACCATTTTTTTGATTAACTTTAATTGTTCAAATTTTCAACAAAAAGTGGCAAACTCTTTGGATTGTTTTCAGATCATGGGAGGTTGACAGGGAATCTACTCAAATCGAATAGAAATATTTGCCTTACACCAAATGAAATTTTTAAAAAGTCATATCTACATACTAATAGTAGTTCACTTCCATATTTGAAATTAGAATCAAATATAGCTGAATCTTTGTAGGGTTCTTCTTCATCTTCACCATCACATTCTCCTCCCAGGTTGCTACTCTAGAATGTAGTAGGATCTTCCCAACAATGGCTGGCTTCCCCAGCCCGGATTCTGGTAATTTGTTGTGGTGTTGAGAAGTCAGATCTGGCAGTAACGTAGAGTTCTCCTCATTACTTCAGTGACAACTCCAGCCTTGAATTTTGTATGATGTACAGTGCCACTGTTGTATTTTTCCAACAAATATTTATGTTCTTATTCTGTCAAAGGTGACATTCCTTATGCTTTTTCAAAGCCCAATCTTTTTCCATAACATTAAATGAGTCAGCTTCATAGAACAATTCCAAAGCTTCTTGAACTTCAGGCAAGCCAAGGGTCAATCGAACAGTTTCTAAAGTTCTACAATAGCTCAACCCTTAACATACTAATCAGGGTGTTGAACACCCCTTCTATTTTTTCTGTTTTTCTGTTATGAAAGCTGCATGAAAACTGTTTTATTATTTATTTTAACAATAAAAACATAAAACATGCCATTGGAAAATGTTTGCATTGGTGCACTGTCCTTCCATTAATAGTCCCCAGTGTGAAACGATTGATTGACCAAACCTTCCTTGGGCATACTGATATTTTCTTCTCCAATATAAACCCCTAAAAAGTCAAAAACTATGATCAGTAAAGCCACATTTCTGCCAAAATCATATCCGTAGTTGAAGGGGCAATGGAAAATTAGACAAACTTGGGAAAAAGTGCCTTTTTTTGGCCCTTATTGGGAAAATTTTTGATTTTTTTCGCCCCCCTCCCAACTGGTCGGACTCCTTACAGGCAGGGGCTGTTGGAAGGGGAGCCCCAACCTATGAATATTTTCTCATTACTTACCATTACAATTGCTCGAAATTGATAAATTATCTTTGTTTGGACATTGTGTAAAAAATGAATCAACCTGAAAAGCAGAAAAAGTGAATTTTGGAAAATACATCATGCTAGGTAATTTGATGTGATGAAAAGCTTTCCAGTGAAAAATGGACGCACTTTCTGACTGCATTAGCTGAATTCCTTGGCAAAATCTGCCTCGGGTGTGGAATATAAAAAAGAACGAAAAGAACCTGGGAAAAATTTAGCATTGAACGAAAATTTCAATTTTTCAGTGCTGGCTACAGTATAACAAACACAATATGCAGCTTTTCTTGAAGCGCAAAATCTTGTGGATCCAATTGAAAAATCTACACTGTTTTTTATCACAAATTGAGAGAGATATGCTGCATCTACTGAGGCTTAATATTTTTACTATGATGTATTCATAGCACGTTGTCGGGGATGGACATAGTCTATCTCCAGGTTGCGAAGAAATAGCCAAAGTCGACGCAAATCGCGTCGATGCGGATTTGCATAGACACCACGCATAAAAGCATTGGTCGTCTATGTTTTTGGTCATTCTATGATTGATTGTTTATTTTTTAATAAAGACAAATCGGCGGCCCAGTAGGGCAATTTTTATATTTATTGTTTATATTTTTTGGTGGAGAATTTCCGCCCTAAATACAACGACCCGCCGCCGGACATTATTTGGATCACTCGCAGCGGAGGGAACGCAGGTTAGACCCCGGACTTCTGGAGAGCCACTCAGCGTGCAAGTCTACATTTACTACTCAGTTCTCGGCCTGACTTCTAGATTTGCCCCTGGTTTGAAGTTACTTGAGCTCAGGGTGTTACTTTATCTTCTGCCGTTCTTCGGGACGAAAGCAGGAGATCTTTGTTGAATTTGAGACCAACTGAACTGTTGCAAACTTATTCTACCTAGGGTTTCGGCCCGATTAGGTGAATTAGTGAGTGACTGATTAGGTCTATTTTTGATATCAAATCCTTTATTATATTTCTCAACCTCAATACAAGTCTCATTTCAACAAGTGGTGGCTTCTGACTCTCAAAGTAGCCAAAAATCAGAGGCAAACTGGAGGAGTCAAAAAACCTATTGGTTTTTATAGAGAACTCGGAGGTTACAAAATGAGTAAAGACAACCTAGGTGGCCTCAAGAGTTCCAGTTTGCCCAGAACACCACTGGGAAAAAAGGCCCGTGATACAGAAAAGTTAATTTTCCTAACTTCAGCTGAAACTTCAGCTGAAGAGGACAATTGCTCAGATCATAGGCCTTTATCGGTGGAAAATGAAGGCAATCGACCTACAACCTCGACAGCTGTCGAGAGGGAGGATGACGATGGGATATTATCAGCCAAGGAAGATCAAATTTTTAAAATTCCATCGTCGATGAACCTCCCGAAGAGAGGCGAATATTTACAACCGCCTATGACGGGACCCCCGCGTCCATTACCAAAGATGAACATTTCGGTTTTGGATCAACAGCAGCGCCGGCCGATAAATAAACCCGCCCAATTATTCGAGACCTACCATCGATTATATTGGGACAATGAGCCGGAAGCACACCACAAAAATCCTCGAAAGAGCTCATTGGAGGATAAACTGGACCAAATCATGAACAGGTTAGATGTTTATGATAGCATATTCGCCAACATTGCTAATACAGGTTCACAGAAAGCCAGTAAGGCAAATGAACCGAGGCAAAGCAATGCTGGTTGTTTGGAACAATGTGGTGCATTGAAGTTTGAGCAGGCCCAGGAAGAGTTAGCATGGCAAAATGATGGTATCACTCTTCAGCAAGACTGTAGATGGAAAGACCAAAAGTCAAGTCTCGGTCCTAAAGAGCAGTATATGCCTCATTTGCCCACTACCTCAAAGGTGGAGCAGAGAGTGAGTAGTTGTGGTTTTGACGAAGGCGTAAAAAACCCGAGTCTGATAAATCCAACTATCTCACAACAGAGCAGTTGTATTAGGGGAGAGACCCCAAGTGTCAGGCAACAGGTTATGCCTACAATGATTCCGATTGATCCAGCTTTATGGGTCAATCCGGCTCAGGTAGGCCCAACTGTCTATGACATTGAAAGGGCAATCAAACCGAAGTTACTGCAATCTGATATGCCAAGTGAACAGGTTCTTGCTTTTCTAGTGGAGCTAGAAGGTGAGTTTCGAAAGAATACTCCCGATGAGGTGAAGCTAGAAGCATTAACCTGTTTGTCAAGGGACTTGCCGAAAGAATTGGCCGAAGAGTCAACGACATATAGGGAGGCCCGAGACAAGATTTTGAATTATTGTGCTCCAGACTGTAACCTGGACATGCTCAAACGGGATTTATTGGATATTAAACAGGAACCCGATGAAGCAGCAACCAAATTTCTAAAAAGGGTTAGAGCACATGTGAATCTCGTTTACCAGAGTGAAACAAAAGAGTTTAAAAATAAAGTAATCATTGAAACCTTTATCTATAGAAGTTCTTTAACTTATCAATTAGAACTGCAGAAAGACATAGCAAAATTCAAAAATTGGTATGATTTTTCGCAGGCAGTCTATGAGATAGAGTTAAAGTACCGGAATGCGATTAGAACATTTGGGCCAAGAGAGCAGCCCATGATGATAAACACGGCACAAACGGAAATTGCTGAGGAGCAGCAAGCCGATGTAAATGTAATCCAAAGGCCTTATGAAAACGCCCAAAAGCGCAATAGGGACTTTAGAAGACCAAACACAGAAGGGCAAACTCCAATGCAATCTTCGCAAAATCAATTGATAGATATAGCAGATGATGAAGTACTTGAAGTACCTCCGCAACAGGCCATAATGCCTCGGCAACAGCCTGTTGAGGAGCCAAAAAAGGACTCCCTCATGGTGGCTTTATCTAAAGAATTTATCAAAATGGCACAATGTTATGAAGAGATTAGGAACTCGACCATAGCTCAAGAGGAAGCCATAACTGCTTTAACTCAGAAAGTTGATTAAGCAAAAGCGAAAAGTCAACAAGAGGTTCAGCAGCAAAAATGGTGTACTTACCACGAAAATAACACTCACAACATGATTGACTGTAGAACCTTGAATTTTTATAAAGGTCTACAAAATCGTGGAAGGTGTGGAAATAGTGGAAGAGGCTTTGGAACAGGAAGTCCTAGAGGAAGTTTTGGAAATTTCTGAGGTAGAGGAAATTTCAGAGGTAATTTCAGAGGAAATTACAGAGGAAGTAGAGGAGGAAAGGGGAGCTTATCAAGTTTCGTTTCCTGATGATGAGGCGGAAAATTTGCAAGAATATGCCGAGTTTCAGGAATATGTAAAGTTGAAGAAGCTCACGGAGCAGATGAGATTGTTACAGGCTACCACCCAGCTGATGTTACCAGGACCAAATCTAATGGACCAACAACCAGTAATGGCAAATCAGAGTTCAAATACCCTGTTGGTTCCACAGAAGGTAGTTAGTCGGTCGCAAGCCTCCGGGCAGACAGACCAACTGCGGACTAGTGGTGTTAATAGTGTACAGCAAGAACCAATGATGGAGATGAAGTTGTGTGGCCTGCATAATTGTGCCGTGGAGAAAGAGGAGAATGTGCCAGAAATGGAATGCAGTGCCGAGTATGGTAGAAAGGCAACTGCAGAGGAACTGGATATGTTAGCAAGATATCCTAGAACACAGCCATTTCACATTAAGGTAACTGTGTGTTCTACTACTGCAAAGGCACTGATTGACACGGGAGCTCAGTATTCGGTGATGTCGGGTGATTTCTTGAAAAAATCACTTGGACTGGAGTATACAGCATACCCTAAGATCCTAAAAGTCACTGTCACCGATGGTAAAGTAGTTAGTGCACATGGTTACATTCAATTTCAAATGCAATGTGATTATGGCCGTTTTCCAGTTAAAGCTATCATAATACCAGGGTCCGCAGAGGATTTAATATTGGGAACAGACTTCCTAGCGCATCCGGAAGTCAATACGGTAATAGATTTTGGAAAAGGTTCAATGACCATGATGGGTGTAAAGAAAAGTATTGATTTGCTAACACCTGATAAGAAAGCAATTCCAATAGTTGGGATGCATAATCGGATGATAGCAGAATCAATGCAAGAAGATTCTATCCAAGAAGATCAATGTTTGACAATCGAGCAACTGGAAGATCTAGTTCCAGTAGTGGCTTGTAATAGAATTTACATTCCACATGGAACAGATCAGCTAGTGAAAGCTACATTGTGGAATAAATCCTCGGCAAATAGAATAAATGGAATCATCATAGAAGGAGATGATTCAGAAACAAGATTCAGAATTGATGATACTATAGTTGACAGTTCAAAGGAGGACTTTGTATTGATGATCTCCAATAATAGGGGTTCCAGTCGCCTGATAGAACCTAATCAAGTTCTTGGTTACTGTAACTCCGTATTTCGGGGAGAATCAAGTGTATCAATTTTGCAAGCAGGAAATAGTGGACAAAGTAGCCTAGAGGGCATTTTGGATGTCAAAGAATCAAAATTCGATGGAGTTGTGTTTCTGGAAGCATTGTACAAAATGACCTCTAAAGCTACAGTGTCGGAGGAACAGAAAGAGATGGCGATACAGCAACTCGTGAAATAACGGGATGTATTTAGCCTACCTCATGATCCTCTGACAACAACTCCCCATCTTACTTGTAAAATTAATACAGGTGATGCTAGCCCTGTGGCAAAACATTACTACAGAGCTGCCATTGAACGCCAACCATATATCAGACAACATGTGCAAGAAACGCTGGACAAAGGAGTCATAGAGCCATCAAGATCGCCCTGGGCGGCGCCATTATTCCTAGTAGGGAAGAAAGATGGGTCGCTCAGGCCGGTTGTTGATTTCAGAGGCTTGAACGAGGTTACGAAGGATGATCGATATCCAATACCAAGAATGGATGATTATCTGGACTGCCTCGGGAGAGCAAAATTTTATACAACTCTTGACCTTAAGTCTGTTTATTGGCAAGTGCCAATGGAAGAAGGCAGTAAAGAAAAGACTGCTTTCCTGTGTCAAGAAGGGTTGTTTCAGTTCAAAGTAATGCCCTTTGGACTGAAAAATGCACCAGCCGAGTTCCAGAGGATGATGGAAAGAATCCTTCATCCTCATGTTTGGAAGATATGTCTAGTTTATATAGACGATATCATAGTGTTCTCCAATACGTTCGAGGAACACATGAAAATTTGAAATTGGTCCTGGATGCTCTGAGAGGAGCCCAGCTTACACTTAAACTGGAAAAATGTGAATTCCTACCAAAGAAGGTACATTTTCTTGGTCATATTTTGGATTCTAATGGAATTTCGCCCAATCAGAAAAAAGTGCAAGCTATAAAGGAGTTTGAATTCCCGGACTCGATCAAGCGCATGCGAAGGTTTCTCGGAATGCTTCAGTGGTGTAAAAAATTTATACCACATCTGGCAAAGCACGCAGAACCTTTGTATAAGCTGACGGCCAAGAAAAGGAATAAATGGCTGGTCATAGAGGATCATTACAAAGCATTTAATGCTTTGAAAGAAGCACTGGTATCGGTTCCATTTCTTAGGTACCCAGTAATGGATGGCTCAGCCCAGTTCATTCTGCAAACCGATGCCAGTGGAACAGCACTAGGGGCTGTTCTGTATCAAGAGTCTGGAGACGACAAGTGGGTCATAGCATACAATAGCCGTGTGCTAAAGGAGGACGAGAAAAAGTGGTGCGCAACCGAAAGGGAGTGCCTCGCGATTATCTACGGCCTCAAAATCTACTGGCACTATTTATTGGGGCAGAAAGTTTTGATTAAGACAGATCACAGACCACTGTTATCAATGAAGTTAACACAACAACAAATGACAAATTGAAACGGTGGTATGCGATCATAAATCAATATAACCACAAGTTAGAATATGTGCCCGGTAGACAAAATGCTATGGCTGACTTTCTCTCTAGAAAGAATGAGCCAGAGGATGTGGTGAAATCACCACCAAAGTGGGAAAGTATGTTCAAATCGGATGTTGTTTCCTCTGATGTCAAAGGAATAAAAGAACAAGAACAGCAACAAATTTCCTTGGTGGCAGAGAGGAACAACATCTCCGAGAAGAATAAATCCCACAAGGAGGAGAAGGAAGAAGAGAATGCTCGAATTAGTCCTGAGGACGAAAGAGAGCATTCTAAAGGAGTAGAAGCTGAAGTAACCCGAAGCAAAGCTCGTGTTTCAGAAAAGGCGCAGAAAGAAAATCAGGAAACTGATAAATCTGTGATACCTACGAAACAAGACAATGTGCAGTGGTTATACCCAAGAAAGGAGGAGGAATTTGATAAACCGGGAACATCAGGAGAACAAGAGATATCTATTGGCCTGATCCCAGATGACTTGATGAGCAAACTGCAAAAAGCAGACGAAAACTTAAAGCCAATCTGGGACAGATTAGGTGAAAATAGCACAACGAAGTATCACATTGGGTTCTACGAAGAAAATGGTGTATTGTATAGGGAAACTGAGGCAGAAAGCAAAGACCAATTGGTCGTACCCGCAAACCTCAGGGACTCCGTACTGCATCAGCATCATGGTGCTGTAATAATGACACACCAGGGTTTCAAAAGAAGTCTGAGTGTCATGAAAATGCATTATTGGTGGCCTGGCATGGAAAAAGATGTCAGGGAGTGGATAAAATACTGCGTTGTCTGTCAAATAGCAACTGCAGGAAAGCCATCCATTCCTCCATTGATACCCATTGTGCCACAAGGTCCATTCAACATTGTATCCGTGGATAAAGTAGGAATTTCGCCTTTGGGAGAAAGAATGCCTTATGTTATAGTTTTTCAGGACTATTTCACAAAATGGGTTGAAGCTGAAATGATCCCAGATCAATCAGCAAATTCAGTTGTGAATGCGTTCTTAGAAGCTATAATATTTAGGCATGGAACACCAACGAAACTCCTAAGTGACAATGGATCTTGTTTTACTTCGGATTTAATGAAATCAGTTTGTGATTTATCAGAGTGTAAGAAGATCTTCACTACTGCTTACCACCCTCAGGGTAATGGTATGGTAGAGAGGTTCAACCAAACTCTAATAAAACAACTGAGAAAAGTAGCTATCGGTGAACCCGATAGCTGGCCAAGATATCTCTAATCAGTGGTCTTTGCCTATAATGCTACCCCACACGCAGTGACAAAGGCCTCGCCATTTGCCTTGTTACCGGGCCATGAGGCAAAGTTTGGGATGAATTTCTCAAAAGCACTTAAAGTAGTAATGCCCATGAATTATGAGGCATATAAATTCATCCAAACAGACCACTTAACCAGGCTTTATGGTATTATTGCCGAAAATATCCAGAAAGCAGCGGAAGCAAGCAAAAGATATTTCGACAAGGAAATTAAAACCTCGGTTTTTAAAGAAAATGATTGGGTACTTCTTAAAGTTGATAAGCAAAAGAAACTAGGCTTAACTTGGGAAGGACCCTTCATTATAACTGATGTTTCCGGGTTAGAAGATAATGTCATAACTATTGCAGGTTATGATAATCTTCTGCTACGGCAAAAGGTTTCAGCAAGTAGGCTGAAAATTTTTCGCTACGAGACTACACGATGGCAGAACTACGTAAAAAATCGATCAAATGGTCTTACTGTACCTTCGCAATTAGCGGAGAGTAGTGCGACGCCTGATGTAGTTTCGTAGCGGCAAAATCTGCCGATTTGCGTGTATTTATTTTGTATATTTAATAAATATTTATTCCAATTGTGTTTTGTTTCGGTTAAAATCCGTTTTAATATTTTTTGATATGTAGGATTGTGTTTTAACAGAGCGGGGGAAAAGCTTTTAAAGCAAAAGACCCGTTTTTGTAAATTTTTTCATTTTACAACTTCTTGGTTAACAACTCAAAATCATTCAAAATTTTCAAAAGTCGTGTCCCCCGTCTGCTCTTATTTTTTGGAATCTTTTTCGAAAACATTGTGAATGGAAGAACCCTCCCGTAAGGTAATTTGCAGCCACAAGGGGATAGACTGTAAATGTTTTATACATCTGTCTACTTTTCACAGCTGCAAATCCGGTTTAAAAAGTTTTTTAAAATTATTTCGGTGCAAAGAATCGGGTCCAAAAATTTCAAATGGGTACGCCGAATGAGTGTACTCAAACATACAACGCAACGGAAGATGAAGTCCAGTTTGGGGAGCCGCACCCGCAGCAGAATAATCGATATTTTTTGGTCGTCGGTAAGCAACCATTCTTTATTTGTAAATAGTTAGGTAAGAAAATGAGCGGAGGTTACGCTCGTCAGGGGTGTTTTGCAAGACTGTTTCTGTGCCCTTTCTCAGACGAGCTACCAACTGGGAGTTGAGAATTTAACACAAAAAATTAGGTAGAAGGGGGTGGCAAGAGTTGAACCTAGGTGATCCGAAAAAGACTTCGGTCCAATTAGGTGATCCGATTAGAGGAGGTTTTTGTGGAGATCGAAGTTGTGATCGATTAAGCGCTGATCGAGTAGCAAGAGTGTGTCGGGTTAGAGTGAAAAAAAACCCACCTAATTTCACATATTTTTGCCTATCAATTTTGGTTTCTATAAAGGGACACCCAACGGCCAGAAAGGCTAAAAATCAAGTTCCCGCTCCAAAATTTCAAAACTTTCAAAAGTTAAACGGTGTTCTGCACAAAGGTGCTGGAGTTTTCCCCAAAGGTTAAAGGAGTAGTAGTGGGTAAAATTACCCAAAGAGTTCAAAAAGGGTCACGAAAATGCACATAAAAAGTTAGTAGAGTATGTCTGTATAAAAATTTAAATCTCTCCTGGATTTTTAGACCACATTATCCATCGGGCAATGCGGATAGCAGAGTAAGAAAGGTGGTTTTTTGCCACTTTTGAGTTCCCGCCAACCAACCCCATTGAGCCGACAATTGTTCCCATGGGAAGTGTGGAAAGGGTGGTAAAACACCTCGAAAGCAGCACTTTCAGAGGCATGAACATTGTCGACTTCGATGTAGAGAAGGTGAACCGCGAGGACGCTAGAAAGCTATTTAGGTGGGGGGTGGAAAACGAAAAAGGCAACCAGTTTGCCAGATTAATTTCGTTCGCCCACCTAAATGGTAAAACAATCGTAATCGATTTAACCTTGCTGCAAGAGCAAGAGTGGAACATCTTGTTACACTTTTTATGCTCAGCGACGTTGTTAGTCGGTTACGCCATTTTGGAGGACATAGTTTCAATTATCAATGTCTGTGGATGCGGAAAAAGCACCGATGGTCGCGACTTGTCTGATGCGATTAGATGTAGTATCAAGGATGGAAATCTCGGAAGATACTATGACCTAAGCGTCACTGCAAAGTAGATCATGGGAAGCGAGATTACCAAATCCGGGAAAGCAGGTATCTGCCCTGAGACATTGAAATTGAAAGGCCTCTTTGCTGAAATGTATTTGGCTGATATCGGTCCTCACCAGACTGATTTCAGTCTTTTACGTAATAGGCAAAGTGTGGCCAAAGAAAGAGTCCCCGAAGAGATACTGCAGTACGCTGGTATGGATGCGCACTTTTCTTTGGCAATTTTTATGGGGGCATTTCACTATGGGTACGTGATTGAGCTATGTGGGGGAGTTGCTAACTTTCCTCACAATATAGTCCATCCGTCCCAGATTGAAATTCTTTCATATAAATTTTATGAGTTTTACTCATATATAGTTACGGATTATAAACTAGGTAACTTTGTGGGTACACCTGATATTGTGGTTAGGCAGCCTGAGGCCACCTACCACATGATGGGCCAAGAAATGTATGCAAGATGGGCCACACAAGTGCAAGAAATAGGGCCTAAATTCCGTTGCCACTGGGACATCTGCAATCCTAGGAAAGGGAAAGAAAATTTGCCGTGGCGGGGCATCTACATGGGGGGTTTTCCGTCAGGGTAAAAAATTAAAGCCCTATTCCTATGATGAAGCAAGTTATCCCGACGACGACGAAATGATTAGGCCTGAACAGCGCTTGTCGGCCAAGGATAAGTTGCATCTACAGTTAGTGGAGGAAATGGCCCAAGGGAAGCAGTATCATGAGCTCACGCAGCCAGCGTCCTTAGTGTGGTTCATTGACACCAGGGCCGTGCCAAGGATTTTTGCGGCCTGGTGCGAAGTAGATTTTTGCGGCCCTATTTTTTAAAATTAGTAGGTATATACATCTATACAGTCCTAAACGTCTATGCAGTCATTTTCACGTGAAATAAGTCTTAAATGGGAAATCCTATTGGTGTTGCACATCTCATATTGCAGAAAAAAGTTTTTTTCTTGCATCACAAATCAGGATACATAAAGAATAGCATAGGCGAGGCAACGAAATTTTCTATGTGTATTACGTCCAACTGAATTCACACATTACTGAACGATACTGTGGCTACGTATACAAGTATACAAAAAAATTTTTAAAACGAACAAATAACATATTTACAACAATATTTTTCGAGCCTTTTGGGCTGAAAATTCAGATATAACTTCTGAAAAGTCAATATTGGAAGACAAATCGTTTTCAATTGAAATAATGGCCAATGAATTTAGACGATCATCTGACATTGTTGACCTCAAATACGTCTTGATTAGTTTCAATTTAGAAAAAGATCTTTCGGCAGTGGCAACAGTTACCGGAATAGTCAACATGATTCGCAAAGCAATGGACAAATTAGGTACCACTTCCAGTAACCTATTTTTATGTAAGCTAGTTCAGCTCAAGTTCTTGCGGCCCCTAGTGAATGATGAAACATCAAATTTTCTGTTACACAGAAGTGCACATTATTATTTTTATTCGTGTTCGCATTGTCTAGCATACATATAGTGTACAATATATGTATACAAAGTACAAACTTAGGTCAGTTAAGTTTTTGCGGCCCCTAATTCTTTGCGGCCCGGTGCGGCTGTACCCTTCGCACCCCCCAAGGCACGGCTCTGATTGACACAGCAAGAAAAGTTGTCAAATTACCCCAGGATCATCAAAAGCAAGCACTACTAGATGCCCTAAAAACCATCTGGTTCATGTGCCTATTGATATTGATCCTGGAGTGGGGTACTTTGACAAAGATCACTGGAAGCCTCAGCTGGCGGAGTATGCTAAGGCATTTGAGGAAAAGCGGTTCTCAGAACTGCAAGCCGCTTGTGCCTTAGTCCCGCTGGCCTTTCATGTGATCTGGCCCCATAGCAGAAAGGAGCTGGACTTTGTAATGGCCGAAATCTTTAGTTATAGGTTCATCACATTGTTCAGCCCAGAGCTACAGGGCAAGATAAAAGAAATGGCTTGGCGGTCAGACGAAAGGTTATCCCATTATCTTTTGTTGGCAAAGACTCTTCCAAACATAGAGTATGAGGTACCCCGAAAAGGTGCTGGAATATATGTTTGGATGAATCGATTCGGATTTATGCTGATTCGATTAAGATAATGGAAGAATGCAGATGTGTGCGCGCCAATCCCTGGCAGCCCTGACACAATAACTACGGACAGTAAGAGCTATAGCTCAAATCCGTATTATTATGTTAGGTTCTACCATATCGAGCTAGCACAAAGGACGCCTTCATTAAGATATGGGGTAACCTGGCAAACCAAAATCGACAAGGTTGGAGACGTCTATGGGTCATTGGCAGAAAATAGGGAGTATACTATAGCCTTCCCTAAAAAGATCTTTGACTATAGACCTCTGGCCTCGGATTTACCGGGAATTCAGCACACATTTAGTTATAAGACAGGTGAAGGTACTGTCACCAAATTAGCTGGCAAGATTAGTCCCACCAAGACTGATAGTCTGAAAGGTCAGGACAAACAGCAAGCTGAAGTAGGTGTAGTTGAATTTCCGATACTTTCAGGTCAGGAAGTCCAAACGTCGGAAAGTGAAATCTTCAGCGATGCAGTGGGACTGCCGGCTGAGGATGAATCCCAAGACCAAGGACTTGATGATGAGGACGTGACTGAACTGTCGGAAGAAGAGCAGCAGCAAGAGCAATCCGTTCTGGCAATGGAACTGATGCAAGCTCAAACTGCTCAGACGCAGTCCGAACTCGACAACCAGCGTCGATTAGAGGTTATTCTAAAGATGGAAGAGGAGGCGAAGGAAAGGATTCGACTCCAACGTGAGCTAATGGAGGAAGAATTGGCGAAGAATGCGGTGATTCACAATGAAAAACTTCGTCAAATGGCAATTCTATTCAGACTCCAAAAGGACGACACCGCAGCGCCCGAAATGGAAGCAAAAGTAGTCGTATTAGAGCCACCATCACGGATGAAGGTAGACGACGATATGGCCTCCGACAAGCTCGTTATTGACGAAACGAAAGAGGAAACGCCCGAATTGGAAATGTCGGAGAGCAAGGAGGTAATAGCGTTCTCTGCTGATGGGGGTGTTCCAGGTTTGTATTCAGCCAAAGTCGTTCAGAGTATGAGAGAAAAGGGTTGGAACGACGAGAAAATATTATTTATGGCTGAAAGGAAGAAGAAAATGAGGGTGAAGGAGAAGGAAAGGAGGAAGAAGGGTATTAAGGGAGCAAAAGCAGAAGAGAAAGAGGAAGACAGTAAGACGGCGACTTCGTCCGTCATATCTACCTCAACTTCTAGGATTACCTCCACTACTACCCCCACTTCTCAAATTACTTCTACTTCAACTGGAACACTGTCATTGGCTACATCTTCAGTGGCAACTGCAACTCAAGATAGTACATCCAAGACTAGTCAAACTTCAGGCGCAATAGGCCTTGCGATGGGGAAACCGATGCCGAAAGGCCAGGCAAAACCCAGCAAGGACCAAAAACCGGGAGTGGCAGCTAGCCACGTGCAAGTGGCTGGTCCTAGTAAAATTAAGCAGGCACAGGCTGCTCAGGCAACTGAAACGCCGGAAGTGACTGCGGAAAAATTCAAGGACAGTCTCTTGGACTTCTGGGGTGTCTATCAACCAAAAGCCAGAGAATCTGGCCCAATATCATTTTTCACGAGTGCAGTGGCCAAGTATTTTGCTTTCGAGCAATTTGAGTCAGAAAGGGTTTCTTCATGGTGAATGATGCCGTTAGGGAAATCTACCAGGATTATGAACAACAGTTCAGAATCCAGGGAGCTTTTCTCTATGATCGGACCAATTTACCTGAAGAGCTCTGGGAAAGAGTCATGTATGACTTTCTCCCCAGGTGGCTCAAGACGGAGAGAGCACCTGATGTGTTTTCCTCAGTCAGGTATTTGGTTATGATGCTATTCCTCATGTTGGAATGCGCCCCGCTATCCCCGATGCATATTGGAAACATTTATGCCAGGGCAATGGTGGCGGCGAATAACCGACTGTTGAGGGTGTATAATAACCACGATACCCCTTTGGAATACAAAAGGGCCTTTGGATCAGTGATGCTTAGTAGCAATCACCAGGTCAGAGTGATGGGAGCCAAAAGAAGCGCCAGTTCAGACTTGCAAAGCTCTGTTAAATTCAGTAAAGCTCAAGACGGAAAAACTGGTGCTACTTTGAAGGTTCCCGGACCTCAAGGCCAGGGTCAAGGCCAAGGAAGCCAGGAAATAGCTCCGAGTATGCAAGAAAAGGTGCAAAAGACTGGTAACCACGGCCGAGGCCAGTTTCAGTTTCACAACCCCAACAGGGGTGGTCATGGAGCAGTGCGTGGCAGAGGTGCTGCGCCTCAGGTGCAAGGTAGAGGAGGCCAGCAGGGCCAGTGGGTATGGAGACCTTACTGAGGTCGTGGAGGAGCCCATAGAGGGGCCCAAGGAGGCGGCGGGCCGCAATGGTAATTTAGCCGCATAGATTTTGGCCGTTTTTTTGCATTTATTTTTCATAAAAAACACAAAATACAAAAAAATATAAAACCACAAAATACAAAAAAAAAATATAAAATACAAAATACAAAAAAAAATTTTTTTTTTCTTGATTGTTGCGCGCTTTAAATTTCTATTCGTTTTTTGTACCTCGCATCGCCAAAAACGGGCATGTGTAAAAATTTATTTTTTCACTTAATCTCATTTAAATCTTGCCTTATTTTTTCTTTTTTTTATTTTTTGCTCAATCGATACGCCCGGGAGATTTTGATTTTTTTTTGTGATACTTGTACTAATGTACATATTTTGTAAATTATTTAGATATTTGAAAAATTTTTTTTGGAGAGGGCAACGTTGGAAAAAAGGCGGAGACTTCACGGCGAAACACGCAACCGGAAAGAGATAGACATATAAATGTTCTGTCCCTGGCATCCAGCATATGGCACGAAACGAAAGGTCACGGGATGGACAGCAACCGAAGAACCTCGGCCCTGGTGCAGGTCAAATTGGATTTGGCGGTAGGCCAACAAAGTCAAGCCAACACGGAGTCGTCGATCCGTCGGCGTCCAGACCAAGAGGTAGCGCATCCGGATGGCCTTGTGGACATTCCAGTATGCCTGGTAAAAAGACTTGACATAAGAGGGTGGTCATTCGGAAAGCTTTCGGCAAGGGGGCATGAATAACCAAAAAGGTTCAGAAAACTGCTTTGACTGTATTAGGGCCTGAAAAGGTTCCAAAATTGTCATTGCCGCATAATATGAATCTTTTTAACCTCCCATTGGTCAGTTTCGAGGCTCGCAGAGATAGCCAAAGTCGACGCAAATCGCGTCAACGCCGATTTGCATAGACACCACGCATAAAAGCGTTGATCGTCTATGTTTTTGGTCATTCTATGATTGATTGTTTATTTTTTAATGAAGACAAATCGGCGGCCCAGTAGGGCAATTTTTATATTTTTTGGTGGAGAATTTCTGCCCTAAATACAACGACCCGCGGCCAGACATTATTTGGATCACTGGCAGCAGAGGGAACGCAGGTTAGACCCCAGACTTCTGGAGAGCCACCCAGCGTGCAAGTCTACATTTACTACTCAGTTCTCGGCCTGACTTCTAGATTTGCCCCTGGTTTGAAGTTACTTGAGCTCAGGGTGTTACTTTATCTTCTGCCGTTCTTCGGGACGAAAGCAGGAGATCTTTGTTGAATTTGAGACCAACTGAACTGTTGCAAACTTATTCTACCTAAGGTTTCGGCCTGATTAGGTGAATTAGTGAGTGACTGATTAGGTCACTGATGCAAATTTCACATGCAAGGATTTTTCCTTACTGGAAAATATCCGAATTTTTGATAGAAGCAGCTTTTGTTTATCAAGAATTGAAAACTCTATATTAACTGAAATAGCTGTTTGTAGACTAAACGCCCTAGCCATTCATGAACTTTAGTTTTTTGTGCGCTATAAGGAGACATCACAATATGTGTACTATATAGGGGAAATTTTTGGTTCTCTCAGCCTCAGCAGTTCATTTTTGTGGGAGAATCCTGCTTTTTCACAATTTCTTCCATTTCATTCTTGACAGTTTAAAACTACCTGAAAAGTGTGAAATGGCAGATTCAAAAAACATTTCCATACAAGGTTGTAGAGCTTTCCAGGCATATTCTTAGGTTATATTTTAGTGGTCGGGGGTCATCTGTGTGACCAGTGGTCAATTAACTCATCAAACCAATTTTTTGGTGGAGACAGCCTATGACTTACACTGTCACTAATAATCATCCAAGTGAACACGCCTGATGAGTGACCAGTGGTCACTCAAACTAAAAGATGTATTTTCTGATGGATAGTACTAACACGCAGTGTAATTTCGAAAAAAAGCAGATGTAGATTTATTTACAATTTTTTTCATCATGACAACTTATGTGTCCTTGCATTTTTGTTCTTCCTTCGAGTTTTTTTCACATTCCATTAGTTAATTTGTTTCTTCATGTTTCGTCTATGCTTGTTCATTTTCTTCTTGAAATCCTTAATCGCCTAATGGCATATTTCTCAGATTCTGAACACAATTTTGATGGCTCATAAATTTCAACTCTTATTCAAGTCAACATTTAAAATTGAAAAATTCATTGCATGTGTTTACTGCCAGTATGTTTGCCTAATCTTGCATGTGATTTGCCAAAATGAATGAGTATGATGCAAATTGTACCAAATGACCCAGTAGCAAGTTCAGTGCCATGATAGGCAGCCAAAATTCTATTTTTGATAGTACCCCAGCAGCTTTCCATTCTTTGAGCATTACAACCAGTCCTTGGATAACAAAATGATCCATATGACTTACAGTTTGATGAATGTTGCCAAGATTGTGCAAATTCGAACTAGCACCCTATTTATCAATGCAAATAGCAGAACCTGATGTTGAATGATGGATTCCAAGGTTGCCACATCACATCTAGGAACTATAAAAAAGCAACAATCATTCGAATTCTTGTTATCTTTGTGCATCATTCCAGATAGTCATAGGCCCCTTATTTTATCATCGTAATTATGACACGGTGCCCCAACTTGATCACCACGCAACAGACATCCTCTTTGATTGGTAACTTGTTTTTATATGCCTGTGAAATAGCTTTCATCAATTTCCAGGGTTTGATTTAGACTATCCAATGGTACTGCATTATCTATTTTATTGACTAATAATTATGGGGTATATTGGTGCCAGTCAACTGAAGTATGGTCAGTTACCTCTCCAATCGAATCACCTTGCATTGTTCTATGCAAACTTCTTCAGCCCAGCTATCAAAATAACTTAATCCATGGATAATTTCATGCTTACACATCTGGCATAATCTGAGCATCCTCAAAAAAATCAGATAAGCTCTTGTTTGGTTTTTTTATAGTTCTGCCTGGTGCTCAGGGTCAGTGGAACAGGCCTTCATTTTGATTAGATTAGTGAACACAATAGTGGATGGATATCAATTTTATTGCTGAGAATATTTCTTATGTCATTATTTCTAAAAGAGGTATGCATATTAGTTGGTTATAAAGAGTATAATGCAAGATTAATATAGATTATAAAAAATGAAAAGAAAAAAAAATGGCAAAATAAGTAAAAGTAAAAAATAAAAATCAAGGAGCAGAGAAAAATGCAACAAATAAAAAATCATTGGTAATATTTTTTGTCACATAAAATCTTAGTGAGATTTTGTATTCTTTTGTAATATTTGCTAAAACTTAGTCAATTCTGATTAATAATGTTTTTGCTTATTTTTCTATTTATAATGTTATTCACTAGCCTCAGCAGGATTTATCAGAGTTTTAATGCCCCAGCTTTTGAAGCAAACATTCACTAAACCATTTGATTTCCTAATATCAAGTTTTTTCATCAATGGTACTAACATTATGTTTCAATAGATACAGCCAAGGACACGATTGGCTCTGATGGAACTGATGATAGAACAGTGTCATGCACTTTTCTCTGTTTCACCAATCATCCTCTTTGAAAAAAGCATTGTTTCAGTAGAAAAAAGCTCAAGAAAAAACGTGGCATGCGCTTTGTGTGAAAATGTAGTGAAGCTTTGACCTCAGTCAACATTGTGGAAAGATCGAAAGACAGAGATGCCAAGAAAAAAGTTGGCACCCTACTGATTTGTCTTTGGAAATTCAGAATTTTATCTATATAATCACTAAATTTCAGAGTAATAAATCAAAACATGGTAAATCAAAGGCACAATCATCTGATACCAAATACAACTGTGGCAGTTACCAGAAATATTGGGATAAAAAAGTGTTGGACAAATGGGTGCCATGCCATGGATGTCAAGACTGGTTTTGTGAGGCTTGTTGGTCTGATAATTTTAATCCTGGTGCGGCATTTTATTGTGAAAAATGTGCTGGAATCTGTTGATTTTGACTAGTTGTACAATCTGTGTCATTTTGAATGCTCAATTTTAACATTATTCGATCTGTTATAGTTTTATCACACAGTATGCCCAATTAATATGGGGTAATTAAGTATTATATCATTGCTCTATGTAGTTTGAACAATTATCATCATTTTTTGTGTTATATTGGTATTGTGCATTTTCCTTTCTTCAGAGTAATATGGAGTAAAATAGTAGGCTGATCCAAACATTGCTAAATGCATGTTCCCCTTGAGAGTTGTTCAGTGCTATGTGAGACAGTAGGGAAATTGTTACAGAATGTTTGATACTCCTCTAAAAGTCATAAATATTGTTGCTTTTGATAGAATAATAATGAATCTATAACATGAAAGTGTTCTTTTGGAGTCACTCACCAAAAAAATGATTCATTCAACTCTAAATTCCCATCAGAAAAGTTTCATTCCTATGCAACCAATAAGTCTCGATTTTATGGTCGAATGTACTTTAGATTTGATACATTGACTTTCATTCCTTAAATTTCAAACAATCAAGTCGAAATTATCTTCAATTCGCATCATTACTATATTTTTTGTTCGATTTTCTCTATTGTCCCACTTTAGCCCTGACTCAGATGCAATGTGAGACATTGCATAACTAAAAAAGGCTATATTTTTTCAGACAACATTACAGAATGGTTGAACCTGCATATAGACGAGTCTCAGGTTAAAATTAAGACTATTCGATGACTTATTGCAAATTCCACAAAGTGTGTCCCACATTAGCCCATTCACCCTATGATAAATTATTGTTGTCTGTGCACAAAAAAACGCCTGTGGTGAGCAAAGGTCCTCAGATACATTCTCAAATTTCAAACTAAATATTGGAAGAACAGCCCAAATTTTTCTCCACCACATGCTGTAATTGATGGAATGAACAGCAAACAGGGGATAAGAAAACTACAAACTAAAAAATAAGCACATTTAAACGTTGCAACATGATCCTTCAAGAATTCCTAATGAATAAACAGAATAAAGTTGAATAAGACCAGCACTAAAATTCCTCAATATTTTTCGCTACAGTATATTCCAGAAAAAATTCAGAAAAGATCCAAAAGAATTAATGAAAGGCCGAACTTCATTGATTTTCTGGCAGGCAGTGTTGTCAAGCCCAAATGGTATGATTGAAAATGCCGAGCATCAGCTTGACTTTGATGGGGTTCCACTGAATCCCCTTTGAACTGCATCAAGGCCAAGGATCTTCAGTTGCCTCCGTTCCCATGACCTTTCTTTTTGGACCTTATGAGTGATGCAGTGGATGGAAAATATATCTGTCTATCTTTTCCTGGTTGCATGTTTGGCCATGAAGTCTTTGTCACCTTTCTAGCACACCCTCTGCCAAATTTTCTATAAAAATCTAGGTAATTTACATATTATGTACACCAAAACAAGTATAACAAAAATCGAAATTTCATTCATCATAGTGAATTGAGCAAAAAAAACAAAACAAAAAGGTAAGGCGAGATTTGAAACCGAAATAAAGTGAAAAAAATAATTTTTGCACGCCCTTTTCAGTCATGCAAGGTACAAAAAAGAATACAAATTCGAAGTGCCCAACAATTAAGAATTTTTTTCTGTAATTTTGTGTTTTGTTTTTTTTCTACTTTTATGAAAAATAAATGCAGAAATGATGTT
The DNA here is from genome assembly GCA_963922205.1 of Romanomermis culicivorax. Lineage (NCBI taxonomy): Eukaryota > Metazoa > Nematoda > Enoplea > Mermithida > Mermithidae > Romanomermis > Romanomermis culicivorax. The sequence continues at coordinate 497,745 of CAWUHX010000002.1, forward strand.
TTTGACCCAAAATTTTATGTGGCTATTATTTACTGTTACAGCCTGCCACCTCCTTACTCTCCTCTGTAGCCTCTGGCACGACTTCTGTAAGGCTTCCATACCCATTGGCCCTGCTGGCCACCTCTACCTTGGGTCAGTGGCACAGCACCTCTGCAATGCTCAGCTCCACCATCTTCCCAGCTGGAGTTATGGAACTGAAACTGACCTCAGTCATGGTTACCAATCTTTTGCACTTTTCCTTACATACGTAGTGGTAATTCTTGGCTTCCTTGGCCTTCGCTTCTGAGCTCTGGGTACCTTCAAAGTTTCACCAGTTTTTCTGTCCAGAGCTTTACTGAACTTGGCAGAGTTTTACATGTCTGAACTGGTGCTCCTTTTGCCACCCATCACTCTGATGTGGTGATTACTACTCAACATCACTGATCAAAAGGCTGTTTTGAATTCCATGAGATTATCTTGTCTATTATATACTCTTAACAGTTGGTTCTTTGCCACCACCATAGCCCTGGCATAAATGTCTCCAATATGCATCAGGGATAGTGGGGCCCATTCCAACATAAGGAATAACTTCATAACCAAATACCTGGCCACAGAAAACACATCAGGCACTCGTTCTCCCTGGATCCACCTAGAGATACTCTTCTTCATTATGGAGGCAGATTTCTATAATGGCATCATTCACTATGAAGAAAAATCTTTCCGATTCAAAATAATCAGAAGCAAAATAATTGGCAACTGAGGTGGTGAAAAATGAAATAGGGCCTGGCTCTTTGTTAATACGCATCCGAAAAGTCCAAGAGTATATCCTTGAATATTTCAACAGTCATTTCTGGCGTTTCAGTTACCTGAGTGGCCTTCAACTGTTTAATCTTTCCATGGGTAAACACTTGACCTTGATCAACTGTCATTTCAGCTTTTTGGCTCTTGCTAGGCTTTTCTAGACCTATGGGTATCAGCTCCCCATCACAATGCCAATTGTGCCGGAAGTTTGACTGGTCTGTGATCTGCACTCCTAGTTACCAATGAGGATTCTGCTGCTGATGGCATTCTGGTTGAGGTAAAAGTAATTAAGGATGTAGGAGTCGTGGTGGAGGTAATCATAAAGGTTTAAGTTGAGGTAACAGTCAAAGTGATCATCTAACATTCTTCCTCTTTCACCTCTACTTTTGCTCCTTTGCCTCCCTTTTTCCTTCTTTCCTTCTCCCTCATTCTCATCTTCCTCTTTCTCTCTGCCATAAACAAAATCCTTTCATCATTCCAGCCTTTGTCCCCCATACTTTAGACTATTTTGGCTGAATATAAACCTAGAACTGCCCCATCGGTGGAAAAAGATCATACCTGTAATTGGGGCAGGGGTTGGGGGACAGCCCCCCAACTTGGTCAACCATATACCCAACCCACCAGTTTGGAAAAAATGGCAAAAAAGTGCCCTTTGGCTTTTTTGGGAGAAATTTCAACTTCTTTCGACCCCACCTGCCAACTGGTTGAACCTGTTACAGGTTTGAAAAAGATATAACTATCTTACTATCCCCCATTTCTGAATCATGCGTTTCAACTGCATCTTCATCAATGATTAGTTTATTATGGTCTATATTGTTCTCTACTTTAATACATGAGGGTGGTGCTGCCTCTTGTTGTACCACTAGAAGCACTACCTCCCATGGCTGCCATCCACCTGGGCTACATAGGCTTTCATCTTTGTCATTCTTTCTTTGAATTCCCCTTGGAGCTTCTCTAGTTCGAGTTGAGCCTTTTGAACTCTACCATCATTTTTTCTCATAATCACTAATTTGACATTGGGCCTCAAGTTCAGACTGTGTCTAAGCAGTTTGAGCTTCCATCAGTTCTATTGCTGGAATCAGTTCTCTTCCTGCTGCTCTTCGCTCTTTTTCCAACAATTCAGTCACATCCACATTCTGCCTCCCATCCTGCTATTCACTTTCAGCAGGCAGTCCCATTGCATCACTGAAATTTTCACTTTCAGACATTCGGACTTCTTGGTCTGAAATTATCAGAATATCAACTACACATACTCTAGCCTGGTTTCCATCTTCACCTACTCAATCAGGGCTAATCGATCACAAGGTTTATCTCCATGGTTGATCCCTGCTAATCCCCTTATCTGCCACTTTGCGGAAACCAGAAGGGGTGAGAATGGCATCAACTCCCCTAATTTGATTGGAGTCTTCTTCAGATCACATAGGTTCAGCTTTGCCATCCCCTCTTGCTAAACTTTTCTCTCTTGTACTAATCACCCATTTGGTAGCCTGTCTGAGAAGGAGCACAGAGATAGCCTTGAAAGATAATCCTGATGAGCTTAACCTCCAGTTATTACTCTGATTAACTATTTACAAATTGAAATATTAATCTTACCAGCAACTAAAAAATTGTGGTTGTTCTGCCACAGGTATGGCATTCCAAACTTGACATCATCATGTCATCCGTCACATTCTATATGAGCATTATACTCATTTACCATACCCCTTTCTGAATTTCTGAGCCCATAAGACTTTCCAAATAATTTTTTAAAATTTAAAACCGCTTTTATAGCTGTGAAAAGTAGACAAATGTAAAAACATATGCAGTTGATTTCCTTTTGACTATAAATTACCTTTCAGGGGGATGCTTCTGATAAAACTCTTGAACAATGTTTGGAAATATGAGAGCAAGGGCAGGACACCACTTCTGAAAAGATTTGAATTAGTTGGATTTGTTAATTAACCAACAATGTGTAAAATGGAAGATTATTGGAATTGGGTCACTGGCTTTAAAAGCTCTTCCCCCATTCCCCCAAAAACACAAACTAACATGCCAAAAAATATTTAAAATGGACTTTAACATTTATAAGATACTATTAGAATAAATATTTATTAGAAATACACAATATGCATTTGCAAATTGGAGCTACTGATGGCTCCCTTTTGTTTTGTGCTAATTTTGAAGGTACAGTAAGACCGAGCCATCAATTTTTCCCTTAATTCTGCCATCTTGTTGTCTCATAGCGAAAAACTTTCAGCCTGCTTGCTGAAACCTCTAGCTTTAGCAAAACATTATCATAATGTGCTATAGTAATCATGTTATCTTCCAATTGTTAAACATTGGTTATAAACTAGGGACATGTTATGCTGTGCTTCTGTAGCATGATATTAGTTAGATTGTTGGTGTTAGTTAAGTTAGTCATATTAATCACATTTTTCCAAGTGTTGTATGCTTTTACAAACAGCATTATTTCAGTAGTATACCCCCGTTCCCTGGCCTGCAATGCTATAACATAGGACTATGTTATAAGTTATAACGTTGCAGGTCAGATAAGATGGGCATGCTGGGGCATGCCCAGGAAGTCAGGAAGGCAAGGCAGGATAGGGGCATGCTGGGCCATGCCAAGGATATCCGGAAGGCGAGGCAGGATAGGGGCATGCTGGGGCATGCCCAGGAGGTTGGGATAGACGATGCCCCATCTACCCCAACCTGTTCAGGGTCTTACCTTTTCCTTTTTCAAGCCCCTTCCAAACGATCACCATATGGAGGGGTGGTTGCCCTTTGGACTTGGATGCTGATCAATTTGAAAGCTGGTTGATCATTGTGATATATTTTTGTTGTTTTTGTTCTCTTTTTCTTATTTTTTTCTTCTTTTTCTTCACCCTAAAAATAAAAAATACAATTCCTGCATACAGCAAATTTCTGTACATTTGGTGGCCCCTAAAAGGGTCGTTGGGTTTTTGAATGTTCAACTTAAAAATCGCCATCAGCAATTAGTAATACCGATGAATCGTAATAATTCGAAGTCCATTGCATTGTTCAACAGTCACTACCATAATTGATTGGCAATCGTTGTATTCCCAATCGTGGCCGATGACTTTGCTGCAATTAAAATGGAAAATTTGGCGCCTGTCATATTTTTTGACATTGACTCGAGTTATAGGGCCATACTCAAAGGCATCCGAAATGTAATTGTTACGCCTAAGTTAATGAGAATAACAAAGGTCCAATAGAGCTAATGCTAATCATAAGCAAAAACAAAAGAAAGCTTACTATATTTCCTTTATTAAATAATAATAACAATAAATAAGAAGTTCAAAAAAAATCTTGTGGCACACTGAATTTTGAGGTCGATCCTCAAGCTTATATAAACAAATAAAGTACACAAGTATGCAAAAATGTTATGTAAGAAAATATGATGTACTTTGTGATTTTTGAGCTATAATTCAAAGTATGTACTTAAGCATATATAAAAAGAATATTTTAGTTTCTTACATGACTTCTAGTAATTAGTCATCACGTAGAATTTATGGAGTACTTACGTATCACAGCAAAGGTGTGAAAAAACTAAGTTACTAAATCAAATTATGACATATATTCTAAAAAATATAAACATAAAGCTAACGTGGTCTCTCTTGACATAATCTCGAATATTGCAGCTGCTAATGGAGAAAAGACTAGGCGAAGATCTGTTTTTTTGAATGGCACATTGCCTGGCGTTTTTATCGACATGTTTCAGAATATGACTGAAAAAAATATTCTCCTAAAGGAATGCAGATTCACCCGAATGATAAATATTGTATTCACCATGTATTATCGAGTGCTCATTTCTGGCTACCCTGTGGTTTTTCAAAATTTCAGTCCTTTTTATTTATATTTTAAAAAAGCATGTCTTATGCTTGTCTTTTTAAAAAACATATATTTCCAAAAATGCATGTCTTTTAAAAAAAGCTCATGTGTTTTGTACCTTGAAGACAAGTCAAAGGTCATCATATATTTCAATGTAATGGGGGTAATAAACAAAAATAATTTTAGAACAATAAAAATAACAGGAAAAACTGATTAAAATAAAACAAATGACAAAAATAAGGAGGGCGCCCACGATGGTACTGTGTCTTTTATGGGTAAAGTCAATCGGCCTGAGAAAAAAGTTTACTGTGGACGTAAATCATGATAGTCAAATAAAACATTATCAAAACTGTCTAATTCTAAATCGATATTATGCAAAATATAGTGTTTATGAAAACAAAAAAACAACAAAACAAAAACAAACGAAAAAACAAAACAAATTACGAAAAATATATAGGTAGTCATTCCAGAGGGCGAATCCGAGGTCAATTTGGTTGAACTAAAAAAGTGAAAAATTTACAAAAAAAGAAAGGAAAAAAGAAAATTTTCTTATCAGGCAGAATCCCTAGAATTTCAGTGGAGCAAAGCATAAGGGATGATCAATGGGTCGTCAAAGGTCAAGTTAATCATACTGGAAAATGAAATAATTAGTAAGCTAGAAGGAAATGCTCACACTTGTAACTTACCAGGCAGAATCAGTCGGCAGGCCTTGGAAGGTGTACAGAATCGTAGTCTATAGGCGAGGGTCCAAGGTGGTCCAAGGCGGTGGTGGTGGAATCAGTGGTCAGGGATGGTCGAGGCAAGGTGGTTCCAGAGTCAGAGGTGGGAGGGCTAAAATTTCATCAAAAATGGAAAAATATCAAAAACTTACTTCAGGCTGAGACAATTTAGTGTGATTGTTGTTGAGGCAGTTTGGGGGCAGCATGTGATGTCTAATTGGCGAAGGGTGGGCAAAAACGTCAAAGGGGCAGTCAAAAATGGGTCGGTGGTGAAGCAGCAGTGTGGGCTGTAGTGGATGCTGGTAATGAAATTGTTGATCATCTGAAAAAATTAAAATGTTGCAAAAATTATGCAAATTTATTTTAAAAAAACTTAGATATCCAGTGGTAGTGTTCCAGGGGATGTCAAGGCAATGGGGGGTCTGAGGTCTGATGTTGCACAGGCAATGCATACACAATTGTGCATGCACCGCAATGTAAAAACTAAACAAAAAAATTCTCAACATTTTTTTCAATGGGCAAAGTAACAAAGATGATGACTGATGGGAAGTATATACCTATGATCGCAAAATCTGAATAGAAAAGTTATAAATAAGAAAAATTTTGACCCTATGTTAAAAGTAAAAAAAAATAGAGAAGCAAGCTTCCACAGACACTGAAAAGAAACCATATGGCCGCTCCATAAAACCACTAATGGAATTGTGTGGTAGAAATTTGGAGGGCCAATGTACAATCTAATGTTGCACATGTGCTATTTTTGCCAAAAAATCTAGTGCAGATAAAGATTTTTTTGAAACAAACAGTGGAATATGGTATGCTCACATACAACTTTGCCCAAAATGTGCAGAGTATAACAGGGCAGCACAAGATGCTGGCAATGCAGTGCTAAAAAGACATGCAGCTGTGAGTGTGAAAACAGAGCAGGAACCATCTACATCTGATGCATAAATTATAAATAAGGAAAAAACAGAAAAATAAAAAATAGAAAAAATGGCTTCATCAGGTGAAATGTATTATAGAGCATTTATTGTGAAACTGGTCGACAGGGCCTCTAGGCACTTTCTAAGCTGTAAAGATGTCCAACATATAGGGACATATTTTTGGGGGCTTTTGAGTGTAGAGTTTGAGGAAGAAAAGTGGAAAGAGTGCCAGAAAAATGGATTTTGGCCCTTTTCTCTCTTCTTGAAGGAATGTATAGTCAGTCAAAGAACTGATGAACTTTGTGATTTGTGGCAGTTTTTTGACACAAACGGCCAGAACGCCTGGGAGCATTTCTATGACAATGCCCTTATGGGTCAGGTCGATCGAATTTTATAAATAAAAAAAATCACAAAACAAAAAAAAAGAAAAAATGGTGAAAATGTTTAAAAATCTCTATTTCGATCTTAAAACTGGGTACTCTAGCATAAAAGCTCTACATGAAGCAGCTAAAAAGCATGATCCTAAACTCAACTTGAAAGATTTGAAATTGTGTTTGGCACATCAGCCTACATATACACTACGTAAACCAGCTCAAAAAAGGTGCGCATGTAACAGGGTCATTGTAAGCACTATGGATGAGTAGTGGCAAGCAGATTTGGTTGACTTACAATCTTTGAGTGGTCATAATGATGGGTTCAAGTACTTGCTCAATGTCATTGACATGTTTTCAAAGTATGCATGGTCTATACCCATAAAAACTATGGGTTCAAAAATTGTACTTGATGAATTTCAAAACATTCCAAAAATGTCAGGCAGGAAACCCTACAAACCACAAACAGATGAAAGTTCAGAGTTTAAGAATAAAGAGTTTCAAAATTTTTTGAAGCATGAATCTATTGATTTTTTCACTATGAAAAGTGAAATGAAAGCAAGTGTGGTTGAACGTTTCAACCTCACTCTGAAGGATAGAATGTGACGATTCTTTACAAAAACCAATACTTTTAAGTATACTGATGTTCTCTCAGATTAACTTGAAAATTATAAAAATTTGTATCATAGGACAGTAAAAGGTATCCCAGCAAAAGTCACTCAGAAAAACGAATATGAAATTTTGTCAAAAATTTATAGACTTCAAAAAGGAAAAACCAGATTCAAGTTCAGTGTGGGGGACAAGGTCCAAATAAGTAAGGTGAAATGCCACTTTGAGAAGGGAATGTGGCCTAACAGGACTGAAGAAATTTTCATTGTGAAAGAAAGGTTAGGGCGAATTCCTCCAGTGTACAGGCTAAAAGATCAAATGGGCGAAAAACTTGATGGAATTTTTTATGAACCAGAGCTACAATTGGTTACCCTTGACAAGTCAGAATCCTATGTTATGGAAAAGATTATAAAAACTCATAGAGGCATCAAAAATGGACTATTTTGTAAAGTGGCAAGGATATCCCGCCAAATTCGACAAATGGGTCTCAGATATAGTGAAACTATAAATATCATCTCTTGATGAAAACAAAAATGGATGAGTTTTTCACAGGCTCACAAGATTTTCATGTATATTTCAACTCTGAGGATCCCTTAACATACAGGGAAACACAGGGGTGCACATTCGTGTTGAAGAAACCTCTAGAATTGGTAGGTGAATGGAAGGTAGCAGTAAAACAGGTAATAGTACATGTGCCTTACGGCCAATCTGCTACACACCCCCTACAGTGTGTATCCAAAAATGTGGAAGGAATTTCAGAAACAAAAAAAGTTTGGCTAGATTTTGAAAGCTAAGCTTAAGCAAGCAGGGTATTGTAGACTTTTTCAATTCAAGTCTTCCCTCAAGTGTGCAAAAAGAAGTAAACATTAGTCTGGATGAAAATGGGTATGCACAGCAGTTTAAATTTTTTTCAGATTATTTCACTGAACTCCTAATATTTGAAACGGATGTAAATTATGGAAGTCTAGTCAAAGAAACAAAATATAAAGGAAAATGTCCAATCACTATAAACAGTAGTCTGCCCATGTTTTACATAGGCTGTGACTTTACAGTCCCTGAACTCTTTGGATCTCATAATGTGCGAGTCATAAGCATGGACAACTTCTCTACTGAAAAAAGGTTTATGAGCTACAAATATGAAAATCCATGCTATTATAAAGTTGTGCCAAGCTATATCTCAAGATTTTTTGTGTCCCTAAAAGATATAAATTACAAATTTAATCTTCTTGCGGCACCATTGATTATCAAATTTTATTTCAAGCACATTTAAAAGCATGTCTTACCAACCATTTTACTGTCAACAAGGAGCAGGGTTCAGTGACTTATTCACAGCCCCTAAAGAAGAAGTACCCAAAAAAAAATTTGCTGTGCATAGGAAAAAAAAGAAGCAGACAGGGAGTAGAAAGAAATAACGCCCCACAAAATCTATAAATAAGAAAAAAACAAACAAAACAAAACAAAAATTGTATCGATCATTTGCATTAAGAAATTCAAAATTTATTTAAAAAATGGAAATGTCAAATCTTCAAGGTTCAATCATCAGTGAAAGTGAGGTAGAGTACTACCCCTCAATGCCATATACCTTGGGGGAACCAATTCAGTTTGATATCCCTGAGAGTTTAAGTCAAATCACTTATCCAAACTTTTTACTTAAAGTTAGTGCTAAAGTTACAGAGGGAAAAGATGGTGTACTTAAAGACAATGCCAAAGTTGCTCCAGTCAATTTGACCTTGCATGCCCTTTTTAGGGACGTCATACTCAAAGCTAATGGGAGGCAACCAATACATATCCTTGCAAAGGCAACCAATACGTATCCCTATAAAGCCTTATAGAGACCAATTTCACCTATTCTGTAGGACTTCGGCAAATATATATCCAGGAAACTGCAGGAAAATTTGAGACATTCGCAGTGCTGCAAAATCTTCTTTTGATCAGAGAGAGAAAAAATTTGAAAAAAGTAAAGTTGTAGAAATGGCAGGCCATTTGCATTGTTACCTTTTTTTACAACACAAGTTCATTCTTCCGGGTGTAAAATTTTAAATAACGTTGGTCCCTTCACCCACAACATTTCATTTAATGTCAGATACTCTCAATGCTGCAGAAAAAATTGTAATCAAAAGAATGGTATTGAAAATCAGACGCATCAACCTGACCAGTAGTGCACTTTTGAGTATAGAAAAGGGCTTGCAGAGAAAACCCTTAGAGTATCGTATAAATCGGGCCTGTGTCTAGACAGCCGAGCTGCCTGCAGGTTTGACCTTGTTACCAAACTTGATGCTACAGAATGGTCAGTTACCCAGGATAATCATTGTGACCTTGGTGCCCTCTGTTTCTTTTCAAGGAAACTATAAAACGAACCCCTTTGAATTGGGTTTGAAAGACTGTGAAAGGGCACAGATTGAGGTCAATGGGCGTCTTATCCCTCTGATAGCTTATCAACCAGTTTTTTCATGGATTGATCCATATCTAAACTCCCTTCATATTGTGAAAAAATTGTATACAGAAGCAGAAAAGGAATTACCCTGGAAGATTTCTTGAGTGAAGGTCACCAAATTTTGCCCCTTGACCTCACTCCTGAAGAAGCTGGAATACCACCAAGAAGTGAGGGGGTAGTCACATTCAGAGGAGAATGGGACGCCAATTCATTGGGGCAGAACCATACTTTGCTTTTCTATTTCCTTTTTGACAATATTATAAGTATTGATGAACGAAGGAACATTATTATTGACTACATTCCTTAAAAATGTATGCAAATCAAATTTCTACAGTGCACCAACATGACCCCCGAACTAGCAAACATTTCTTAGGCGTATACCCTTGTGAAAAAGTGCCTAAAGTAAAGAGAAAACACATTTTTACAATCGTTAACACTGATCCCTCAAAGGAAAAAGGCCAACATTGGGTATTGTTTTACAAAAATGGTACCTTATCCCTATTTTTTGATAGTTTTTGGGAAGCCCCTCATTTTTATGGTGAGTGTATTGAAAGAGTATCAAAATATCTGCAAACATCAAATTTTTCAAATAAAACTCTTCAATCAGATAATTCAAGACTTTGTGGTGTGTACTGTATTTTTGTAGCTATACAACTTTGTGCAGGAAAAAGCATAAATAACATTGTGAACTACTTCTCTACAAATAGAATACAAAACGATAAAAAAATTTACAAGTGGTCCAACAAATTTTACTGTTCAAGAATAGATAAAAAGTGTCAGACTTATATAAAACGGCAAGTATGGAAGAAATTGACAGAAACATAAAAATCCTAAAATCACCCGCAAATTTTGTAATCAGTGGGGCCACAGGTAGTGGAAAAACCTATTTCCTCCTAAAGTTACTCCTAGAGTGGCCTTTAGCCAGGAAAGAAACAAAATGATTTACTTTTATAATGTTTGGCAAGACCTTTTTGAGACATTTTTGGAAAAATTTCCAGACATAACTTTTGTACAGGGGCTCCGCTTGGACAAAATCGAAAATGAACGGTACAATGAACCTGGGAAGTTGCATGTATGCATAGTGGATGATTTAGCAGATTCTGCTGTGAAAAGTGACAAGTTTGGAAGACTTTTTACAGTATATGGGCACCATAAGAATATGGCTAACTTTTTCATAACACAAAATTCTTTTTTCAGAGGTCCCTTGTCCACTACAGTAAACCGTAACACTCACTACTTTTTCATCACAAAGACACCTCACCTGAACGTTTTAGACACCCTGAACCACCAACTCTATGGAAACCAGGGTCCCTTGAAAGCTGCTTACATGAAAACGATGCAGGAGAAGCCCTACAATTACCTCCTGATTGACGTTTATACAGACAAAATTGAAAACCAAAATTTGAAAAAATATAAATGAAATCAAGAGCTTTGAAAGAAATCGAAAAAAGTGAACCATATTTTCTACTTTTGGGCGATAAAAGTGTCAAAAAAGTTTAAGACTTGCACTCATAAAAAACGCACCAGTAGAATTCTATTCTGTTCTTACACAAGCAGCAAGACACCTGTTGAACGGTACTTTGTGTGTAAAAAATCCAAATTACTGTAAAAAATTAGAGACCAGTCTATACCTATTAGCCCTTCCTGAAACTAGAACCCAAGACAAATAAAAAATTCTGGCCTCAGAACCGTGTGAATTTGTGTCAGAACTCTTTTCCACTTTGAAAAAAGCACTATAATGGCGAGAAAAATGTATGTTATCCCCTCTGAATATTATGATTCATTAATTAAGAAATCCAAAATCACTGAAGATCCTATTCTTAAAGCAGAAATTAGGTTAGAGAGAGAAGAAGAAAACATCCTAAATCGTTCAGGCGATCTTGATAAACAATTAGCAAAATGAGTAGACACTGCACAAAAACAAATGGTTCTAGAAGAACAAAAAAAACAGAAAGAGGTACGCCTGTTCCTGTGAAAATCGTGACTGAAAAACATGTGCCAAAACCATGATTTAAAGCTGGAAAATTTTTTGAAATTGAAGGAAAACAAAAGAGGGCTAGAAAAAGAACTATACCAGAAACAGAGGGTAATGAGGATGAGAAAACTGAAGAGGAAGCAACAGTCCCAAAACGTAGCAAATGGATCCATCAACAACAGTCAGGTACAGGGTTCAAAATTAAACCAAATGTGGCCAATGATGCCATATTTTATCAATATGAACCCCATGGTAAATCGAGAAAAGCTAGGCAAGTTACTACAAACAAACAAAGAGTACATAAAAAGTATAAATAATGAGACAAATTAACATTATAAAGATAAAAATGGATTCCCTAGACATCCAAATCAAGATTCTAGGATATTTGGATATGGAAACAAGGATAAAAATGGAAAGGGTGTCCAAAGCATGGTATGCTATTGTCAGGAGCACCCAGGAGTGTTTTACTCCAAATTTGAACTTTATTGTGGCAACAACAACAGTTAGAAGTGAAAATGGTACATGTATGGTCACTTACCAGCCAGGCAACCCACAAAATGATCAATGTTGTACCCTGTGATGGGCCAACCTTGTTTAAACGTCCGATTTATTCAAAATTCAGCCTCTGATCCCCTAAATGAAGAAATGCACCATCAACTTAACCAACTTTTTAACATGTAAAAAAGAGCAATAAAAAAGCTTATCTTTTTTCTACATGCTTCATCCTTTCAGGTCAAATCCAGGTCATCTGATCTTCAAGCACATTCATCTAAAATAATACTGGTCATCAGTGCTAGAAATGATGTTAGGAACAAGATCAGATGCAAAAACAGTCAAGTTTTTATCATGTTCATTTTATTTCCAAGGAACAACAATTTCCAACTGTTTCAATGTCCAAGAATTGACCATGGACTGGGCCTATGTTGATAGAGATATGAAAACTTCATCAAAATTTTTAAACCCCAAACGCCTCAAGCTCTTGAACTGCTATTTTTGGCGATCAAAATCAAATATTCCATTGAAAATGATCGAGAATATGAAAAATTTAGAATATTTGTATGTGAAACTTCGCCCAGAAGGTTCAGTAAATCCCTTTAATGTGGATTTAAATCCGAACCAAAATGATCATTTTAGAACATATTTCATCGCAATAATTGATTTTTTATTAAAAAACTCGAAAATTTTCACAATTTCTTATACTATAAAAGATTTGAATTTGAATTTACTGATTTTTGTACATTTTCGTCATGCTTTCTTAATCGTGTGAATTTATACATTCTAGATTTCAAAAATAGTGGTCCATAAAAGCAATGGATCCAGATAAAACATGCAACGTGCAACAAATTAACATTGCGTAACCTTAATTAGTTGTGTTGTATAATAAATATGCATAAATTTGGAATTCCATGTAAATTCAACAAACAACCCGAGAAATATTTCATTTATCTTGTATCATCAATAAAAAAAACATCAACAACCTCAATAAACAAAACGCACGTCTTTTCGTAAAACCAAAAACTTCAAAAAATGTGTTTATAAAAATGCAAGTCTTTTTTTCAATGTTCAGACAAGTTGAATGAAAACATGATCAGCGATTAAGCTTTAGTTGAGCAATCCTCTCTTTTTTATAGAGCCTGTGTACTTATCCGATTTTGGTGATTTTTTCTGTCCAAAAATGAGTTTTGAAGAAAGTTGTGCAATTATAGGATAATTTTTCTTTAATTCTGATTTGAATCGAGGATGAGTTAAAATTTCTAAATTCCCCCTCCCTCACATTATTAAATAAAATGATCATTTATTCAGATTGATTCCTGATGAAGATCCTTTCCAAAATGATAATCCATTGGTTAATTGTGGAGCAGAATCGAATGAAAAAAAGTAAAGAATCTTTTTTCTCATCAAATTCATGAAAAACTTAACTTTCTTTCAGTACTGACGTATTGAAAACGCCTACTATTGATAGTAGAAATCGGGATTTTCAGTTTACGTCACCCATATTCAGGCAAAATTTAGAGCAGCTGAACGAATTGGTTCAAAATGACATGCAAGAGTAACAAATTTTATGCAATAATTAAATAAAATTTTGAGATTTTCTGTTTCAGTCCGATTCAAACTACTTCTTTATTTTGTGACCAAGGAAATTTGGAAACTAGTCAAATTATTGATCAGCAACTGATGAATATCAGGTAAGGAAAACATGAGAGGTGTTGTAGATCATTTATGTCTCGTTAAAAAAAGTTCAAAAATTATCCATCAACCCTTGGATAATTATTAGCTTTCAATGAAAAATGCAATGAAAATTTAACACTGCTACATTCAAATAACAAACCCTATTCAAAAATTGTCATCTTTTGAATTGAAAAAACAATAAAATGACTTGAAATGTGTAGCACATGCTAGAAAAACAATGAGACTAAAAAGGGATTGGGCATGAAACTCTGGAACCATCTCCAACTTTAGTCTGTCAGTATTGGAGAGGTTGGTGGCAGGGTATATCACTGATTCATTGATATCAACAATTATCTTCATTACATTTTATGTCAAACATTCATTTTTTATCATTTTTTCTTACCTTAACAGTTGTCTTCCATCCTCAGCTCTTCTGCCGACGCCTTTCGTTACTCCACCCAATCCTCTCCAAAATTCTTCGTTGGCCAATGCTCAAACTTACCCATTGCAGCCGCGGGTATTGAGTTTGACCATTGACACTACCCATTTTCCGCCATCTATGACCAAAGAGGTAATCCGGGTGAGTGCAGTAATTTTGCTCACATTCCATGTACTATGAAAATCAATATTTCAAAAAATGAAATTTCTGAACGCCGAAAGAATGTTGGGTGGAAACTGAATGGGAAACGTCATGCTCTGACCAGGAGCTAAGAAGTTGAAATTTTACACCTCTTCGAAAAAATGAAAGATCAGCCCGATGAAGTCACATTTTCCTTGGGGCACTTGTGCCGCTATTTTGCACCCCTTAACACTAGGATCGCAGCAATAAAGGACCAAAATGATAATGGTGAAGAAGAACCAAAAAAGAAGAAGCAAGCAAAAGAAAAATAGTAGTGCCAAAGCAGCCCAAAACATAAACAAAACAAAAAAAATAATTGGTAATTAATTTCGCATATTGTTAAGTAGAAGAAATGGGCGCCCCTGAGCAGTAGGATTAGGACACCCTTCACTTTTGGATTCTGTTTTTTTTGATCACGACTTTTGATCGCTTAGTTTGTATTTTCATGATGTTATCTGTTTGTATTTTCGGAATGTTATCTCTCAGTTGTTCTCTTATTACTGTAGCCTTCGAGGCAGAGTTTTTCGAAAAACTGAGTTTCTATTTTTAATTTCAAGAGATTGAAATTGTGTGTCTATTTTCGTGAAAATAGACACTCAATTTTGATGAGGAAACTTGAAAGTGAGGAGAAAATTCACATTTCTTCAAAAGAAATGAGAATTTTTTTGGAAGAAAATTCATTGGTAATGAGAACAGCATTTTTAGAATAGTGACGCCCATAGCTTTCTTTTTTTTGCACATTTTTCCCATGTATTTTTTATGTATCTTGCCGCATCTTTGATTGCTTTTGTGCCTCCTTTTTTATGCAGAATAAAGTATAGAGAATGGGTTTGTTATTCAGTTCAGCTCATTTCATGTGTCAGTACAATTCTCTAAGTGAATAGCAAATTTTTGATAAAGTAGAGTCAACTTTATATGATTTTTTCATCATGATTTCAAATTTTGTAATTGTTTTGTAGAATTTTGAATTTTTTACATGTTTGAACTTTAAAAGTTGAATATTTTTAAACAAAAAACTGTTTTGCAGGAAAAGAAACCATCAATCATCTTGTCAGCTTCATGTGGTTGCTTTAGTAGTAGGCTGGCCCGTTTTTTGGAGTTTCATGGAATTTTTGGAATTTCAAAAGATGACAATTGACATTTTGGTGGATACAATGGTGAGTTATACCAGTTTCATTTGGTTAATATAGTAGAATAGTGGCCTGTCTAGACAAAGCACTTGTATAGTAGTATTTTATTAAATTATTAATGCATAGACAAATTTGTCAAAATAACAGCATTATCTGATGCTATAAAATGTACATTATGCCATACAGGGCCAAAATATCTATAAGCGGAAATTGCAACATAATTTATAGATGGTGCATATCCATACGTATAGCCTCAGAATTCTTTACGATCATGAAATCATAAATCAAAAGTAGAAAAAAAACACTGTCAGATTTCGACAATTTTCTAAAACATTCAACATTTTAAAAAAAGTTTCACGAGCTGATTGTATATTATAGTTTGACGAAAAATTTATACACAATTCATTTAGACGATTAAAATTTAACAAACTATACAAAAACAGTTGTGAATTTTCCTCATATAAACATTTCATGGAAATTTCTTTGTGATTAAAAAACTGTGTCATTCCCAAAAATTCTATATTTCCTAATTGGTAAATGAAAAGATCAATATCAAATCTTTGGTTCAATGCATATCAAAAATATGGCAATTATTTGGTCAATATCCATCATTGATGCTTGAGCTAAAAAAATTAAAATATAATATATACATTTTGAACTTTCATTCCAAAGCTTAACCTGTTATTTTTTAAAAACGGGGCTTTATCTTTGCCAATAACTCCAACACTGCGGGTGTGTTGTCCATTGTTCCTTTCGGGGTATATTCAACAATAGTCAATGATTTGGTTGGTTGTGTCCACAAATAAGGGTACTCACCTTTTCGAACATATACATTTTGATGAGCATTTGGTCTTTCCATTTTCAACATGACATCATTAGATAAAGGTCATGAATTTTTTAATTCCATCAAGTTATACCGTTCAATGCAGACTAATTTGCATTCATTTCTTTCAAAACAGTTCAACAATTGAAAAATATGCAATTCAATGTTACCCGGTAGAAACTGCATCTTTTTCCAGACTGATTTTTTCACAAAGTTACTGCTATTCATTGCCCAAAATCACATGTGTTTTGAAAAGACATGAGTTTTTGGAAAGACACATGTTTTGAAACATTCGACTTTTATATCTTGTTTGCAACATACGTGTTTGCTTACTTTTTTATTTAATCAATTTACAATGCAGTTTCACAATGACCATATGGTAAAGTTATAAAATTATCAAGCAATACACACTTAGTATACACAATATGAGAATTCTTTTTACATTTTTTTGTAAACACATTACATCCATGGTCACGAAGAATGCGTTTTACTACAATGGATTTTAGAATTACATTTTTAGACAAACAAAAAGCAATAACCATTTTTTTCAAAGATTCAAAATTTACAGTTTTTAGGCTTGAAAAGGTCAACCTGATTCCACGAACCTTGTCAGTTTTGCCAATCATTTGGCTGGCCTTTGAAAATACCTGATATCCATAGTTTTTGGGGCCCCCTGCTACAAATTCATCAATATATGATCCCTTGCCATAGCATTTGAGCTCTTCTGTCATTTCGCCCAAATAGCCTCCAGTTGGGACTTTATAGTTATCTTTGTTGATGACACATATACTATAGAATCTAAAAAAAGACAAAAAAATGCATAATTTGTTGAATGATAAACAAATGTTTAGTCACCTGTGTCAGATACAATACTCGTTGATCCAATTTTTCGATATAGTTGTACAACTTTAGATGAGCCTGGGTTGTTACAAAACTGGCAATCACTAGATTGGTGTTTTTCAGTGCATCCAAATACTCATCTTGGATGGTGTATGTCACACAAGCCATGGAGTCCCCAAAAAATCTGACAGCAGGAACATTGATTTCATCACTGAACACAAGTTTCATGAACTCTTCTGGTTCAGTGAAATACTCAGTTTGTGACAAATTTTTCGGCTGGCCAAACTACAAAAAAGAGAAAATGAGAATTTTTGTAGAGAATAATCATATTTCATGACTTACTTTTCCCCAGAATGAGTTGAGCATAAGCTTGGCAAGAGCTCTCATTCCTGGATTCTTTTCCATTTGATCCTTGATCAGTTTGATAACTTCTTTTTCCTCATAGTTTCTTATATAATCATCTTTATCTTGATCTGTCATATTTGCCTATGGCCACCCATCTGCTTGTTGTTTGAGGCGAAGGAAGGTGTTGATATTCTCAGCAAAAAGGCCTCCAGTTTTTGTTGTATGGTCATATTTTTCAGCCTTGTCATAATGCCAGACTTTGTCAATGGTTACCATCTAAAAAGTTTCATTTAACATGAGTTATCTTTTTTGCCAACAAAATATCTTACTTTATATCCTTTTTCAAAGGTCTTGTATAGTTCCATTGTCACCCAGGCACCAGTGATCACTCGTTCATCATCACTATGGTCACATTTGTCAATTTCAAGGTCAGCACAAGTTTTGCATAATGGAAACATAAGCTTTCCATTGCATCGATAGGGAAGTACTGGGTGATATAGATCTTTTGGTGGCAAAACTGTACACTTGATGATACCCATATATGGTTTTGTGCTCAAATCAGCAAAATTTTCTGTTATTATTTTTGGATGTTCCAATGGAAAAATGTCCATTTTGCAAATATTTGGATATAAGGAGCATACATCCACATATTAGATTTTTTCATTTGGACCACATTTATGGTATAATTTGATGGCATTTGTTCGTCAAAAAAAAGGCATCTCTTGGTCCTAGAGGTTCTTTCATTATGGTGATATCAAAAAATGCCTTCATTTCTATGTTCAACTAAAAATACAAAAGAATGTATATACCATAGATTACATTTCTATATAAAAATTACCTTAAACTCTTTTTTCAAATTACATTCCCATTTTTCAAATTACATTCCCATTTTTCAAATTACATTCCCATTTTTCAATTACTGTATAACCTCGACCTTCCAAATATTTTCATAGATCAATGGTTGACTGGTAGGCCTTCTCGGCTGCCTTGTTCTGATTCAAGGTCATGTCTGATCTTTTCTTCATACGTTTAGGGCAGCCATGCCATAGACAACCATGAAATTCATATATTGTTTTTTCACAAATTCCGTCCACTTTATACTTTCCAATTTTGACCTCCCCACCATTCAATTTGTGCCTTATTCTAATATTTTCAATCTTTGATACCCATTTGAGCCATTTTAAGACAATAATCCATTGATTTTCATTTCGATTATAGCCACCATGGGGGACGATTCCAATAGTTTCTGGTTTAAGAAAGTTCTTCCTAAACACATGATTGCATGCTGATGCAATTGTTAGGCTTGTTAGAAATAGGTCGACTCCAGTTTCATTTATGAAAATGTCTCTAAATTTTAAGGCACATTTGGTCAAAATATGGACATCTGATTCACAATATTCTGGGAGGTTGAATGGCTTGTTGAGAGCTTATTCATTTTCATGCCTTTAAAAAAGAACAAGTTTATTGATTGATTTCATTACTGCTACATTTTTCACCATTTTAGGAATTCTTCTCATGCTTCCTCCTCCACATTATCTGGGCCATAAAACTCCACATCTGGTAAAGGGCCATTATAGTCCCAATTTTCTCTTGAATTGAAGAAATGAGGGAAATACCCTTTTTTCATTTCTGTTTGATTGAAGGCTTTTGGAAGCATTGACAATGCCATGGGCAGGAAATTGAAGGTATCAATGATTCTCAATGCTCTGGCTTAAAACATCAAAACTTCAAGGCGTAAAAAAATCACATTTTTTATCAAAAAAACATTTGAAGGAGTTTTTATTGGTTTACCTTACATGACCACTGTTGGTATGGTTCATGCAAATATTCAAGCAAGAACTGGCTGTCAAAGGCCTTTGAGTTGTGTGCCAAAGCTGTGGTACCACGATGTTCTTTGGAGAAGAGCCATTTTCCAAAATTTTCAAGGCAATTGTCTCCCTCAAAAATATGTCGATTTTGGCCTCCACAATTTGTACATATGCCCAAATCTTTGTTCTGACATACATCACAGACTTGATAGGCCACATAACAATTGGGGATATGCTTCATTATATTTTCATTTTCGCCCATGATGACATCTTGCCCTGTTTCAAAAATTGGAGCTTCTGACACTATTTTCGAAAAAAATGTGATGCAACAATGCAGTGCTTTTCAGTCCATGACTGTCATAAATTTCCTTTGACTGAAAATGTTTTCCCCTACGATCGAATCTCGTTTGTGTGTAAAAAAAAATCTGTCAACAAACCAAGTTTGTAAAAGGTTTATGAACCCATGAAAAAGTTTTTGGTATGTGTTGTAAAAGCAGTTTTCGATTAAAGTTTGACAAAAAAAAGAAAGATTCGGGAAATCAAAGATGTTAATTTCAATCATAATCATGAAATTTCTGATACTTTGTGTTCTTCTTATCCAAAACAGTGAAAAATTACGGATGAGGTTTTAACTGAAATTTTGAAGGCATCACACTTGCAGGCTATCACCCACTGCAAATAAATACAGTATGAATGTAACTGTGTGAGATACAACAAATGCTAAGCAATGTTCTAATGAAAATGAACAAAACAGAAGTAGAAAAAACTGTTTAATTTCATAATGGTAAAAATACTGCTGATCCAGTATCATATCTTGAATTCGTTAGTGACCCTGAAATGCAGACTATCGAATTGATATTTTTTCAAAACAGTGCTATGCACAAAAGTTATGAAAAGTTTCCTGAATTGATCGGAATTGATGACACATATAGTCTTAATAATTCTGGCTATGCTTTCTTGCCCTTGATGATATGCCATGTGGGCAGGATTGTCACATGTGCATTCTTGCTTGACAAGCTTATTATCAAACTTCTACAAACTTATTATCAAACTTCTACAAACTTCTTATTGCTCCAAACATTTCCAACTGGCAAATGAGGGAATTCTATCGAAAACAGTGACTGTTGTCATTAATAAAGATCTAAAATCAGTTAAGCAAGCCCATGAAACTCTTACTTCAGTTTCTGTTTTGCCATGCCAGGTCCACATTCAACGCAATCTTTAAGCTATTGTCAAAAATCTGAAATTTTCTACAAAAGAAATGAAAACCCTAATTCTGAAAAACAGGGATGTCCATGGTGTCAAAAATCATGTGAAAAAATCCTTAAAGCAATGCTTTTCACTTGTGATTTAGATGTTTTCAAATATCACTGCCACAGGTTTGCATGATGATTGTGTTCCATCATCTTTTAAAGACTGTTTTCGGGCAATTGGTATGAATGTTATGAGATCTGGGCCGATGTTTTCCGAAAAAAGTTGAAAACTTTCAAAGTTAATGACACCAATCGCATAGAAGCCTAAAATAAGTATGTAAAAGATATCGTTCTTAAGCACTCAAAAATGCCTGTTTGTGTTGAACAACTATTCAAAAAAAGATTTGGTTTTCTTTTCTGAATTCTGCTGAGCACCCCATCATGAAATCATTTGTGTGGAATTGTGAAGCTTATCATCATTTTCTCTTGCCTTGTAAGCATATTTTCTCAGTTCATGATTATCTCAGAGTCCACTTGCTGATCTGAAAACTGCATCTTCTACGTATCAAAAATTTCATCCTTCAGACAGTAATTTTGTTGAAGAGACAGCTCAATAAGTCACCCAAAAATGTTGTAAGTTCACCGAAAATTATCAGAGAAAAAAACTTTGTAAAATCTCATCGGCTAAAGATAAATACTGCAGAGGTATGACAATTTGTAGAGTTCATGGATGATATCAGTAAAGTAGAATTCGAAAAATAAGAAATTTTCTGAAGTTTTTGTCTCATTTTCGTGATAGAATTGCCTTTGAAAGTGATGTTGTTGTTAATACTGGCAGAATCATTGATTTTGAATTGATTGGACTTTGCTTGGATATGCCTCCCATACTCATTTCCAGCTTTCTGGAAGAGAGAAATGGTATCCTTGAATCATCTGCTGATGAGACAGTTAAGCAGTCTTGTGGTGATACAAAATGTACTCAAAGTTCTTTCAATGATAATTTTGAATACCAAAAATTACATTTTCATGAAAAACAGAAAATTCTTGGCAAAGTTAGTGGACTGAATTATTATCAACGTTTTTTGTCTAACAAGTTGCTTTGTGAAGTCAAGTTACTTGATTTGGAAAATGATAAAATCGAATTTGGAAACGAATTTTGCCCAAAAATTATGATGAAAGTAGCCATACTTTTATCTCATAGAGGCAAGAATGCACCTCAAGATCCATCTTATGCAATTTCTCGACACTTTACCACTTCATGCCATGAATACATTTTTACAGGGTTTTTTAGACAAAAAATACTATCTTCTGGTTAAAAATCGGTTTTTCCCCTCAGAGGCCTCCTCCAGAAAAATTTTAAGGAAGCAGCAACCCCCCCCCCCCCCAGTCCCAAAAAATTCCTCTCCCATACCTCGAGGTTCTGGTACATGTATGTTTCTTATGACTTCTGCACTGATGCAGAATTTATGAGTCATGCGTTGGATAACATAACAGGAGAAAACAGCAGTGCAGGAACTTTTTTTGGCTTTTCTGCACTCTGCAGAAAGCAGGGTGCAGCTGGTGGTTGAATTCTTGTGCCCAAAGACAATTTTTGAGCATTAAGTTTTTTTTTAGGAATTCATGCCAGGAATTTTCATCTTGTGCCTGTGCCAGTTGTTTCATGCATAAGGTCCTACTGTGAATATAATTTTGTAGAATAATCACATTGGATTATATGCTGGACATATCTGTGCCAAATAGCTTCATTCTATTTCTATTTCTAAGGATAAATTAATTTATTCTGGATATGTGGCTTGAGGTAATTTGTGGTAATATATTCTCCACATTGTTCAGTAATGTTTGTACAGATTTTTGTGTGTAAACAATCACTTTATTGGTTCACACATTACAATTCAATGCATTTCTTGATTGTATGAAAAAGCATGGCTTTTTCATACAATCAAGAAATGTGGACAATCGAGTTTTACAATTACAATTGAAGAGATCAGTTTCGAACGATCCCTTAGATGAAGAGAAAAATGTATGCACTGACCATATGGCAACCTTATCTACTTTTGCGAAATTTCAATGAGCTTTTTGTTTTATGTTGTAATTTTCCTATTAATATTAGCTGTGAATATATACTGTTAATCCATGAGCAAGAAAGAACCCTAATCTATCATTTTTTAATTTGATCAGTTTATATATTTTCTATCTTCACTGGGATTAGGAAAGGCAAGAGTTTGTTTAATTTTTCAGTTTTTAAAGGCTATGTTTTCCTGACTGACTGACAAGCTTTTTCTAGTCATAGAAATGGTTCCCAAAATTTAGGATCCAGGAGCCATTTAGCTCCTTAACTTTAATTATAATTTAATGGCATTGCACAGTGTTTCACAAGCCTATTTTTTGATAACAAATTTTTGGTTCCCAAAATTTAAAATTGGCTTCTAGAAATTTAGGCCTAGGAGCCATTTGGCTCGTGACTTTTGGACCAAAAAAAACCTGCTGACTGACTTTCATGTATCAGATAAGAAGAGCTCAAAAAGTAAAATGAACCCTGCATATTCAAGTATTGACTGAGAGAGAGGAGCTATAAGAAAATGGAAATGCTTCATCTCTGGTTATTAATTCCTGAAAATATCTAAGTATCTCTTGCTTTCTATGATATTCTTATTGTCAGGGTCTAAGTTCTTTAGAAAAAAAAGCTTTGATATACAGGTATTTTGCCCCAGAAGACTTAAGTCACTGGGTAGTTCAACAAGTGGATTTGTACTTCTAATATTTATTTGAAACTTGACTAAATTCAAGTGTACACTAGTACATACTTGGAAATGAATACTGCGTAAAACTGTTCTCTCCGTACTGCTGGTGGTACATATTTATTAATATATCAATACATATGGGTAAGTAAACACTTCAAATATATGGATGAAATAAAATGCAGTAACGAACAGAACTGAACTGGACTGATGATACTGAACGGAAGATAAGCTAGACTGAAAGAGTTGAACTGAACAGAGGATAAGAGTTACAGGCTCTTATATACAGCTTTTCATGCTAGATTGGTCTAATTAACTTCTGCTGTTTTATCTTCGGATTAATGTTTGTTTTTGTTTATTTCACATTATACCTGTGCTCTAGCAGGAGCAAAAGTTACTGTATTTTTATGTAGGTGGTCTAGGTGATTATTTGCCTCTTTTGATCAATCTGCTTTCATTTCTGGTAGTTTATCTTGTTTTAGGAGCCTACGTTTGAGATTGGCCATAACTCCCATTTATTCCATTATGTTTTTGAACCCTTAGAGGATTCCATATGGTCAGAACCAACTGAACCAAAATTTCTAGCTTCATTGGGTTCTTTTCTAGATTAGGTTCGCATGATTGATAATATTTTTAGTTTTTTTTCCATAGGTGCAAAATTTAAGTGAAAAGATAGAAATTAAGATAATAATAAAATAACTATAGTAGGAATTGACAGGAATCACGAAATTTACATGGTTTTCTCACAAACACTACTAAAATTTATGTTTCAATTTTCACTTTTGCTTGACATCATCTGCGTAATTGCTTCAGTGAAATAGTGGGGCACCTATTGATTTTGCTGCAAGATTTTTCTGACGATAATCTCTAAGCCAGGCAAATGATAATAAATTTCGATATTTATTTGCTTCACCAGATCTGACATCTATTAATATGAAAATGCATTGAAAGAACTAATCTGATTTATTTTCAGGTATGATGAATTTAATTAGCTGGACTCAATTTAAATGACTTTTTTTGTCTCTTGCTGAGAACAGAATAATTTTAAATCACTGTGTTCAAAGGTTATAATTGATGAAGCCTATAATTTCATGTTGTAAAGACCATTTTCACTGGTGATGTTATGAGTTCCACTGAATAGGGCCAAAGCTTTTGAAGGTAATTTTGTGATATAAGCAGTGACACATCATATGTATTCTAATTTTGCATCAGGCATGGAAAAAATGCCACAATTGTCAGATTGAATGTCTTCAACAATAGAATGGCTGAGTAGCATGTAGGGCGAAAATTTTCCCTTCTTATCATCGAACCTATATTACCAGCAGCATTGAAAGCACCTAAACCTTTACACCCTGTTCACGTAAAGTTTGAATCATGAATCTACAACATCTGTGTTTCATCAACAATTATGTTCTTTTGTATGTAGTTCTTTCCAGTCGATGAATATTTCTTTAAATAAGGTGAAATTGAAACAGTGTGTACCTAATCTCCAATATTCACATCGAACAAATTCAATGATGGATATTTCCCCAGTTTGTTTGAGCCAAGAGAAAATTCCTGGCAACTTTCGGAACTGAAATATGAAGATTTTTGATTCAAGGTTATATGAATTCACAACATACATGCACATAGGGGTTTAGAAGGCAAACCATCCTAACTCAGACCCTGAACACCTCCCAGGCCTGTAAAAAATTGTCAATCACCCTCCCCCTATATTTTTTTGAAGGCAGCTTTTTGATTATTACATATATTTTGTATTAAAAAACATCCTTGTGAAGCAATTTTTTTGTCTTTTTCTGTTTTTTCAATCAAAAGTTGGAAGACCCATCCTGGAAAATTCTTGCTGTGCATGTTTGATTCAGAGCAAATGCAACGTTTATTGCTTTTTTCATCAGGCCACCAATAAAGGTAGTACTTTAGACTTATCCAACGTGAAAATTATCAAACATTTGATCCCATCCCATTGGTGATCCACTAGTGGATTCTACAGGCTGCCTCCTAGTCATTTCTGTTCAACAGGGTTTGTTGTTGCTTGAATATCTGCAAATATTATTAAACAACATGAAAGTTATCAGAGTGAGAATGTGGAGAAGCTTGTATTGTGCTATAGAGCTAAGTTTACTCTCATACATTTTATTTCTATGAAACGTGTGATACTTGGCCTCCTAAAATCTGATTAACCCCCCACCCAAAAGCAAAAGTGGTTAAAGATAGAGACATGAGGTTTTTGCACAGTGACCACCATATGGGCAAACATCGGAATGGCAAAGATCAATGAGACTTGATATTCAAATCACAAACCTTTTTATTTTTCGAAAATATAGATTTGGCCAAATTATATGAATGACCAATGTTCAAGAAGTATGTGGCTCTGTGTGCTCTGCCTCTATTTTTTTGAGATTCTCCAGGAAAAAAAAATTTCATGGTAATATCAATGATTTTTGTAATATTCTGGGAAAAGGGTATTTACCATGTTGAATCTAATGGGCACATTCCCACTGTGTGAATTTTTTTGAGAAAAGTGAGAATTCATAGCTTTAAGACATGATTTCTGAGAGATTCTACCTTCCCTATGATAAGTTGAAAATAAATCATATCTACAAGTGAGATGATATGGGTGGTTTCATGCACTGAGTTCCTTGGCATTGTTGGTTTTGCATAAAAATGAAAATTCATGCGGCTGTAGTAGGCCAACATTTAAAAGTAAATGATATTTTTGGTTTTTTTCAGTAATCTTGCAAGCCAAGTGATATTCCCTGATTGGAATGATCTTACTCAATAAATCGATATTCATTTTACACAGGAGAGAATGGGCTATCTTTTGATTAACATTTGCTGTAAGTATTTATATAACAGATTTTAAGAATGTTTGAAGTATCAAAAATGAGACGCACTCCTGAACATCTTTGCATCAAATGTCACTAAATTCTATTTGCTTATTTTATAGCTAATGCATTCCTGCAGTATTGCTAAATTTTTAAACAAAATTTTTTGTATGGTTTGGGTAGCTGCACAGCTCTGAAGAAGGCATACTCGTCCAAATCACTCGGAAGTCCATGCATTTTCTTTGTGGCCCTTGTTTACCACATGTGATATGTTTATTATCCTTCATTAAATTTTCAATGAGAAGGAGTGAAAATTCAATATCACAAAAGTGAATTCTATCCTACTTTAACACAGGTTCTCTATAATCTAGTACACTCCTTTTTCTAGCCTGGTAACTATCCAAGCAAGTAGTTCTTTAGTTCAAAAATGCACAGTAAAAACTTTCTCTAATTAAATTGTGAACAGTGTTGATTTTGATGTTATTTCAAAATGCCAGCATAACATATTTCTTTGTTAGGCAAATTCAGTTATGTATGATGAGGAATATTGGAATGTAGGCTGCTCATCAACTATTATTGTTGATTAACAAAAATCATGTATCACATAACCATTACCTTGTTATATGGCCGTATGATTGTAAAAAAAGGCTTAAAAAAATTGATAAGCAAGCTCCACTGAGCAATATCTAGCCCAGTTGTGTTGGAGTGGAAAGTGGAAAAAATGTGACAACACCGATGATTTTCCACAATAGATGATTAGTTCACCAGCCTCATATCATTTGACCAGATCTTTTTCATAAAAAGTAAGAGATCATTCTGGCTTGCAGAAAACTGACTCCATACTCACAATTTTTTAAAGCTAGAACCACTAAGCAGATGCACTGAAGTTTGGACGTTAGTTTAAACTGATCATCATATTACATTGTTTATTTAAATTATATGGAACATTTTTTATGGATATGATAATCAAATATAACTGCAATTCCAAACTATACAAAATGATGATAATAATTCCATCCCTACCCGGACAAAAGGTGACATGTCTACTTTTTGACTTTTTGAGATAAACATGTTTATAGTTCAAATTGGTGCTAAAAATCGATTTTATGTTCTGAATTTAAATAAATTTGGCAAAAAAATCGCTACTAGTATCCTTGCAAAAAATTTGACTTCACAAAAATCTATATAACATGGGTTACTGTAGAATTTTGACAAAAATACTGTAGAACCTTTTGTCAAAAAATATATCCAAGTAAAACAGGACTTATAACTTATTGAATGTGAATTGATTACATGAGTTTTCTCAATAATGGCATCAATTCAGTCAATAGTTTATTCACAAAGTCATCAACATGAAAAAAGCAACAAATTGCACAATTTGTCAGTTATTATCACTGTATTTGGCACTGGAATCATCATCTTCTTCCTCTTCATCAGCATGAATTTGAGTTGTACATGGCAAACTGTTGAAATTTTTGTTCTACTTTAATGATGGATTTGACACAGTGATGGCCAATATTTATTCATTGCCGTATCCATGGTTTTGTGCAGCTTTATTGGCAAAATCGCACTGTACAACTTTGGCCAACTGTAAGATAATACAGGTCGACCAGGCTTGGTCCATTTTTCTGTTGGCATTGTCTAAATGATACTCTGTCAACTAAATTTATGTACAAAAACTGTTTAAACTTACTGAGTATTGGTCGGTATGATCATACTTGAATGTGACAATGCATTCATCATTATTGTTTTTGTAATGTATGCTTTTGAGCTTCAACCTATTTATTTTTTCACCATCAATGGTTGTAGGGTTCAGTGCCATCACATCCGAGTGCACCTGACAACAAAGTTTTAATTTTTAAGAATTCTGTTCAAATACAATCTATACACAGTATACTTTTTTCAAATTGGTGAATTGACTTTAGTCTAGCCGAACAATTGGGCATGGATTGCGTCGTCTGGCTAATTTGATGACATTGCACCAATCATTAAGGCTGTAAATAGACACGTTTTTTGCGGCAGTCTCAATGCTCGAATGCATTGAATCCACAGGCATTTGTGTATGCCCTCTCTCCAAAAAGTTTTGTTCAATGTACTCAATTTCAGTATCCAACTGAACCATTGAATGAAACAGTGCTGTGATGTATCAGCAATGCTATCATGTTAGAATCTCAGGAGCAGATAACTTATTAAATTCAAACAAATTTACTTGTTCTTATTTTGACCCCCACAATTATCTAACCAGAACTTGAATTTCGTTTTGCCATGAGCGCATTGCATTTCGATAAATTTCAGCATACAGCTTCCAATTTCACTGCTCCATCGTTTTCCATCAACTTCGCTCTACAGGTAGAAATACTCTTCTTTGATGATGTCGTCACTTTAAAAGCTTTGGTATTAAAAGAAATTTTTCACTTAAAACTTTATACTCCAACTTAATGAAGTGTCAAGTTATAGAGGCAAATTTTTCGTTTGTAATAAAGAAGACTCTCTGCTGATTGCAGTATTTGCAGAACTGATTGCAAATCGATTGTGGCCACAATCAACTTGTCATCATTTTTAGCCATTTAAATATCTTTTTCCTTTGAAGCCAGACTATTGTGTTTTTGTTTTTGATGCTGCTCTTAGTTGGCCTAGAACTTGAGTTTATTAGACATAAAACATCAAACCATTATTCAAATTCTGAGCTCATCTAAAAACAAGTTTCATCAACCTGCTGTTCAGCTTTCTTTGGATTCAATGGATCCATATTTTTGTAAGCAGCAAATTGACCACATTGATCCTTCCACGGTTTGAAAAACGAAAGGATATGCATGGAACAAAAAACCTGTTGATATTTTTGGAAGCTGACAACGGGGGGACAAGACTTTTGTTTCATTGATTTTACAAATAATTCGTGCATTTTCATAATGCTCAATTTACTGTCCAAGTATCAGTGTTCCGTTTTGGAACGACAATAATGTGAGTCCACCTGTCAAAAACTAACATTATTGTCTTCAAACACAGCCTTATCATAAACTTTGACTGACAGCTGGAAACAAAGCAATATGATCCAAAATTAGTTGTTGAATTTCAGGCTTCATTTTGTGAGCTGGGGCATGCTTGCCCAATGAATCCTCACCAGCGAAAGTATTGGAGGCAGTTTGGCAATTATGAGCTTTTTTGATCGGTTTGTAGGAAATTCCTTTTTAAATCAATTTGATTATTCTTAACACTACTTTGGAAAATATTGCAAATATTTACCCTAAGTTTTCCAGAAAAATTTCTTGCAAACTGCAACACAGACACCATCTTTTGTCAGAAAGTAGTGGTATGACATTGGACATTTGGGTTCCACTTGTTCACTTTTCCATCTTTCCATATTGACTCTTTCTGTGAATTGCAGCAAAAAATTTTTTGGCTTTGTAGTTTTCACCAAGTTGCCAATAATTCTTATGCACTTGCTTCCAATTTTCCAAGGAAAACAACTCACACTTATACTTTGCCTTGGTACCATGGTGATGATTGTTCATTTCAATGACGGTTTTTGCTGCACAATCACATCCTATATAAACAGATCATAATCATAATTTTGAAGAAAACTGAAATAATAATTTCTATTATAGACCTTTTCTATCTGTAAATTGTAATCCATGAGATCTAGCATATCTTCTTTCCTGTGATTTTCGTGGTTTAGATTTACGCCATTTCGTGGTTTAGATTTATGCTTCCTAAAAATCAACAGGTTAATCTATGTTATCAGTCTCACTTAGTACTTATTTTTCGAACCTTCTCTGCCATCATTATGATGATCATCACCAACTTCGACTTGACTGTTAACTCCATCATCAGCTACTGGTGTAGGTTGATTTCCATCACTTTCTTTACCAACTGAAGGCATGTATTCACTGTCCGAGTCACTGGTAGATGACAATACTCTTGAAGTACTTGGTTCAGGTTGTAAAGTAGGTGGCCGTCCAACCATGGTTGTTGGCAAAACCAAATTTGACAACACCCCATTATCACTGGATGACGAATCAGTGCTAAAATTTTCTTCTTGTAGAATAGTAATTGGCCGTTTTCTAGGCATTTTAAAACTTATTCTAAAATCAAAAACGTAATTTAATGACCATTGTAACACGTATGTAAATGTATCCAAATAATCTATGAATTTTGTAGAGTCATGAAAACAAGATTAGACAAAAAATTTATTGCCAGGTGACAAATCCAAATAAAATGAATAAAACATCGATGAAAGGTGACAAGTCCCATTTATAACTTTTTGTCATAATTTGTTTTTGGAAGAAAGTGACAAGTACCAATTGTCACCTTTTGTCATATCACTACATTTCACTATCAATAAATGACAATTCAATACACCATGATACACTGCAGATTGGACTTGTAACTTTTTGTCATATCAAAGTAGGTATGTCAGAGGCACCAGAAACAGTCATAACTCCATTTTCGAAAAAAGTGGACTTGTCACATTTTGTCTGGGTGGGGATGATTTATAATGATTACAATTTTCAGGATAAGTGTCACAATCATCACCATAACTGATGGTCCAGGACATTTTAGCATATCTCTTCAGCCAAAAGGGTATGTTTCAGCTCAGCAGCCATGCGGCTGTTTATCCAAAATGGTGTGTTTGGGCTCAGCAGCCACGTGGATATTTAACCATAAAGTATGTTTTGGATAAACAACTGCGCAGCTGTTGTGCTGCTGCTTAAATTCCATGAAAGTTGCAGGTTCATACCTTCCTTTCATGTTGACATCCAGTTATATTCTTGAAACAAAAGAATACCTGTTTCTTTTGCTTTTTTCCCTCACAATATTAAATCATAAAACAATGCCTCAGAACCAAGAAATTGTGTGAAGCACAGAATCAGCAAAGAAGTGGATCCATTTGCCACAAAGATTCATAGAGAAGCAGCAGATTGCACTTGGCTAATTTTCATGCTTTGTTGTGTAATTACCCACAGCTGGTTAGGGCCAGCTTATTATTCATTATTTTTGCATCATTGTAATATGGAAATATAATTGGACTTTCTACCAAGTAAATCAACACTTCTTTCCTATCCTGGATCTTATTTTTGGCAATTTATATCTGCCAGTTTAAGTTCTAACTATACTGAAACTACAGTTAAACAATTCCTTCATCCACTATGCTCATAAGCCTCAAGTCTTGCTCATAAGCCTCAAATCACCAATCTCCATAAAACCTCAATCCTTGAAAAATGTTGCTTTCTTTGGTCAAAGTAGCTTTTTTGAGCAAAATAATGTCAGAATATTACACCGTGGACACCAATTTCTATGTTGTTCTAGATATAGACTACCTTTTTAAAACCATTTTTCAGACTTTTTAAGCGGAAAAAATTTTTTCCTTCCATCGACCACCTATAACATTCCAGGCAATCACAGACCCCACACATCAAAAGGGTCACCCAAACCTCAACCCCTTTCATGACCTACAGCGCCCAATCATCATCAGCCAAAAATTACATAATTTACAAAACTACAGATGAAACGAGCAACAATAATCAAATGAAGTACAGGATAGAATTTGGCCTAAATGAGGTTGAGGTGTAAGCTATGATCTGGGTGATGGTCTACTTTTGAGTTGGGACATGAGAAGAGAAAACATTTCACAGTTTTTAGACTCACTCTATTTTAACTGTGCTTGGACTTGATAGCATCATGGGAGCTCATCCCTGTGCATACTGTTATGCACACAAGAATGACTTTCATAATGTCAATATGCAAATTAGTCAACATAGCATTGCCAAAATTACACACAAATCAGCTTTGCCAATAATTTCTAATATTTGGCACAATAGACATTTGTGACCATGTGCCTGATATTTTGCACTGGTTTCTCCATGTTACTGATGCCCTGTTTAATTTGCTAGTCCAAGAGCTATTTGGACTAGATGAACGCAAAAATCCCAAATCCAGCATCAACATTCCAAATTGTGAAATCAATCAACATGAAACAGCAATTAAACTTTTAGGCTGGAAAAAAGGTTGGAGCATTAATATAAAATTCAAAATTAAAATGAGTGGAAATGGGCTTGAATGGCTGACTCTGTTTGGGAAGGATAAACTTGTAATTTTTGAATCACTGGATCTTGCTTGCACAATTTGATGGATTAACATCAGCCAATGGTGAACAATTTTAATGGAGTCAAGTTGTGCAGCATTATAGGCAATTATGAAAGGGAATGCTGTACCATGATATCCAGAAAAGGATACAACGCCTTATATGCACATTTCCAGGAATCATTTTTCCATTTTTTGATCCCCCATGGTGCTTTATTGCCATATTGGAAGAATCGTTTGAATAATTAAATGACCTGACAACAACAAAATAGTGCAGTTACCCAACTGTTACAGCACGTGATCTTATAATGGTATAAAAAGTAAAATTACAATACTTTAATCAAAAAGTGACAATAGAACTTCAACATTGACTTGATGCATATTTCACATATTTTTAAAGCTAATTGACTAATAGTGCAATATGAGACAGAAAATTATGCAGAAGGACAAAAAATTCAGAGAAAAACCGGAAATGTGATGAAAACACATTGTCATCATGGCACCCATTTTTCCATCTATACAATACATAAAATTCTACTTTCAAGATCACATGGCTGAGTGGCAGTATCCCCAACTGTCAATCAGACGACCCAAACTGTGTTTGAATCTTTGTCTGGCCAGATTTTTTCTATTGGTTGAACTGAGTGAGACATGAGGCCAACAGTCATGCATAGTCACATGATGACACATAGTCATTATGTCAAAAAATGCCTAATTCTAGGAGCCTTGCTACTGGAGTCCGACAAGTTGGGGGGGGGGGGATAAACCAAAAAGTTTGGGGTGGGGATCCGAAATTTCCAAAATTTCTTTTTGGGGTGGGGGGGATCCGAAATTTCCAAAATTTCTTTTTGGGGGGACCCAAAAAAACATCAAAATTTCGAAAATTTTCCCGAAAAAATCCATAGGAAAGCCACTTTTTTCCTAGTTTGGGGTTGGGGTGTTGGGTATGGGGTTGACCAAGAAGGGTCTCAAGATTTTGGTACAGACTTCGACCAAGTTAGGGGTGTTGGCCTCACCCCAATTACAGGTATGATTTTTGGTTGCTTTTCTAATTTTACAAATTAAGTAGCTCACTTTCAATATTATTTTTTGCATTTAGTCCGACTATGAGAAGTCATTGAATTGAATAAGAAATTATACTAATTTCCAAGAATATAAAGGTGAAAAGATTTTCCAGCATTCTAGCATCAAAACAATTTCAGGCGCTCCGCAACCACCTGAAGTCTGTTTACAAATTTTCTTGTTCCGTCAAAATTTTTGAAACTTTGTTCAAGTCAATTTAATGAAAATTTATGTTACTTCTTTTTCAGGGTTATTTACTCGATGGGATGGTGAAGTTAATCAAGCTGAATATGATAATCGAAAAGGCGAAGATTTTGTGATTGAAATTGTATATAAATCATTGAATTTAATAAAGTATTTAGCCTGAAATATGTGAAAATAACCAAAAATTTAGTGAAAATTCTCAATGCAATGTCTTTCTTAGAAGGGCCTCCCCAGTCACATGACCCTGCAAATTGGCTGCATTTTTAAAAAGTAACCAATCAAAATGCACAATTACAAAATCAAAAATAACTGGTCCTGATATTGGGGGATTTGCATGACTCATTCTCCATTTTGAAGAGTGTTTTCTGCCAAACTATAGTACTCGGAATTTATGTGAAACTTTAGAGACACAATTTCTGTGAGAATCAACCAAGGCCTGTAGTAAGTGAGATGAGTAAAAAATTAATCGTACCTCAAAAAAACATATCTTGTACAGTTTTTATTGTACAGAACAACATGCCAGTATTCATTTGATTTTTTCTGTAACATCAATCCAAAGGTTCAAATTTTTTGCAATTTTCAAAATTTTACATCACAATCATTGAAGACCAATAAGTAATCATGTACGCAATGTTGATCAATAACACTTTGTCAATGGATGTAACAATGTTTAGTATATATGCATGACCCATATAGATATATATAGCATCAAAATCATGGTTTATACTACACTTTAAATTCCAATTTTCAGCAGTTATCAATGATTTAATTCACACATTTTTGTACCCCATAAGTCAAATAATGAGTGTTGTTGATTAAACTCCACTATGACCCCTTGACCCCATACCCACAAAGTTTTACCAAAATAAAAAAAAACCTTGAGTGTGCCATTGTGAAACAAGTGGAAGTCATTTTTGAACTAAATTATAGAATTTTTTGTTCAAAAATGTGGTCATTCACACAAAACTCGAATAATCTAACTAAAACTTTTACGCATTACAGACTGACATCATGACTATATACCCATAAGGTTTGGTCATAATATCATCAGCTCTTCATGGGAAATCACACAAGTTTGGAGGCATTCCTGAGATTGTTGAAAAAGATTGAGGTGCAAATTGTTTCCTGTTTAGCCTGCATATTATTTATTCTAGTTAAAATTGACTACATTGCAGTGACAGTATGTGGCTACGAACCTAACAACTTGCATGAAAAGTATTGACACAGATTGTATATTAAAAATTGGAAAACTATGTTCTTTTGGTTAACTCTAAGTTGAGAAATTGTTCAAATTTTTAGCCATAACAGATGAAGCAGTGAAGCAATGTAAACTTTTTGGATATTTCTTAGATAAATGGGACCTACACATGAACACACAATACTAAAAGAAGCACAATTGTATTTAAAAGGTGATTATGGACTCCACATAAAGCCAAAACCCATATTTCTGATTACTGTGCATGGCATGCTCTTAGGGATCCAAAACATTCACAGTTACAAGAGAAATGTACAAATCACATTCATGACATGAAATATGACAATTGTGAGCAGTTAAAGAAGACATCAAAGAAGCAGTGACTCAATTCCAATTCACAAACTCAATTGATAAAGTTGAAGCTGAATATTCAGCTGATGAAAGTATCAGTAATATATTGGAATGGTGTCAACACCAGCTTAGATCAATGCACCAAATGAAGCATGGGAAAACACCATTGGCAACATCCAGAAGAATTATGAATCTTGATTGGGCAATGAAATATTCTCCCTTCCAGTGGACTGGAAGATCAGTCAAGCTGGTTTGGTAAGTGCAGTTTGCCATTGCACTGCATGTATCCTCTTGTGGTGGACACTACACCACCACACATTTGTCCATGTTTCCAACTCACTTTCACAAGACAGTATTACACTTATTGGAATACTGACTGACACATTGACGAAAATCAAGATAGAGCAACCCACAATCAATGCAGCTTTTGTGCGATCTGACAATGCTGGATGTTTTCTTGGCTCCCCAACCTTGCTTATGGTACCAACAATATTTAAAAAAACAGGGGTGACTATAAAGAACTGGGTCTCTGAACCTATTTTTGGTGAAGTCCCATGTGACCAAAATGCTGCACTAATAAAGAGGCAAGTTCGACTGTTTATAGGCTACTTCAATTTCGAGTTTACACCTACTGAATTCAAGGCAACTAAAACTCACAAGGTTGGTACTGGAAGCATATTCAAGATGAAAAAATTGAGGTTCGTACAGTTACCAAAAAGCTTGAAATCCATGATGTTGCTCATGAAAACCAGCTGGAGGTTGCACCCCACTAAAAATCAATGTTCTGAATTGCTACTGATCTAAATATCACGATCATCAACTTTGAAGAAGAATCTGAAGATCACCCAGCCACCACTGATGAGCCATATGAAATGGAAAGTGGTGTGTTTAAATGAAATGAAGAAGGCTGTATTTTTGTACTTCGTCACAACTTGTTGCTGCATCTTACTTAGGGTAACCACAAGCTAATGTCACAGCGAACGAGTTTATGTTATATGACAATACAGAGCTATAGTAGAACACTAGAAAGAGTTCAACTGACCCCTGGCTTCCCTAAAGTTCAGGAAGCACTTTAATTGTTCTAGAAAACTGGCTTGTTCGATGATATGGAAAAAGGTGGGCTTCAAATAAGCATGAGATATGTCATCTATTGACAGAAAAACAGCATAAATTTTTGCTGGAAAAATACAACAGTGACATTTAATATCATCGAAAATTTAATGCTGAAGTTTTTGCTGAACAAATGAGAAGTAGCCCATCTTTTGTCATGTCTGACTCTCACACCACAACAAATTGTAAGATTCTGGGCTAGGGAAGCCAGCCATCATGGAGAACAAACTGCATTCTACAGTAGCAACCTGGAAGGAGAATGTGATGTGAAGCTGTAGAAGAACCTTACAAGATCCAGGGATGTTTGATCCTCATTTAGAATATGAAATTGAACTATTGAAAACCGATTATTTGAATAATTGTTTCAATAAGTAGAAATCTGACTCTTTTAAAATGTCATCTGGTCATCTGAAAATGACCAGAGTTTGTCAGTTTTTGTTGAAAATTTGAACAATCTCTCATCTTATAGTTAACCAAAAGAACATGGTTTTCTAGTTTTTTAATATACAATAGGTGTCTATACTTTTGATGCAAGTTGGTTGGTATGTAGCCATATACTATTGCTATGATGTAGTCGATTTGAACTAGAATTAATAATATTTCAACTTAGGGGAACAATGATTTGCACCTGAAGTTTTTTCAACAATATCAAGAATGTAACGGCTAATGATCATATGACTAAACCTTATGGGTATATAGCCAAGATATCAGTCTGCAATGCCAAGAAGTTTTAGTCGGATTATTAGACTTTTGGGGGAAGCACTTCATTTTTAAACTAAAAAGTTCCTAATTTGATTTAAGAATGGCTTCCACTTGCTTCACTGTGGCACACTCAATGGTTTTTTTATTTGGATGAAACTTTGTGGGTATGTAGCCAAGGCGTCCAGCCATTGTATAGTGCAGTTCAATTAATGACACCCATTATTTGACCTCACAAAGTACAAAAATGTGTGGATTTGAGTCATCCATTACTGCTGAAAATTGGAATTTAAAGTGTAGTGTAAACCAAAATTTTCATATATAAACAGGTGTGATGCAAAAACAAAACATTGTTATGTTTACCGACAAAGTTTTATTGATCCACACTGCATGCCTGATTACTCATAGGTCTTCAATGATTGTGACCTAAAATTTCGAAAATTGCAAAATATTTGAACCTTTGGATTGCTGTTACTAAACGAATTTTGGTTTTTAGATCAAACGAATACTGGCATGTTGTTTGGTGCAAAAAACTGTACAAAATAGGTTTTTTGAGGTATGATTAATTTTTTAGTTATCACGACTTTGGTCGAGTCTTAGAGAAATTGTGTCTCAAACAGTTTGTTTACAAATCGAAGTTAAACCAATGAAACGTTCGAGCATATGCTTTTTGGACTCTGGTTATCTGGTTAAGTTCAAAAATGACTCATCAATCAAGCATAATTTTGTAGAGCCTCTAAAGAGCAACATTTTTGTGTAAAGTTCTGCCTAGCACAATATGGTTTACGCCAGTTATAAACACAGAAATTTCAATTTTTCGTTTTTTATATTTATAAGTCAAATATATGCATAAATAAATGTTGGAATTAATGTAAACTTCGAAAAAGCAGTAAAAAATTCTGGAAATCGACAAAAAACTGGGCGGGATATGTGCAGATTCAAAACCCAGAGGTTTCAATGAACTGGCATACATGGGAGATCATGTGTTGATGGGTTTGTGGACCCCTCGTTTTTTTGATGTGAAAATATTTTTAATTATAAGCGCACCAGGATGTCAGTTTTGACTCAATCATGTTGAGCCCTTCAGAGAATGTTGATTAAACTTTAAAGTCTTTATCAAACTTACTGTAGCTGGAGTTTTATCCTAATTGTGAGCTGCATTACTTCCTAAATTAGCTGTATTTTACCAAAAGCTAAATTGTGCTTCTGTCTTTCTATTATAAAAGATAATTATTTGAATATTTTTGTTGACAATATTAACATAATTCATCAAAAAGAGTCTTATCCAAAGTTAGGACTTGTCCGACCAAACAGAAGATATCATTGAGGACTTCGGCATCCTCAAATTTTTGAGGGTAAGAACGGTCTCATAGCTTGCTTTCTTCTGTATTAAAAAAAGACACATGTATTATGCAGAACAAAGATCGTCATCAAATTTGTTGCCATATTCAGAACAGGCACAGATTTCCATGAATTCCCAGATGACTGTGTCACTAGGAGTCAATTCAAGGGAATTTGTTAGCACGTCCAATCAGCCAGCCAGTAATCATCACAAAGAACTAGTACTAGATCATATTGAAAGTAATGGCATCCGAAAAATGAATATTTATGATGAAGAAACAAAACTAAATGTACATGAATAATTGTGAACTCTGATATGAATAAAAAAAACCGTTGTGTACATACAGATTAAGAGAAATACTGGTTTCGTAAATGTGAATCACTCAATTGTAACATAATTACATTAGCAGAAGGATCATTTGGAAAAAAGTATTACCACTTGAAAAACATTGTTACCTTCGAATGATGCACAACATTTTTTCTGGATGCTCGGCAAAAATATCAAGATGCATCACAGAAAAATCAAAATGTAAGAGTTTTCCCATCGTTGACTATCTTTTCATGTGCATAACATTTCTTGAAGATAATCTTGAAAAAATCGAGATAGCATCTTGGAAAAAATCAAAATCTCATCTTGGAAAAAACAAATCCCATCTTGGGTCGCACCCATCTTGGTATGATTGGTATGGGACTAACCAGGTAGATTCCCATCCAATATTTGGCTTACCCTTAGGGTAAGGCCCAGGGTTGGAAATTACTTAGGCTTGCACCTTCAGCATAAGCCTCAGCCTAATCGGAATCTTAAAGCAAAGAGCCAAAACTATGCCTGAGCTCAAGTCTAAAAACAAACCTGAGACCAACCCTGTTGTTCCCCTTCCAATAGCCGACTTTGCTCAAGTGTGTAGAATTTTATAGATGGGTGTGAAACAGATGCAGTAATACTTATATTTTGACATATTTCAGTGAACTTCTGTAACAATATTCTAAAATACTAAACTTCAAAAATCTAAAAACATGATAAACATTTACAAGAGTTCACACAGAGTAACATTTTATTTGAGAAAAATTGTCCATTCAGACAACTGAAGTTAAATCTTTCTTTGATAAAATTGTCTAAAGCACATTTTTTTCCCAACATA
The DNA here is from genome assembly GCA_963922205.1 of Romanomermis culicivorax. NCBI lineage: Eukaryota > Metazoa > Nematoda > Enoplea > Mermithida > Mermithidae > Romanomermis > Romanomermis culicivorax. The sequence goes on from CAWUHX010000002.1 coordinate 537,053, forward strand.
TAAATTCAAAGGTTAAACTATATATTGCTGCCAATACTTTTTTAATGTTGCTGTGGTGGACACTAAACTGTGCATAATACTTTCATGTCAACTGGAAGACTTTAATTCACTTACTTGGAAAAGTTTTAAATTTAAACTTGAAATACTTTTGAAAAAATTAAACTTGGAATACTTCTAAATTTACTTATTCGAAATTACAGCATTCATGGAAACCTGGAACAATGAAATTCCTTCCAATTGATGATATAATAAAAGTGTATTCTAGTTCATTTAATTAAGTTGAAATCATAAAAAAACTACTATTTTTTGTTCTAAGATTTATATTCTAAAATATTAAATTTCAGAAGTTCTAAAACATAACATGACTGGAACTCACCCACATAAATTTATTTTCAAGAAAAAACAAATTATTCAGACAAATAATATAAAACCTCTCATTGATTTGAAGATTTAGGACAGCAATTTTTGCAATGCGAAAATTGAAAAATTATTTACTTATTGAAGTAGCTTTAGTTTCTAATAAAATTCTGGCTATCTAAACAAAAATAAAATTCAGTAAAAGACATTCTCATGCCAAAACAAACTGGAAAATACATAACAAAATAAATACAAAAGAAGATGCCAGTAGAAAAAGATAATAGTATTTTTTGTCAGCCTTACAACATCACACATATCAGAGAGTTCGGTTGTTGGTGATAACATGGCTGAAGTGTGAAGGTTAGCCACAGGAGATGTGGGCCAAAGGGTAAGGTAGGTAGGGGATAACTACACCTGGCATGAGTACCCCTCAATTGTGTGGAAAGCCTACACTGAAGATTGAGCACCAATGGATGTAGGAGTCATCCCATATGATATAGAAGTCATTCCACTGATTCCCTCAAAGAGCCATAGAAGAGCAGATGGATTGTTGCAGAGGAATGATACCAAGAAAAAGAGATCATACTGGGAAGAAACTTGTTGAAGGGGTCAGTCTGGGAAATGATGGTCATGATTGAGTGATTCCCAGAGAAGGAGATCACTATGAGAAGAATGAATGATTCCAATGGAGGGAGATCACCCTGAGGTGAGAGGAAAAGACTTGGTATTCTTTTTTTTTTGGTTTTCATTTTATTTATTTTAATTTCAGGTATCAAATCAATGCACTTTTGACGTATTCCAACATGTTGACAGAGGTAAATTTCTGAAAAATACAAAGTATCACATGTCTGATACACGATCTCCTTGCTTATTATTATTGTATCAGAAAAAGACATGTTGCTAACAATCATTGAAATTACTGGTGCCGAATTACAGACATTTTTGAGTACAAGTCCAAAATAATGGTATCCAAACAGTTCACCATAATTCAAACACTGCAATTGTTCTTTCATGCAACTTCTAAATTCTTTTTTGTCAGAATAGGCTAGATCGAAAATAGCAAATTAAAAATTGGATTTTTTTTGCAAGTATATTATAGTTGGCAATTCCAAAAAATATATACAATTCCAATGAATAATTCGATGGGAAACTAACAGTGACCTACTTCAAATGCTGGACATTTGCCCAACTTTGTAAGACAATGTAAAAACGACATAAAAAATCGAATTATTGATACGACTTTTCATAGAGAATTCAAGCACATAGAAAATATGACTCATTTCATTTCATCACTTGGGTTTTCAAGATATAGAGCAATCCTATGATTTATGTAAAACCCTACAGATTGAATTGAAAACAAAAAATCATTTCCAACTGAAGTTCAATTCTTTTACAATCCATTCCAAAAAACAGAGTATTAAGCTTGAGCAACTAATTCAAAGTCAATACCATACTGTCAAGGATTTTCTCTATGCAGTGAAAAAATATAATGGAACCAGTAATGTGAATGTTGCATGTTTAGCATAATACTGTTGTTCTTGGTTATAGAACCTATTCCACAAATCAAAAATCAGTATAAAATGAGCAATAAATTTATTCAACACAGAATATGAAACATTCAAATGTGAACAATTAATTCCATAGCATAACAGAATTCGAAAAATCTGATTCCCAAACGAAATTAACAACATGGACAATAGTTGTTCATCTTTGTCATTGTCCTATGATGCAGATGTCTCCAGTTCAATTACAGTTTACCAGTTGGTAAAGACCTAGGATGGATGTATTAGCTCCTTTCTTTTTCACTGTATTGTTGCATAAGATTCAATTGGCATTAAGTCAGTTTTCTCAGCAACAGAAATTGGCAGCCAAGAATTGTACATTGTCATCCATGTCATGTTGAGATGTCCTCATTGTTGATGAGTAAAAGCGTCTATCACCTTGAGAAAAGCTGATTTCCTAATGATTGTACAAAAATTACATGTTTGTTATTATTTGTACTTTGAATTCATTGAATGACTGTATTTTACAGCTATCTAGATTATCCCATCCATTGCATTTTTTGAAACACACAGTGATGTGACTTTGCCAATTTTTTGTGATTGTGAAACTGGCTTCAGTACACATGTTGCTAACCCTTGTTGTAGAAGCTGCCAAAAGGCAGATGATGAACCTCCAAAGGTACGTGATTAATAAACTCTAAAACTTTGCTTAAAAATCTAGTTTTATTATGCATGGGTATTTTTATCTGGCCTGTTTGTCAAATTGTATTTGATAATGAAAAATTGCTTGTACATTTCCAAATCTAATCATTCTAGACTTCTTTCGTCCAATAAATCAACCAAATAGTATGTTCTCTTACTGAGAAAGTCAAAATACTGAAACATTCATTGCCATAGAATTTCTATTATGTACAAACTGTATGTACTCAAAATTTGGTTTTTATTCTGCTTTGTTCCAGAAGCAACTTTATGACAATTATAACTCACTTACAATAAAAAAATTTTCATTTCATAGAACAAAAATTGGCTTCTTCAATTGTTTAATCTATAAAATTAACATTTTGACCACATTTTTATGTAAATTTTGAATTAAAAATGACCACAAGAACTTTTTTCAGACTGGGGCCTGAGGTGTCCAAGGCCTTAGGTAGACGGGTTTACCCACTCTATTTGCTATGTGCTTTGCTATGCTTGGAATTGATCTTCGAACAATCTCCTGCGCCCAAAGAACGAGCAAATGTCAATTATTGACAGTTTCTTAATCAACAATTTCTTGTTCTGAATCAGGAGGATGATTTTTTTTGGTCTTTTTCAACAAAAAATCATTTTCTAAGAAAGAATTGTTAATGCTTGACCACTCATTCAATCTAAAGAAAGATCAAAATTTAACTTGTTTTTCACTACAACCTCCATATTTCTGATTGTTGTTTTGCCAAAAAAATTAATATTTTGTACAAAAAAATGATTTTACTGTAGATATCATACCCCTTTCTGTAACACTCTTGCCTTCTTACTTCCTTAAATTCACTGCTCTGAAAACCCCAAATATAAGTCACTAGGTGCTGTCTTTCTATGTAACTCAAATATCAGCTAGAAGCCTTATGTACCAGTTTCACAATGAAAGCTTTATAGCACAGTTCTCCTGCTGAAGCCATTTTAGGCTTTTTTATATTTTAATCAACGTTTTTCACTTGTACTTTTTTATGTTACACTTGTTGTTGCTTCTTGTTCCCTTGCTGTATATTTCAAAACTTTATTTCCAGGATCCTATCCAGGGGATTTATTCTGCACATTTAACACACAACTGTATATCTATCTCATTTCCTACCATTTATTTCAAAACAGTTCCCTTTACACAAAGACTTTTTGACAAAAATAGCTCAAGTCCAGCAAGGCCTTGTACATAAGCCTTGGTGTTTCTATTACATACTTCTATTAGTGTTTTATGCACTCCTTAGGGCTTTCTTTTAGTATCTGCCAGGTGCTTTTCATTAATTTTTTCATGTTAATAACATTTTCTATGCAAATTTTCAATATGTACACCCAAACATGTCTAGTCTATCATTTCTTTTGCTAGAACTAGAAGTGATATTTCTTCTGCTAGAAATGATGCAACTTTTGTTTGGCTGGGGCGACTGTCATTTGTATAAATGTACACACTTTTTGCATTTATTGCAAATGCAAAATCTCCTAATGCCCTGAAAGGCCATGGATGACCACCACTGGATTTGGAAATCAATTGCTTGATCAGATTTTACTTATTTATAATTAAAATTGCATTTTAGGCAATTAACACCATTAAATTGTTCAACCACGGACCCATTTCTAGCTGTCCCCAACTTGTTTCTGCCTGCTCAACAATGCCTTGATACCACACACCACTGACTGACCAATCTAATTGTCAACTGTATCAAACAATGGTAAGTTATTTTTGAAATTTTATATTTTTTATGAGAAAGGTCTCGAAAATATTGTTGAACTTCTAATTTGACTACTGCCCTTGACCACGCCACACCAACTGCCTCTCCATACCATTTTTGAACCCCTAATTACCCCTTGACCATGGTTTTTGATCACCTCTAATGTATATTTCATGATTTACTCAGTAAGAAGTTTTCCCAACAATTATTTTTCACTTTTTAGAATCAACATAATTTGTTGAGTTTATATGAGCAAATGATGGAACAAATAATGACTTTGTACCCAAGGAAATATACTATGGCCACATCACCAAGCAAGTTGAGCAGAGGAAATGGGTGCTTGAATGCACTAATGAGATCAATCCTGACCATCCTACCATTACCTCAACTGTAATCCAAGAATTAAAATGGATGGCCTGTAAAAGGGTAAGTACAAAAATAAAGGAGTTGGTCCCAGTGATGAACAATTTACATTCCTCTACAGATGTGGACAAGTTGTTATTATTATGGATAAGGTACTGCAGAATGACCAGACAAATGGATATAAGATACTAACATTTTATCTGATAATTCTACCACTGATGTCAGTGGCCAAATTGCCTTGATTGTGTGTTGGTAATGGCAATCAAGTTTTCTGGTGTAGAAGAATAGGATCATATACATTTATAACTAAGACACTACAATGTAAGGACAAAAGACAGTACTGTGCATAGGAAAGACTCAAGGTTATTGAGTGGGTGACTTTTCATTAAGTCTAATGGTCAACCACAGGGCTGTGGTAACTATGTTGCACAACAAGAGTTTAAGCATTGCCATTTTTCACCATGTATATAGATGTGGCAATTAGGCTTTTATCCAGGGTATACTTCCCTACCAACTGACTGCCTCATGTTGTAGAATGCAATCTAACTCAGAGTTATCTTTGCATGTTTAGGTCATGTTGCATGAAACTGGATGCAATATATGCATAGTTATGTACTTCCCAGTGAGGAGCTTGCAAGTTTTTCAGTAGTGTTTTTAAATACTGAGACCTATTAGTTTATTATAATAAAGTGAGTGACGGCTCCTGGCAATTGAAGTACTTGAAATCCAAATACTTATTCCCTTCTTCCCCAGATATAGGGACAGGAACAAGGTGAGCAGGTTATCTGAGGATGAAGCATGTTGGGAAACATGGGGCCCAAAGGCAGGACACTATCTCCAGACTTCCTGTTGGATACCACAGAAATCTGATGGATGTGCTGGCTGGAAAAATGAATTAGTCAGAGGAGCAATGTGAGGCACTCTCTATCATTTCAAATCTATGATTAAGTCAAGTCAAGAGCTACCAAGGACAACACTGAGCCTAATCCTAATGGCTTCTTCTAGAATGTGATGATAATGAGTACTTCCAGGACTTTTCACGAAGCCAAAACTCGTGCCCAGACAAATGAGGGATATGTTATGCCTAACCCTGCATTAGTGCTACTGTCTGCTTGTGTTATGCCAGAGCTTGTCACTGTAACTGCAATCTGTCTCAGTATCTTTGGACAGTAAGCAGTTGTCTTTAAACTGGTGCTGAGAAGGGGATTTTGAATGTCCAATTAAAACAAAGAATTGCAATGGCCATTAAAATGTGCTGAGCAGACATCTATGCCAAGAATTTTCCATGATGAAGGGTCTATGGACTTTTTTGAGGAAATTAAAGAGATAAATGGGCAAAAAAACAGGAAAAAGTTCTGCAAGTCTGTTTTTATACAAAATATACACAAAAAACATCAAAAAAGCTGTCTTGAAAAAAGTTCAGGTTGGGGTGTCTGATGATTTTTTCCAGCCATGGTTAGTACCCAGGGGCTCAGGTATGGGGGTTAACCCCCCTTACCCTTACCCTTTGTGCATGTATAGTGCTGAGATGATCTGATTCCAGCCCAGCACTGTGGATGTCAGAGTAAAACAAATTAATTAAGCATGGGTAAATAGCAGGACAACTGTCACTTCCTCAAGGTAGCCAAATGTCTTGTCATCTAATTAGTGATGTTTCTTGTCCCTTGTGCTGTGAGGTCTGGACTGATGCAAATTGGTCTGGAAAAATGTCACTAGGTTGAACCCATAGGGTAGCCATGATGTTATAATGTGTATTGTATACCGTCTCTGTTATGTAGTACACACCCCTGCTTATTTTGTGTGTTTTTATCTTTTTAGGTAGAAACCGACCCCTGTTTTTAATTAATAATAATATTATTTATTATTAGCGATGTTGTCGCAAAATAAGCAAGGGGGTGTGAAAAAGGTAAGACGTTACTCTACTGTTCTGATTGTCACTACTTCTAATTGGTCTCTTTTCAGTTTTAGAGGAAATCGAAAGGAGGTGGGGATGGTCAGGGTGGCAGGGGGGACTGTTCCTCACGATGCCCCTTAACCGGCTATTCAGCATCTTCCCCCTCACGGAAGGAGGAAGAACGTTCCGCCCGGATTTATTGTATGTCGAAATCAGGCAGTTGGAGAATGCGGGGAAACCCAGTTCTTCAAATGAAGCGGTAAGTCGAGTAATTAGTCTGTAACTCACTTGTACATGTTTTGTGTTCAGGGAGACTGGCCGCCATTGAAGCGGCGGTGCTTCGAATAGAAGCCAAAATTGGCGAGGTCCCCTTAACAGGGGGTCAAAAAGAACGAAAACGAAAGAAGGCACCTGCGGCGCCGCTGACAATCGAGTCGGGAAGCCCCAACGACAAATGGGACGCTGTCAGTAGCGACGGCGACGAGGAGTCCCAGGCGGGACTGGCCGCCAAACGGCCTTGTTAAGGGTTGGAATGTGTTTTTTTTGTTTGTTTGCAGCCCGCTGCGCGGGCAATGTAGTTTGTCATTTGTTTTTTTTGTATCTTCATATCGTAAACCGAATGAATGGTTTTTACGGAAATTAGCATAATGATTATGCTAATTTGCAAACTTACAAACTACACAAGTCCAACTAAGGTTGGACTTGCTAGTCTGTACCCACCAGACTAGATCACGAGTAACGAGCATGGCTGCGTGAAATCAGACTGTGAACACGTTGGATGTCAGGCTCCCTGGCCCAGGGGAAAAAGACAGTGTTCTGGAACGTATGGGGTACGAGTATTGTCTAACGCCTAGAATGAACCTTGCTTGGAGTCGCGAAACAGGCTCTTGAGCAACAGGTGTTGTTCAGGCGGAAGGGCACTTGTGCACCGGGAGAGAGAGTCTGGAGTAGTGGCTGGTCGTAACAGAGTCGAGTACTTTGCAGGGGCAGAGCAATGATGTCCTATGTGGTAGAACCAATGTGGACTAGCCGAGGCCCCGTCTATTGCAGGGAAGGGAAAAGCAAGACTGCTCTAGACAACAGCAAAGGAATGATAGCCGGCCTGCCTTCAACCTGCTTGACCACTGCCGAACAGTCATATAACGTATATGAAACCAAACAAGACCCCTAAGGCAGCTATGCCGAGGGGAGGTACCCCGGAAAATAGCACAGAGACAGTTAGCTTGACATACAGCCAGGGGAGAGGTCCCCCGGGCCATGATGCTGAAAAGACCTCAGCTCGGTCAATTGGACTGTTGGCCCTAGGGTCAAAGAAGGCAATCCGAACAAAGGAGGCTGAAATGCCCCTTGGTTCTGTAACCAATCTGTTAGAAGGAGAATTGGCACTTGTGCCATCATCTTCCAACAGTGTTCTGTTAGAAGGAGAAATGGCACTTGTGCCATCAACTTCTAATGGGGTCCAGGGTGTTTACACCCCAGTGCGCAATAGTGCAAGAACTGGCCGCCATATCATCGGCGCTCACTTCTCGGGCACTGCTCATTCCAGCAATGGGGAAGGCAGTACTTCCACCCTTAACGGTTCTAGAAGCCAAGAGCAGGAAACCCGTAGTAGCCAGGCCCCTTGTGGACCAGGTGGAGTGAAGCCTAAGAGAGGCAAGGCCGTCAATTGGACAGAGGCAGATTGCCAAGTCCTTTTACTTTTGGTGACATCATTGAGAAATGAAGAAGCCAAGAAAATAGACCATAAAGTGCTGCAAAGCCGCTGGAATGACTTGATTGCAAGTAACAGCATGTCCAGTACCCCCAGGTCCGCAGCTGGTCTGTTGGCCAAAAGCAGAGATCTGGAGAGGAGAGGAATCCTGACACAGGAAATGACACAGGAAATAGGAATCCTGACACTACCCAGCCTGTGGCAGTGGACCTCAAGTGGAGCCACAAGTACGCAAAGAAGATGGTGGTGTGAGGGAAACCCAGCTAGAGGCCCAAGTGGCCCGGGTTGAAATCACACAACCTGAAATCCTAGTGAAAGTAGTTCCAGTTGAGGGCGAACTCATACCCAACAATGTAGAAGCCGAACAGGCTGAAACATTAAGGTTAGAGTTCGAAAAAGTCTCCAAAGAAGCCAGGAGGATCGAGAAGTGAGTGCCCCTAAAACTCGTGGGAGATAATCGTATACCACAAAAGTAACTCGAGTATGGTGAATTGGCCATCAGCGAGGTTGACCTTTCAGCAATGGAAGAAGGAGAATCACCAGAAAGTACAGATCCTCACCAAGAGACTTGGTTGGCTCAGAAGCATAATGGATCAAATCAAGTCGGGCCAAGATTTGACTTCGAACCATTGTCCTAGACTTAAGGACCTAAAAAGAGAGTATGGCAGGAGGTATAAATTGCCAACATCGAATCAGATGGATGTGCTGTATCTAGACCTAACTTCTCACCTGGCCAAGTGTCAGAAAATTGCCAAGACCAGGTTCAACCAGATCAAATGTCAGAGAGCTCGGTGGGCACCTCTGAAGCAGGTTCTTAGGCAACACATGGACTCAGGTAGCACTCCCATGCAGTCTGTCAGGGACTACTGGGAAGGGATCATCGGGGTTGATCCTGGCTTCACTATGAATCCCATGCTACCGGAATGTGCCCAGAAGGTCCGACAGGAAACGATGTTGGGTGAAGCTCAGCCTCTTTCGCCCGAAGAGGCAAACTGGGAAGAGGTATGCAGGAAGACCAGGCAGTTTAAGGTGGCCGGGCCGGATCACATACACCCTTTCTGGTGGAAAGCTTTCCCAAGCGCCAAGCAGGCACTATTTGGATTCATCATGGACCTCAAGGAGGGACGTGAAGTTCCAATGCCTGCATGGGTGGCAACAGGAAGGGTGATCTCCCTTTATAAGGGTTCCGGAGATCGTAATGATCCCGGAAATTATAGGACCATTGCATGCTCGAATACTTGTTATAAGTTTATGACGAGTATGATGGCTAAATGGATCTGTCATAGAGCCACACGAATGCCAACAGTGTTACCTAGTAACCAATTGGCACTCAAGAAAGGCATATGGGCAACAACCCATACACATATCCTTGACTGGACTCTGGTCAAAGATAGTCTCAATGGGAGAGGCAGGACTTTGAGTATTGCCTGGATTGATTTTGCAAAAGCATTTGATTCCGTCCAACACAGGTACCTACTATCGATCCTAGAGACCATGGGGGTGCCCCAGGTGCAAAGGAACCTATTAGCAAGACTAATAGGGAACTGGGTGCTTACGTTCGAGGATGCAAGGTTCAGGAAAAGCACACCGCTGGTGGTGAGGAATGGCGTGCTCCAAGGAGATACTCTTTCCCCGCTGCTGTATTGCACATGTGTGTCACCTATCTCCCATTACTTAAACTGGAACCTCTGGAAGTACACCACTGCAACAGGAGCTCCTGAGAATAGCCTAAGTCTCAACCACATGTATTATGTGGATGACCTGGTGATTTACACCAAGTCTGCTGGAGACCTAGACATTGCATTAGCCGACATAGAAAAGCACGCAGCTGATTTCAGTTGCAAGCTCAATACCAGAAAGTCAGCTGGGTTCCACATCGGACAGCCAGAGGCCAACAATGGGGAGAATACCAGCAATGTTCCAACTACTACCCTAAGGGAAACATACAAGTACCTGGGTATAGAGAAGGGCCAGACCATTGACCATAGTGGTATGTGGGAAAAGGTTGAAGAAGCCATTCTCCATAAAACTGTGTTGATTTTTAGTAGTCACTTGACTTTCAGTCAGAAGGTGAATGCCTACAATTCTGTGAGCATTCCGAAAGCTCGGTATTTGTTCCAGAATGAAATCATTGGTACTGGAAAGTTCTCCAATGTATATACCGAAGAAGCCAGGCTTGACACGGCTGTCAGGCAACTGCTTGTGTGGAAACATGCACGACACGGATCTAGTTGTGTAGCAGGATTATACCTGGATAAGGATAGGGGTGGTATCAGACTGCAGACGATTGAGTCGGCGGTCTACGAGGCCATTACCTATACCTATTGTTACTTAGTAACTAAACCAGAACTTCCAGTTAGTTGGAAGCTATTCAAGTCATTACAGGTCAGGTGACATCGATCACCAGTGACTTCGAGGAGACCATGGAGAGGTTTGGTATACAGGTGGAAACTGATCAGCCAAACCACTCCATCAGAGTTAATGGGTTGGTGTTTACCGACCCAACTCTAGCAGCTCGTAGTATTTTAAGGCTTCTTTTACAAGTTGAGAAAGAACGGTTTGCTGAGCAATTCGCACAGAGATTGACAGCTTATCAGACTTTCTCGAACGACCAGCTTGACCAGAGTAGAAGCTATAATTGGCTTCAAATGGGCATGCTGGGGTCGGAGGCTGCAAATAACATAATAGTGGCCCAAGAGGGCCAGTTATTGGTTAATGCACACCCTGCCAACCGCAAGAAAGGTGCCGATCCTACATGTAGGTTACGATGTGGATGCGGTATGGAAACAGCCGAGCACATATTAACCATCTGCCTGCATTGGCGGACTACACTGATGGTCAAGAGACACAATAGTGTGGCCAGAAACATCTAAGTAGTTAAGGGCCTGAGACTGGACCACTTTCTAAAAATAGATTTTGAACTCAAATTTTCAAAAATTTACAGCACAGGGATTCGAACCCGGGTCAGTTGGTTGAGCTGGGGAGATCCTGCCACTAGACCAAGCCCTCCTTGAAAAGTATGAATCAAACCACGTATATAAATAATTTATTCAGAAAAAAATTGACTAAAAAAATAAAAATGTTGTCGTTGTCATCCTGCTGTTGCCGTCATTGTCCTGTTGTTGCCGTCGTCATCATGTCCTCTTCGTCTTCCTGCCGTTGCCATCGTCGTCGTCGTCCTGCCGTCGTCGTCGTTGTCCTGTCATTGCCGTCCTCGTCCTGTTGTTGTTGTTGTCATGTCCTCGTCGTCATCCTGCTGTTGCTGTCGTCGTCCTGCCGTTGCCATCCTCATGTCTTCTTCGTCGCATCGTCGTCGTGTCATTGTCTTCGTTGCGTCATCGTCCTGTCCTCGTCCTGTCGCATCGTCCTCATCATCATTTCTATACATAAATTTAATTGTTTGTTTATTGTTGTTGTAAAATGAATAAAAAATTGAATAACATTTTCTATGATCCTAAAACGGGATATTCAGGAATTGAGAGACGCCTAAAAAAAGTCAAAAGGAGAAACTCTATTAGGGATATCTTTATCATTTTCACATCTTAAAATGCTGTTAAATGAACCTTCACAACATTGAGAAATCAAACTAATAAAATTTTATTTGTTCCTAATTTAAGGCCAGAGCGCGAAAATTTTCCAAATTAAAATGATGGAAAATAAATGTTCAATTGTCATTGCTTATAAATGCAAAAGTTTGAAAATTTCCACACCCTGAGAAAAAATTGAGAGAATTAATGGAAAACCACTAGTTTAGGTAAAACACTGATTGTTGACAATTTTAAAATAAAAACTGTTGAGGGAGTAAATATGCTAACAGCCATGTCTAATAAAAGACGATTATCGTACCCATGACTGGCCTGAAGCACTGGGAAATTTTGAGGAGTTTAGCAAAATGTATTTTTATTCTCATTCATTAACTTTTTCACAACCAAAAGTAAAATGATTTTGAAACAAAAAGTGTGGAAATATTTTACATAAATATTTTGAAATTTTAAACTCACCTGGTCAAAATTAAAATGATTCGTTTTCTCTAATTGTTGATGTATTGTTGTCCTTGTTCTTCTGCAGTTAATTCTTAAATTTATAAAAAATAAAATATATGGATGTTTATGCAAATTTTTACTTTTCCGAGTTTATAAAGTGAGAATTATATATGAGATTTCTCTCTTATTTTTGAGTGATTTAATTTCTGATACTTGAAATGTTTGCCATACTTATTTTGTGCACTATTTTCAATTTTTGCATTTCACGTGAATTTTGCGAGATGTGCAACTGCACATACAATGGTGGCGAAGCAACACGCTCATCAAAATTGGATTTTTCGGTAGGCCGAAATGGGGGACCCGTAAACGAGAAAAGAAAATTTTGAAATCAAAATTATGAAAATGGCATTTACAGATTTACGACACCAAAGTGGGTCGACTGATTTTAGACGGCCTCGAATGTTTTAGCAAGGCAGTCGATATTGTGCATAATGATGCCAAACGATTTTTTCCAGCACTAAAAGAATTGATAACACCCTGTTGTCATTTTTCAAATCACACGACAGCATACATCATCAGCTGTCTACACTCGGCAGTTGATGAAATTGATCAAGCAGTGCATAAAGAAAAAGGAATTAAAAAACCCTCGACGTCTCACACAATTTTTGTGATTTTGATTATAGGTTAAAAAACTCATACAAATCAATTAAAATTATTAAAACATTTTTGAAATTTCAGGTGTAATTTTTGGCTTATCAACAAGTTCGTTTATTTATTATCATCACCCTATAGTTAGATTTATTTCTCGATTCTTTTGGGCGAGGAGGCTAAATCACGAAAACGAAAATGTTATCAAGCTGCAGGACATAATCCCGCCCAATTGTCCTTGCCGACCTAATCGACAGCTTTTTTTGCAGCGTCAAAATGTTTCTAATGTTTAAACTTCCCTATTTTGTTGCTTTTCGATTTTTCGCATAGAATAGAAAATATATTATTCAATAGTTATCTCAATCTGTTTTCGCCAAACAGAAATGAAAAGAAACTGTAAAAACTAGAAAAAGGAGGTAAATGATATAATACAAGACAAAATAGATCACAATACTTAAAATATAGAACTGTTCCTGGGGAAAAATCCTATTTACCAAATCCCTAAACGTCTGCGTTTTTTACCAAGAGGAAAAATCGATTGAGCCAATACAGTAAACACAGGTGTTGTCAAATAAATTAGGCACAACTCACCACTGCCGCTTCTTCCGATAAAATCGCCATCAACCTAAATTCGAGGTAAACCCGCCCGCCCGCCTTCGCCAACCACCACCTATGATTTCGTCGCCACGAAAATTAAGTCGTTCGGTAGTTGTAAATATTATTTTGAAAATTGATGAGGTGAAAAAAAAAGAAAGTTGAAACACAAAGAATATAAAAAACTTTAAGAAATTATTAACAGTGTACCTGGTGAACTATCCAATTTATTTAAAATACAGTATTGACAGAAATCTGATTTGCAAGTAAAATCATTCACAGTTTTTATAAAAAGTTCTTTTAATCAAGACCAAAACTTTCAGTCTTAAAGAATTGGATACAGGGTGTGAATCGTGTGGTCTCCTGTAGGAGACTTGTTGAGCACGATTCTCATTCTACATGTCACTATTTTTACTGGAATTGTAGTGAGAATGTTATTCACCCTTGCAGTGCGAGCTTGCACACATTCTCCCAAGGGAGATGTGACAGTAATCTCGAGGGACACCTGGATACCCTCCAGCTTTTCAGTACAAGGATGTGTCCTTTTCAGGACATTTTCCACCAATGCCCATACATCAGTAGGGTTATAAAAACATGAGGAAGGTAAATGAAAAGGACTTTTCTTAGCAGCCCTCATGGCTTCTTTTGGGCAAAAATGTTTTTCAGATAATGGGGTGGTGCTAGGATTACCTGATGGAACCAATGAACTAAAACCATTCGAAATGATAAAACATTTAGCCATTTTTCTAGACAAACTGACCAAAAAAATTAAAAGGCAAGAGATTTTTTGGTTTGTCTATGTTGCGCATTCTTTGGTTTGCGGGAAAGAGGTGGACCTAGCCTCTGTAAATCATAAAAACCAACAGGTTCGAATATGTTTTGCTCATGAGAAAAAAGCAACACATGATGAGAAATTTAAGCATTTTTGTGGTTACATACTATTGCTGCATGCCTTGCAAAATTTTTTGCTCATGTAAAAGAGAAACAGTCAAAAAAATGATTTATTTTTATGGGAAAAATTATCTTTTAAAAATCTTTCAGACCTCCAGTATCTAAATTTGCAATATCATCCCCACTTGTACATGCAATTATAAATTGGAACTAAATACACTAGCAGAAAAATGTAAAGAACAGGTCAAATATAGACCAGGACGATTTCCAGGTCTTAGCATCAAGTTCAACAATCCAAAAGCAACACTGATCCTATTCACATTGGGGAAACTAGTATACACTGGTGCCAAAGCAGAAAAAGATGTCCAAGAAGCTTTATCAAAATGTCAGTTGATAATTATAAATCTATGGCCAGAAGCCAAGTTTGGTAAGATTAAAATCCACAATTATGTCGGATCAAACAAGCTTGAACACACTGTGGATTTGAGAGCAGTCTACCAAATGTATCGATCAGTTTGTATTTATGAGCCAGAATTATTTCCAGCACTTACATGCAGAATGAACAGTGCAACAATTCTGCTATTTACAAGTGGAAAATTTATAATTACTGGATGTAAAAGTGAAAGGAGATTGCAGTCATTGGACACATGGATCAGAACATTTATAAATAGCAATTTAAGACCAAAAGGCAAATAAGGATGATTATGGCAGGCCAACAAACTTATCAAGTTTTCGTGGAGAAGTTGCTAGAAAAGGCAACCAAACGATTTATTGGTGTTAATGAAGTCAAGAACATTGGATCATGCTTCTGGAGCTACATGGGCGAACAGTACAAAGAAGCCAGACGAGCAGAAGACAAGCAAAAAGCTTTCTGGAATTTTGCTTTATACTTGAAAAATTGCATAACCAATGGAAACGCAGAGGAGCTGTATGGATTGTGGCAACACTTTGATACCAATGCAACAAATATGTGGGATCATTGGTTTGATTCTTGTATACAAAATTATACTGATGTGTTGTTCTATGTGTACAAATAAGTAAAATAATACAAAGAAAAAAAAATAAAAATAAAAAAATAAAAAAAAAATTAAAATTAAAAATAAAAAAATAGAAATAAAAAATAAAAAAATAAAAAAAAAATAAAAAAATAAAAAAAAAATAAAAATAAAAAATAAAAAAATAGAAATAAAAAATAAAAAAAAATAAAGAAAAAATATGGTCTGCTAGTGCTTTACCTCCTCCTGGTGCAGACTGGGCAGTCCTGTGGACTGGCGGAAAAGCACATAAATAAGAAAAAAATTAGAAAAGATAAAAAATGAATTCTGACAATTTTGAATTAACCCTGTCTTCAGGGGATTCCAAGAACATTATGGATAAATCTGTCAGTGTTATTACTCTATCACTGAAGAGACCATTGATTCTAGATGGTGACTGGGAAGTTGCTCTCAAGCAATGAATTTTTAAGCCAGTGGGAATTAATTTACCTAAATCATTCAAAGATGTGACAATTTTCTACACTACCAGAAATGCACAGGAAATGATCAAATCATTTAGTTTTGATCTACCAGAAAATATATCATCAGGTTTGAACATGCGTAGAGCAATCAATAAAGCTATGCCCAAAGAGTTGGTGGCTCCAGTTAAGCCTGGCGAGCCATTAGAAAATGATTTCGACAGAGTAGATCCACAAAAACTTTATTTTAGAGCTGTTACTTTTAATTTGAAAACTGTAAGATTTAGCTCAAAAAATATTCAATTTTATGTAGAATCTAATTTCTTAGCTGATATTCTTGGACTTGCTGTTGGGAAGAAGTATCTTCCAAATTTTGAATATGCAGCAGCTGTTCCACCTGAACGAAAACCAGTTTTTAATCAAAACATTCCAGAAATTTTCAAAGTCATCTCAAATTTTTCTGCCCCACAAATAAGTGGTTCAACTACAGAACCATGTTTAGCTATTGACACTATTACTGAAGCAAAAGAAATTTTCATTTCAAGTATTATGATCTGGTATATAGTATGGTTAAGAAACAGCCACTATCTGTTTTTACTGTAAGTCTTTTCAGTCTGGAAAATCAACCTTTAAATAATGAAGGACCTTTCATAGCAAGATTCCATTTCAGAAAACACCTCCATTAGCCATCGTAAAAAATACAATGCCCAGCTCTGGCCTCGTGGAGGCTAAGGTGATGCAGGGCCACGATAATTTCAAAAAGACCAAAAAAATCCGATTGGAAAAAAGATGATTGATGAAGAATATGATAGTGGATATGAAAGTGAAAATGAAAATGATACTGACAGTGGTTATAGTACTGGGCCAGATGACAAGTGATTGAAAAACCTCAAAGTCTGTTTTTAAATAGAAATAATGTGAAAAACATTTTCGGTTACTGTACAGTGTGTGCATGACAGAAAAAAATGCAAAAAAATCCGGTTTTTGGAATCAAAATTCTACAGTAATACTGAAAGTTTTGATCTCCAAGAATAAAATTTTTAAACAATCAACAACAATTAGGACCCTCTAAAAAAGAGAGAATTACCATTTTTCATTAGTCTGGTGGAATTGATTCTTCCTGTGAAGTTCTGAATACTTACTTGGAATGGCGCATTTTGAAATTGACTACTTACGACTTGTGATTGAATCCAAAATATGGGTCGGTAATCAATATTTGATTGGCATTCTTCTGGACAAATTGATAAAACGTGGGCGGAATAACAACTTTGCGATAAAATTTTTGGCAACAGCCTTCGAAGATGGAACCAATGAACAACTTGTAGACCCTGTTATCAATGGACAGACGTTGCAATTATTCGTTGACAGTGGTTTCTGGAAAAAAGATGCAAAACTGGTTTGGTTTATTTATGACAATATTGTCAGAATTTCCAGAGGCAATTTCGGAACTTTTGGTAATATAGAATTTTGGACTAGTGTCTTCAAAAGTACGGACAAAAACCAATTTGGAGCAGGAAATATTGAGGAGTATTATGAAATTTCTGAGTCATCACGATTAAATGTAAAGAGGTTTAAATGTCAAGCAAATACCTATGAAATTCACTTTAAAATTTCCAAAATTCGACAAATGCAGCTTTTATTCTAGAGCGAATCTTTGATGATATTTTGAGAAAAGTGTTGTCAAGAGACAACAGTTCAAAGTACAGAGTTGGTGCAGACATCAGTCATCCTAAACTATCTCATAGAATATTGTTACCTTTTGTGTCACCAGAGCATATGAATGGAGCACAGATTCTGAACAAAATAGAAGCAGTTCAGCAGTCTGAACAGGAATTTGAGGTTGGTGAACAAATGCAATTAAAAATTGTTATTGTAGATTCCCCTCAAGGTGCTGGAACCAACACTGCATGGAAAAATGCATGTTCCAGGATCATCAATTGGGATCAGTGGTTTGAGAGACATTGTGGCCACGGAGGCTGTTTCGTACAAGTATAACATGTGGAATATGTTTGAAAAATAGTTTTTAAATTTTTTTCATTTTTGGTTTTTCAGATAAAAAATGATGCTCAGCTTTGCCTGGCTCATGCTGTGGTGGTTGCTAAAGCAAAAATAGACAGCTCATCCGAATGGAATTCCATACACCAGGGTCGTCAAATTCAGTGTAGACTGGCCAAAAAGCTGATGAATGATGCAGGCCTCGGAAGTCACTCTGGAAATTGTGGTTTGGATGAGCTTAAAAAGATCCAGGCTCATTTGACACCAAACTATCAGATGAAGGTGTTTTCAAAAGAAAATTTTGGACAATTAATTTATAAGGGGCCCCAGGTGTCAAAAGTCCTACACTTATATCATCATGATAATCATTTTGATGTCATCACACGAATGCCAGCTTTCATGGGAAAAACAAGTTTTTGTGAAATATGCAACAAAGGGTTTTGGCGTCAAAGTGATCATAAATGCAGTCGAGGGAAATGCACTGGTTGCAATTCAAAAGAGCTTTGCACGAAAGAAGATTGGCACAAGTGCGCTA
Organism: Romanomermis culicivorax; assembly: GCA_963922205.1. NCBI lineage: Eukaryota > Metazoa > Nematoda > Enoplea > Mermithida > Mermithidae > Romanomermis > Romanomermis culicivorax. The sequence continues at coordinate 555,399 of CAWUHX010000002.1, forward strand.
AATGCAATAGGTAAGCATGAGAAATTAGTGAATACCTGATACTTTTTAATGAATCTGATTTATCAGATGGTTCTCCAGTAAAACATGTCTGACAAACCACAAAATAGGACGAATAAGCCTGGGGAACAAGTCCAAACATGTTCAGTCACTTTGTGAAAAGGTGAAACGATGCAAAAATTGTGGCCAATTGATGAAACTGAACAAGCAAAAAAACCACAAGTGTTTCCAATTTTTCTGTCATACATGCCATGCCATGGTTGACAGAGAAAGTCACGAATGTTATATCAAAGTAAGCCTCCTTTTGTGCTGTGAAATCCTGTTTTAAAATTAACTTATTACTTTTAGACATTACAAGATGAGAAGAAACCACGTCAACCTAAGTTTATTTTTTTCAACTTGGAAACTTGCCAGGACGTGGAAATGACCCCCAATCAGTGGGGACCAGTAAGAAAACATGTGCCAAACTGTTGTGTGGCATATAGGGTATGTGATAATTGTATACCTAAAGGTATAGGAATGTGTGAGTCATGTGGCGGGGCAAATCGTCATATTTTCATTGGAGAAAATTGCATAAATGAATTTGGACATTGGCTTTTTTCTAATGAGCATCGAGGCTTTACAGTTTTGGCTCACAATGCTAGGGGTTTTGACTCACAATTTATACTTGAATATCTACATTCTCAGCGAACTTTGCCACCCAATATAATATCAAAGGGGTTAGAACTGATGATGTTAGAAGCAGGAAATGTAAGGATAATTGACACTCTGAATTTTTTGCCCATGCCTTTGGCAGATTTTCCAAAAACTTTTGGTCTGAAAGAAAAGAAAAAAGGGTTCTTTCCCCATCTGTTCAACACCAAAGAAAATTGGGGATATGTTGGACCTTTGCCAGACATCGAATTTTACGACCCAAACGCAATGAAAGAAGACATCAGGAAAGATTTTCTAGAGTGGTAAATTTTGATTGTTTATGTTTGCTGAATCTAATCTGCAATTTTTTAGGCACTCAAAACAATTAGCTTGTGGGAAACTGTTTGATTTACAGAAAGAAATAATTTCTTACTGTGAATCTGATGTCGATATTCTGCTGAATGGTGCCTTGAAGTTTCGTGAAATATTCCTTCGTGAAACCAACATTGACCCCTTTTTGACCAGTTTGACGATTGCGTCAGCGTGTAATTACGTATATAGGTGTAATTTCCTGAAAGAAAACACTATTGGCATTATTCCACATGGAGGTTATCGACGTCGGGAAAATCAATCAATTATTGCACTTAAATGGCTTAAATGGATCGCCCACAAAGACAACATTCAGATTCGCCACAAATTAAATGGGGGTGAGGTCAAAATTGGGCCATATAAAGTGGACGGATTGTGTGGCCAAACAGTCTACGAATTTTATGGATGCTGGTAAAATTTCTCAGAAATTAATTTATATGTGCTTACAAAATCCAATTTAGGTGGCACGGTTGTCCCAACTGTATGAAAAATCGGAAAGAACCAGCTTTAGACTATCAAAATACTGCAGAGGAGGCATATCAATCTACTATTGAACGACGTTTTTATTTGGAAAGTCAAAAATTCACAGTGGTGGAAAAATGGGAATGTCAATTAAAAGACGAACTTGAAAATAACATCGCTATGAAAAACTTTTTCGATTCGATTCAAATTCATGCACCTTTAGGACCACGAGATGGTAGAGAACTACTTTTCATGAAATATAACATACAGGGATTATTTTCTTTTTTAGCATTTTATGGTGGGCGAACAAATGCAATTAAACTTTACCATAAATGTCAAAGTGGTGAACGGATCGACTATGTGGACGTTTGTAGTTTGTACCCTTGGGTGTGCAAGATGGGTTTGTTCCCCATCAAGCATCCACAAATTATCACAGAAAACTTTGCCAAATTAGACAATCAACCATACACTGGAATCATAAAATGCACAGTTGTGCCGCCACGAAAGCTCTTTCATCCAGTGCTTCCATATCGATCAGGAGGAAAGCTGCTTTTCCCACTCTGCAGATCGTGCATAGACAATTCTGAGGAAAATTGCGCACATACAAATGAAGAGCGTTCACTCACTGGAGCATGGGTGACATTGGAGTTATACAAGGCCATAGAGTTGGGCTATAAAGTGAGCAAAAAATTCCTTTTTTTTGTGCTTTTTTTCTAAACTTTTTTTAAAGGTTTTGGAAATACAAGAAGTCTGGCATTATGAAGAGACATCAAAATACGACCCCTGTACAAAGACTGGAGGACTTTTCGCGGATTATATAAACACATTTTTACGACTTAAGCAACAGGCAGATGGGTGGCCATGGAGCAATATGACGGAACAAGAAAAAGATACATATATCGAAAATTACGAACAACATGAGGGTATCAGGTTGGTAAAAACTCAAATTGAGAAAAATAGTGGAATGAGAACTTTAGCTAAATTAATGTTGAATAGTTTTTGGGGTAAATTTGGGCAAAGAAATAATTTAAGTCACACAGAATATTTAACAGAACCAGAAAAATTTTTCACTCTAGTTTTTAATGATAAAATAACTGTGCCTGATATAAGGTTCTATGGCGACTCTATGGCCTGCGTAAGGTACACATATAATGATGAATTTTTAGAAGCACTCACCAACACAAATGCAGTAATTGCATCCTTCGTAACTTCCCAAGCTCGCCTAAAATTATACACTTACATCGAAAAATTGCAAGAACGTGTTTTGTATATGGACACAGACTCTGTTATATACCTAACAAATGTACATGATAAGTCTCACACATATAGTGTACCCATAGGTTGTTATTTAGGAGAAATGACAAACGAGCTCAAGGGGTATGGGGATAGTGCCTATATAGAAGAGTTTGTGGCTGGAGGCCCAAAAAATTATGCTTATAGAATTTGTAATAAACTAGGTAACATAGTTGTGGAAGTAAATAAGGTAAGAGGTTTTAGGTTAACTTATAATAACAAAAAAACAGTAAATTTTGAATCTTTGAAACGAATGGTTATCAAATTTGTATTATTACATGAAAATGATATAAAAACAATTTATGAAAAAAAAATACACAGAGACAAGGAAAGAAATGTTTTTACCTGCATATGTAAAAAGGACTATAGAGTAGTTTATACAAAAAGGCATATTTTGGACAATTTTTACACATACCCTTTTGGTTATTAATTTTTCAGTGATTTTTCCTCTTTACTAACTGCTTGAAATTAATTAATTTATTTATTTATATTTTTCATAACCCAAAAAATTGCTTTTTTCTTTATGCTGCCTATACCTTGTACCTGGTGAGGACCCAGTGCTGGCTAGGTATAGGTATGTAAATATTGTACATTTGCATATCTTGAGTACTGCCTGAGGAGGGTAGCTGGCTTGGGATATGTTGTATATAGTTTGATTTGTTTTGTTTATACCTAGTACCTGGTGAGGACCCAGTGCTGGCTAGGTATAGATATGTAAATATTGTATATAGTTTGCATGCTTGGGTACTTCCTGAGGAAGGTAGCTGGCCTATGCATGCATTGTACATAATGTATATAATTGGTAAATTTTTGTGTTTGGGTGTAAGTCTCCCCCTGGGAGAAGAATCACCTGAAATGGGTGAACACCCTTTCTCTTTTACTTTTTGTTTTTCAAAAAGAGCTGTTAAGTTTCTTGGTGAAAATATCTCTCTCTCTGGCTGAGCAGCTCAAATTCTTGGTGGCTCTGCATACACCTCAGCCTCCACGTGGCCAGAGCTGGGCATTGTATTTTTTACAATGGCTAATGGAGGTGTTTTCTGAAATGGAATCTTGCTATGAAAGGTCCTTCAACATTTAAAGGTTGATTTTCCAGACTGAGAAGACTTACAGTAAAAACAGATAGTGGCTGTTTCTTAACCATACTATATACCAGATCATAATACTTGAAATTGAAAATTTCTTTTGCTTCAGTAATAGTGTCAATAGCTAAACATGGTTCTGTAGTTGAACCACTTATTTGTGGGGCAGAAAAATTTGAGATGACTTTGAAAATTTCTGGAATGTTTTGATTAAAAACTGGTTTTCGTTCAGGTGGAACAGCTGCTGCATATTCAAAATTTGGAGGATACTTTTTCCCAACAGCAAGTCCAAGAATATCAGCTAAGAAATTAGATTCTACCCAAAATTGAATATTTTTTGAGCTAAATCTTACAGTTTTCATATTAAAAGTAACAGCTCTAAAATAAGGTTTTTGTGGATCTACTCTGTCAAAATCAATTTCTAATGGCTCGCCAGGCTTAACTGGAGCCACCAACTCTTTGGGCATAGCTTTATTGATTGCTCTACGCATGTTCAAACCTGATGATATATTTTCTGGTAGATCAAAACTAAATGATTTGATCATTTCCTGTGCATTTCTGGTAGTGTAGAAAATTGTCACATCTTTGAATGATTTAGGTAAATTAATTCCCACTGGCTTAAAAATTAATTGCTTGAGAGCAACTTCCCAGTCACCATCTAGAATCAATGGTCTCTTCAGTGATACAGTTATAACACTGACAGATTTATCCATAATGTTCTTGGAATCCCCTGAAGACAGGGTTAATTCAAAATTGTCAGAATTCATTTTTTATCTTTTCTAATTTTTTTCTTATTTATGTGCTTTTCCGCCAGTCCACAGGACTGCCCAGTCTGCACCACGAGGAGGTAAAGCACTAGCAGACCATATTTTTTTTTTTTTTTTTTTTTTTTTCAATTTTTTTTTCTTCGTATTATTTTACTTATTTGTACACATAGAACAACACATCAGTATAATTTTGTATACAAGAATCAAACCAATGATCCCACATATTTGTTGCATTGGTATCAAAGTGTTGCCACAATCCACACAGCTCCTCTGCATTTCCATTGGTTATGCAATTTTTCAAGTATAAAGCGAAATTCCAGAAAGCTTTTCGCTTGTCTTCTGCTCGTCTGGCTTCTTTGTACTGTTCGCTCATGTAGCTCCAGAAGCATGATCCAATGTTCTTGACTTCATTAACACCAATAAATCGTTTGGTTGCCTTTTCTAGCAACTTCTCCACGAAAACTTGATAAGTTTGTTGGCCTGCCATAATCATCCTTATTTGCCTTTTGGTCTTAAATTGCTATTTATAAATGTTCTGATCCATGTGTCCAATGACCGCAATCTCCTTTCACTTTTACATCCAGTAATTATAAATTTTCCACTTGTAAATAGCAGAATTGTTGCACTGTTCATTCTGCATGTAAGTGCTGGAAATAATTCTGGCTCATAAATACAAACTGATCGATACATTTGGTAGACTGCTCTCAAATCCACAGTGTGTTCGAGCTTGTTTGATCCGACATAATTGTGGATTCTAATCTTACCAAACTTGGCTTCTGGCCATAGATTTATAATTATCAACTGACATTTTGATAAAGCTTCTTGGACATCTTTTTCTGCTTTGGCACCAGTGCATACTAGTTTCCCCGATGTGAATAGGATCAGTGTTGCTTTTGGATTGTCGAACTTGATGCTAAGACCTGGAAATCGTCCTGGTCTATATTTGACCTGTTCTTTACATTTTTCTGCTAGTGTATTTAGTTCCAATTTATAATTGCATGTACAAGTGGCGATGATATTGCAAATTTCCATACTGGAGGTCTAAAAGATTTTTAAAAGATAATTTTTCCCATAAAAATAAATCATTTTTTTGACTGTTTCTCTTTTACATGAGCAAAAAATTTTGCAAGGCATGCAGCAATAGTATGTAACCACAAAAATGCTTAAATTTCTCATCATATGTTGTTTTTTTCTCATGAGCAAAACATACTCGAACCTTTTGGTTTTTATTATTTACAGAGGTAATATGATACCACCTCTTTCCCGCAAACCAAAGAATGTGCAACATAGACACTGATAGAATCAAACCAAAAAATCTCTTGCCTTTTAATTTTTTTGGTCAGTTTGTCTAAAAAATGGCTAAATGTTTTATCGTTTCGAATGGCTTTAGTTCATTGGTTCCATCAGGTAATGCTAGTACCACCCCATTATCTGAAAAACATTTTAAAAAACATTTTTGCCCAAAAGAAGCCATGAGGGCTGCTAAGAAAAGTCCTTTTCATATACCTTCCTCATGTTTTTATAACCCTACTGATGTATGGGCATTGGTGGAAAATGTCCTGAAAAGGACACATCCTTGTACTGAAAAGCTGGAGGGTAGCCAGGTGTCCCTCGAGATTACTGCCACATCTCCCTTGGGAGAATGTGTGCAGGCTCGCACTGCAAGGGTGAATAACATCGTCACTACAATTCCAATAAAAATAGTGACATGTAGAATGAGAATCGTGCTCAACAAGTCTCCTACAGGAGACCACACGATTCACACCCTGTATCCAATTCTTTAAGACTGAAAGTTTTGGTCTTGATTAAAAGAACTTTTTATAAAAAGTGTGAATGATTTTACTTGCAAATCAGATTTCTGTCAATACTGTATTTTTAATAAATTGGATAGTTCACCAGGTACACTGTTTATAATTTTTTAAAGTTTTTTATATTCTTTGTGTTTCAACTTTCCTTTTTTTTCACCTCATCAATGTTCAAAATAATATTTACGACTACCGAACGACTTAATTTTCGTGGCGACGAAATCATAGGTGGCGGTTGGCGAAGGCGGGCGGGCGGGTTTACCTCGAATTTAGGACAATGGCGATTTTATCGGAAGAAGCGGCAGTGGTGAGTTGTGCCTAATTTATTTGACAACACCTGTGTTTACTGTATTGGCTCAATCGATTTTTCCTCTCGGTAAAAAACGCAGACGTTTAGGGATTTGGTAAATAGGATTGTTCCCCAGGAACAGTTCTATATTTTAAGTATTGTGATCTATTTTGTCTTGTATTATATATCATTTACCTCCTTTTTCTAGTTTTAACAGTTTCTTTTCATTTCTGTTTAGCGGAAACAGATTGAAATAACTATTGAATAATATATTTTCTATTCTATGCGAAAAATCGAAAAAGCAACAAAATAAGGAAGTTTAAACATTAGAAACATTTTGACGCTGCAAAAAAAGCTGCCGATTAGGTCGGCAAGGACGATTGGGTGGGGTTATGTCCTGCAGCTCGATAACATTTTCGTTTTCGTGATTTAGCCTCCTCGCCCAAAAGAATCGCGAAATAAATCTAATTATAGGGCGACGATAATAAATAAACGAACTCGTCGATAAGCCAAAAATTACACCTGAAATTTCAAAAATGTTTTAATAATTTTAATTGATTTGTATGAGTTTTTTAACCTATAATCAAAATCACAAAAATTGTGTGAGACGTCGAGGGTTTTTTAATTCCTTTTTCTTTATGCACTGCGTGATCAATTTCATCAACTGCCGCGTGTAGACAGCTGATGATGTATGCTGTCGTGTGATTTGAAAAATGACAACATGGTGTTATCAATTCCTTTAATGCTGGAAAAAATCGTTTGGCATCGTCATGCACAATATCGACTGCCTTGCTAAAACATTCGAGGCCGTTTAAAATCAGTCGACCCACTTTGGTGTCGTAAATCTGTAAATGCCATTTTCATAATTTTGATTTCAAAATTTTCGTTTCTCATTTACCGGTCCTCCATTTCGGCCTATCGAAAAATCCAAATCTGATGAGCATGTTGCTTCACCACCATTATATGTGCAGTTGCACATTTCGCAAAATTCACGCGAAATGCAAAAATTGAAAATAGTACACAAAATAAGTATGGCAAACATTTCAAGTATCAGAAATTAAATCACTCAAAAATAAGAGAGAAATCACAGATATAATTCTCACTTTATAAACTCGAAAAAGTAAAAATTTGCATAAACATCCATATATTTTATTTTTTATAAATTTAAGAATTAACTGCAGAAGAACAAGGACAACAATACATCAACAATTAGAGCAAACGAATCATTTTAATTTTGACCAGGTGAGTTTAAAATTTCAAAATATTTATGTAAAATATTTCCACATTTTTTGTTTCAAAATCATTTTACTTTTGGTTGTGAAAAAGTTAATAAATGAGAATAAAAATACATTTTGCTAAACTCCTCAAAATTTCCCAGTGCTTCAGACCAGTCATGGGTACGATAATCGTTTTTTATTAGACATGGCTGTTAGCATATTTACTCCCTCAACAGTTTTTATTTTAAAATTGTCAACAATCAGTGTTTTACCTAAACTAGTGGTTTTTCATAAATTCTCTCAATTTTTTCTCAGGGTGTAGAAATTTTCAAACTTTTTCATTTATGTATAAGCAATGACAATTGAACATTTATTTTCCATCATTTTAATTTGGAAAATTTTCGCGCTCTGGCCTTAAATTAGGAACAAATTAAATTTTATTAGTTTGATTCCTCAATGTTGTGAAGGTTCATTTAACAGCATTTTAAGATGTGAAAATGATAAATCTATCACTAATAGAGTTTCTCCTTTTGACTTTTTTGAGGCGTCTCTCAATTCCTGAATATCCCGTTTTAGGATCATAGAAAATGTTATTCAATTTTTTATTCATTTTACAACAACATCAAACAAACAATTAAATTTATTTATAGAAATGATGATGAGGACGATGCGACACGACGACAGGACGATGACGACGCAACGACGACGCAACAACGACGACGGCAATGGCAGGACGAGGACGACGACGGCGACGGCAGGACGACGACGACGACGGCAACGGCAGGACGAGGACGACGACGGCGACGGCAGGACGACGACGACGACGGCAACGGCAGGACGAGGACGACGGCAGGACGACGACGACGTTTTTTTTTTTGTCAATTTTTTTCTAAATAAATCATTTATATACGTTGTTTGATTCATACTTTTCAAGGAGGGCTTGGTCTAGTGGCAGGATCTCCCCATCTCAACCAACCGACCCGGGTTCGAATCCCTGTGCTGTAAATTTTTGAAAATTTGAGTTCAAAATCTATTTTTAGAAAGTGGTCCAGTCTCAGGCCCTTAACTACTGAGATGGTTGTGAACTATTTGATTGATGCAAAGATCTATTTTGAAGGAAACAAAGACGGAAAGTAATTGATCAAAAATTCTGAAATCTGATCAAGTTTCGAATCAAAGAATGTCAATAACAGAAATTCCAAAAGTGTGGACCCAGGTTCAGGACGAGAGATGGTTGTGAACTATTTGATTGATGCAAAGATCTATTTTGAAGGAAACAAAGACGGAAAGTAATTGATCAAAAATTCTGAAATCTGATCAAGTTTCGAATCAAAGAATGTCAATATCAGAAATTCCAAAAGTGTGGACCCAGGTTCAGGACGAGAGATGGTTGTGAAAAATTTGATTGATGCAAAGATCTATTTTGAAGGAAACTAAAGATTGTAGGTAATTGATCTAAAATTCTGAAATCTGATCAAGTTTTGAATCAAAGAATGTCAATATCAGAAATTCCAAAAGTGTGGACCCAGGTTCAGGACGAGAGATGGTTGTGAATTTATCGATTGATGCAAAGATCTATTTTGAAGGAACCAAAGATGGAAAGTAATTGATCGAAAATTCTGAAATCTGTTCAACTTTTGAATCTTGCAACATCTTCATCATAGTTGCCAAAGAAATTGTTTCCATGTTGAGGATCAAAAATTGTGGTTGTGAACTTTGATTTGGTAGCTAAACCGATCGATTTCGAAGGAATCAGAGGAAAAAAAGATGTTGATCAAATATTCTGAAATCTGATCAAGTTTTGAATCAAAGATCTTCGATTTCAGAACTGCCAAGAGTGTGGACTCAGGTTCACGACGAGAGATGGTTAAAAAAAATTTGATTGACGGAGAGATCTATTTGAAGCAACTAAAGATTGTGGGTAATTGATCTAAAATTCTGAAATCTGATCAAGTTTCGAATCAAAGAATGTCAATATCAGAAATTCCAAAAGTGTGGACCCAGGTTCAGGACGAGAGATGGTTGTGAACTATTTGATTGATGCAAAGATCTATTTTGAAGGAAACAAAGACGGAAAGTAATTGATCAAAAATTCTGAAATCTGATCAAGTTTCGAATCAAAGAATGTCAATATCAGAAATTCCAAAAGTGTGGACCCAGGTTCAGGACGAGAGATGGTTGTGAACTATTTAATTGATGCAAAGATCTATTTTGAAGGAACCAAAGATGGAAAGTAATTGATCTAAAAATTCTGAAATCTGTTCAACTTTTGAATCTTGCAACATCTTCATCATAGTTGCCAAAGAAATTGTTCCATGTTGAGGATCAAAAATTGTGGTTGTGAACTTTGATTTGGTAGCTAAACCGATCGATTTCGAAGGAATCAGAGGAAAAAAAAGATGTTGATCAAATATTCTGAAATCTGATCAAGTTTTGAATCAAAGAATTTCGATTTCAGAACTGCCAAGAGTGTGGACTCAGGTTCAGGACGAAAGATGGTTGTGAAAAATTTGATTGACGGAGAGATCTGATTTGAAGCAACTAAAGATTGTAGGTAATTGATCTAAAATTCTGAAATCTGATCAAGTTTTGAATCAAAGAATGTCAATATCAGAAATTCCAAAAGTGTGGACCCAGGTTCAGGACGAGAGATGGTTGTGAACTATTTGATTGATGCAAAGATCTATTTTGAAGGAAACGAAGATGGAAAGTAATTGATCAAAAATTCTGAAATCTGATCAAGTTTCGAATCAAAGAATGTCAATATCAGAAATTCCAAAAGTGTGGACCCAGGTTCAGGACGAGAGATGGTTGTGAACTATTTGATTGATGCAAAGATCTATTTTGAAGGAAACGAAGATGGAAAGTAATTGATCAAAAATTCTGAAATCTGATCAAGTTTTGAATCAAAGAGTGTCAATATCAGAAATTCCAAAAGTGTGGACCCAGGTTCAGGACGAGAGATGGTTGTGAACTATTTGATTGATGCAAAGATCTATTTTGAAGGAAACAAAGATGGAAAGTAATTGATCAAAATTCTGAAATCTGATCAAGTTTTGAATCAAAGAGTGTCAATATCAGAAATTCCAAAAGTGTGGACCCAGGTTCAGGACGAGAGATGGTTGTGAACTATTTGATTGATGCAAAGATCTATTTTGAAGGAAACGAAGATGGAAAGTAATTGATCAAAAATTCTGAAATCTGATCAAGTTTTGAATCAAAGAATGTCAATATCAGAAATTCCAAAAGTGTGGACCCAGGTTCAGGACGAGAGATGGTTGTGAACTATTTAATTGATGCAAAGATCTATTTTGAAGGAACCAAAGATGGAAAGTAATTGATCTAAAAACCTTGAAATCTGTTCAACTTTTGAATCTTGCAACATCTTCATCATAGTTGCCAAAGAAATTGTTCCATGTTGAGGATCAAAAATTGTGGTTGTGAACTTTGATTTGGTAGCTAAACCGATCGATTTCGAAGGAATCAGAGGAAAAAAAAGATGTTGATCAAATATTCTGAAATCTGATCAAGTTTTGAATCAAAGAATTTCGATTTCAGAACTGCCAAGAGTGTGGACTCAGGTTCAGGACGAAAGATGGTTGTGAAAAATTTGATTGACGGAGAGATCTGATTTGAAGCAACTAAAGATTGTAGGTAATTGATCTAAAATTCTGAAATCTGATCAAGTCAACACAGTTCCAGGAATGACGAGATGGTTGTGAACTATTTGATTGATGCAAAGATCTATTTTGAAGGAACAAAGATGGAAAGTAATTGATCAAAAATTCTGAAATCTGATCAAGTTTCGAATCAAAGAATGTCAATATCAGAAATTCCAAAAGTTGGACCCAGGTTCAGGACGAGAGATGGTTGTGAACTATTTGATTGATGCAAAGATCTATTTTGAAGGAAACAAAGATGGAAAGTAATTGATCAAAAATTCTGAAATCTGATCAAGTTTTGAATCAAAGAGTGTCAATATCAGAAATTCCAAAAGTGTGGACCCAGGTTCAGGACGAGAGATGGTTGTGAACTATTTGATTGATGCAAAGATCTATTTTGAAGGAAACAAAGATGGAAAGTAATTGATCAAAAATTCTGAAATCTGATCAAGTTTCGAATCAAAGAATGTCAATAACAGAAATTCCAAAAGTGTGGACCCAGGTTCAGGACGAGAGATGGTTGTGAACTATTTGATTGATGCAAAGATCTATTTTGAAGGAACCAAAGATGGAAAGTAATTGATCTAAAATTCTGAAATCTGATCAAGTTTTGAATCAAAGAATGTCAATATCAGAAATTCCAAAAGTGTGGACCCAGGTTCAGGACGAGAGATGGTTGTGAACTATTTAATTGATGCAAAGATCTATTTTGAAGGAACCAAAGATGGAAAGTAATTGATCGAAAATTCTGAAATCTGTTCAACTTTTGAATCTTGCAACATCTTCATCATAGTTGCCAAAGAAATTGTTCCATGTTGAGGATCTAAAATTGTGGTTGTGAACTTTGATTTGGTAGCTAAACCGATCGATTTCGAAGGAATCAGAGGAAAAAAAAGATGTTGATCAAATATTCTGAAATCTGATCAAGTTTCGAATCAAAGAATGTCAATATCAGAAATTCCAAAAGTGTGGACCCAGGTTCAGGACGAGAGATGGTTGTGAACTATTTGATTGATGCAAAGATCTATTTTGAAGGAAACAAAGACGGAAAGTAATTGATCAAAAATTCTGAAATCTGATCAAGTTTCGAATCAAAGAATGTCAATAACAGAAATTCCAAAAGTGTGGACCCAGGTTCAGGACGAGAGATGGTTGTGAACTATTTGATTGATGCAAAGATCTATTTTGAAGGAAACAAAGATGGAAAGTAATTGATCAAAAATTCTGAAATCTGATCAAGTTTCGAATCAAAGAATGTCAATAACAGAAATTCCAAAAGTGTGGACCCAGGTTCAGGACGAGAGATGGTTGTGAACTATTTGATTGATGCAAAGATCTATTTTGAAGGAAACAAAGACGGAAAGTAATTGATCAAAAATTCTGAAATCTGATCAAGTTTCGAATCAAAGAATGTCAATATCAGAAATTCCAAAAGTGTGGACCCAGGTTCAGGACGAGAGATGGTTGTGAACTATTTGATTGATGCAAAGATCTATTTTGAAGGAAACAAAGATGGAAAGTAATTGATCAAAAATTCTGAATCTGATCAAGTTTCGAATCAAAGAATGTCAATAACAGAAATTCCAAAAGTGTGGACCCAGGTTCAGGACGAGAGATGGTTGTGAACTATTTGATTGATGCAAAGATCTATTTTGAAGGAAACAAAGATGGAAAGTAATTGATCAAAAATTCTGAAATCTGATCAAGTTTTGAATCAAAGAATGTCAATATCAGAAATTCCAAAAGTGTGGACCCAGGTTCAGGACGAGAGATGGTTGTGAACTATTTGATTGATGCAAAGATCTATTTTGAAGCAACTAAAGATTGTAGGTAATTGATCAAAAATTCTGAAATCTGATCAAGTTTTGAATCAAAGAATGTCAATAACAGAAATTCCAAAAGTGTGGACTCAGGTTCAGGACGAGAGATGGTTGTGAACTATTTGATTGATGCAAAGATCTATTTTGAAGGAACCAAAGATGGAAAGTAATTGATCTAAAAACCTGAAATCTGTTCAACTTTTGAATCAAAGAATGTCAATATCAGAAATTCCAAAAGTGTGGACCCAGGTTCAGGACGAGAGATGGTTGTGAACTATTTGATTGATGCAAAGATCTATTTTGAAGGAAACGAAGATGGAAAGTAATTGATCAAAATTCTGAAATCTGATCAAGTTTTGAATCAAAGAATGTCAATATCAGAAATTCCAAAAGTGTGGACCCAGGTTCAGGACGAGAGATGGTTGTGAACTATTTGATTGATGCAAAGATCTATTTTGAAGGAAACGAAGATGGAAAGTAATTGATCAAAAATTCTGAAATCTGATCAAGTTTCGAATCAAAGAATGTCAATATCAGAAATTCCAAAAGTGTGGACCCAGGTTCAGGACGAGAGATGGTTGTGAACTATTTAATTGATGCAAAGATCTATTTTGAAGGAACCAAAGATGGAAAGTAATGGATCTAAAAACCAGAAATCTGTTCAACTTTTGAATCTTGCAACATCTTCATCATAGTTGCCAAAGAAACTGTTCCATGTAGAAGATCAAAAATTGTGGTTGTGAACTTTGATTTGGTAGCTAAACCGATCGATTTCGAAGGAATCAGAGGATAAAAAAGATGTTGATCAAATATTCTGAAATCTGATCAAGTTTTGAATCAAAGAATGTCAATATCAGAAATTCCAAAAGTGTGGACCCAGGTTCAGGACGAGAGATGGTTGTGAACTATTTGATTGATGCAAAGATCTATTTTGAAGGAAACAAAGATGGAAAGTAATTGATCAAAAATTCTGAAATCTGATCAAGTTTTGAATCAAAGAATGTCAATATCAGAAATTCCAAAAGTGTGGACCCAGGTTCAGGACGAGAGATGGTTGTGAACTATTTGATTGATGCAAAGATCTATTTTGAAGGAAACGAAGATGGAAAGTAATTGATCAAAAATTCTGAAATCTGATCAAGTTTCGAATCAAAGAATGTCAATATCAGAAATTCCAAAAGTGTGGACCCAGGTTCAGGACGAGAGATGGTTGTGAACTATTTGATTGATGCAAAGATCTATTTTGAAGCAACTAAAGATTGTAGGTAATTGATCTAAAATTCTGAAATCTGATCAAGTTTTGAATCAAAGAATGTCAATATCAGAAATTCCAAAAGTGTGGACCCAGGTTCAGGACGAGAGATGGTTGTGAACTATTTGATTGATGCAAAGATCTATTTTGAAGGAAACGAAGATGGAAAGTAATTGATCAAAATTCTGAAATCTGTTCAACTTTTGAATCTTGCAACATCTTCATCATAGTTGCCAAAGAAATTGTTCCATGTTGAGGATCAAAAATTGTGGTTGTGAACTTTGATTTGGTAGCTAAACCGATCGATTTCGAAGGAAACGAAGATGGAAAAAAAGTAATTGATCAAAAATTCTGGAATCTGATCAAGTTTTGAATCAAAGAATGTCAATAACAGAAATTCCAAAAGTGTGGACTCAGGTTCAGGACGAAAGATGGTTGTGAAAAGTTTGATTGACGGAGAGATCTGATTTGAAGCAACTAAAGATGTGGAAGTAATTGATCTAAAATTCTGAAATCTGATCAAGTTTTGAATCAAAGAATGTCAATATCAGAAATTCCAAAAGTGTGGACCCAGGTTCAGGACGAGAGATGGTTGTGAACTATTTGATTGATGCAAAGATCTATTTTGAAGGAAACGAAGATGGAAAGTAATTGATCAAAAATTCTGAAATCTGATCAAGTTTCGAATCAAAGAATGTCAATAACAGAAATTCCAAAAGTGTGGACCCAGGTTCAGGACGAGAGATGGTTGTGAACTATTTAATTGATGCAAAGATCTATTTTGAAGGAACCAAAGATGGAAAGTAATGGATCTAAAAACCAGAAATCTGTTCAACTTTTGAATCTTGCAACATCTTCATCATAGTTGCCAAAGAAATTGTTCCATGTTGAGGATCTAAAATTGTGGTTGTGAACTTTGATTTGGTAGCTAAACCGATCGATTTCGAAGGAATCAGAGGAAAAAAAAGATGTTGATCAAATATTCTGAAATCTGATCAAGTTTTGAATCAAAGAATTTCGATTTCAGAACTGCCAAGAGTGTGTACTCAGGTTCAGGACAAAAGATGGTTGTGAAAAATTTGATTGACGGAGAGATCTGATTTGAAGCAACTAAAGATTGTAGGTAATTGATCTAAAATTCTGAAATCTGATCAAGTTTTGAATCAAAGAATGTCAATATCAGAAATTCCAAAAGTGTGGACCCAGGTTCAGGACGAGAGATGGTTGTGAACTATTTGATTGACGGAGAGATCTGATTTGAAGCAACTAAAGATTGTAGGTAATTGATCTAAAATTCTGAAATCTGATCAAGTTTCGAATCAAAGAATGTCAATATCAGAAATTCCAAAAGTGTGGACCCAGGTTCAGGACGAGAGATGGTTGTGAACTATTTGATTGATGCAAAGATCTATTTTGAAGGAAACAAAGATGGAAAGTAATTGATCAAAAATTCTGAAATCTGATCAAGTTTTGAACCAAAGAAAGTCAATATCAGAAATTCCAAAAGTGTGGACCCAGGTTCAGGACGAGAGATGGTTGTGAACTATTTGATTGATGCAAAGATCTATTTTGAAGGAAACAAAGATGGAAAGTAATTGATCAAAAATTCTGAAATCTGATCAAGTTTTGAATCAAAGAATGTCAATATCAGAAATTCCAAAAGTGTGGACCCAGGTTCAGGACGAGAGATGGTTGTGAACTATTTGATTGATGCAAAGATCTATTTTGAAGGAAACAAAGATGGAAAGTAATTGATCAAAAATTCTGAAATCTGATCAAGTTTTGAATCGAAGAATGTCAATATCAGAAATTCCAAAAGTGTGGACTCAGGTTCAGGACGAGAGATGGTTGTGAACTATTTGATTGATGCAAAGATCTATTTTGAAGGAACCAAAGATGGAAAGTAATGGATCTAAAAACCAGAAATCTGATCAAGTTTTGAATCAAAGAGTGTCAATATCAGAAATTCCAAAAGTGTGGACCCAGGTTCAGGACGAGAGATGGTTGTGAACTATTTGATTGATGCAAAGATCTATTTTGAAGGAAACGAAGATGGAAAGTAATTGATCAAAAATTCTGAAATCTGATCAAGTTTCGAATCAAAGAATGTCAATAACAGAAATTCCAAAAGTGTGGACCCAGGTTCAGGACGAGAGATGGTTGTGAACTATTTAATTGATGCAAAGATCTATTTTGAAGGAACCAAAGATGGAAAGTAATGGATCTAAAAACCAGAAATCTGTTCAACTTTTGAATCTTGCAACATCTTCATCATAGTTGCCAAAGAAATTGTTCCATGTTGAGGATCAAAAATTGTGGTTGTGAACTTTGATTTGGTAGCTAAACCGATCGATTTCGAAGGAATCAGAGGAAAAAAAAGATGTTGATCAAATATTCTGAAATCTGATCAAGTTTTGAATCAAAGAATTTCGATTTCAGAACTGCCAAGAGTGTGGACTCAGGTTCAGGACGAAAGATGGTTGTGAAAAATTTGATTGACGGAGAGATCTGATTTGAAGCAACTAAAGATTGTAGGTAATTGATCTAAAATTCTGAAATCTGATCAAGTTTTGAATCAAAGAATGTTCGATTTCAGAACTGCCAGGAGTGTGGACTCAGGTTCAGGACGAAAGATGGTTGTGAAAAATTTGATTGACGGAGAGATCTGATTTGAAGCAACTAAAGATTGTAGGTAATTGATCTAAAATTCTGATATCTGATCAAGTTTCGAATCAAAGAATGTCAATATCAGAAATTCCAAAAGTGTGGACCCAGGTTCAGGACGAGAGATGGTTGTGAACTATTTGATTGATGCAAAGATCTATTTTGAAAGAAACAAAGATAGAAAGTAATTGATCAAAAATTCTGAAATCTGATCAAGTTTTGAATCAAAGAAAGTCAATATCAGAAATTCCAAAAGTGTGGACCCAGGTTCAGGACGAGAGATGGTTGTGAACTATTTAATTGATGCAAAGATCTATTTTGGAGGAACCAAAGATGGAAAGTAATTGATCAAATATTCTGAAATCTGATCAAGTTTTGAATCAAAGAATTTCGATTTCAGAACTGCCAAGAGTGTGTACTCAGGTTCAGGACGAGAGATGGTTGTGAACTATTTGATTGACGGAGAGATCTGATTTGAAGCAACTAAAGATTGTAGGTAATTGATCTAAAATTCTGAAATCTGATCAAGTTTTGAATCAAAGAATGTCAATATCAGAAATTCCAAAAGTGTGGACCCAGGTTCAGGACGAAAGATGGTTGTGAAAAACTTGATTGACGGAGAGATCTGATTTGAAGCAACTAAAGATTGTAGGTAATTGATCTAAAATTCTGAAACCTGATCAAGTTTCGAATCAAAGAATGTCAGTATCAGAAATTCCAAAAGTGTGGACCCAGGTTCAGGACGAGAGATGGTTGTGAACTATTTGATTGATGCAAAGATCTAATTTGAAGGAAACAAAGATGGAAAGTAATTGATCAAAAATTCTGAAATCTGATCAAGTTTTGAACCAAAGAAAGTCAATATCAGAAATTCCAAAAGTGTGGACCCAGGTTCAGGACGAGAGATGGTTGTGAACTATTTGATTGATGCAAAGATCTATTTTGAAGGAAACAAAGATGGAAAGTAATTGATCAAAAATTCTGAAATCTGATCAAGTTTTGAATCAAAGAATGTCAATATCAGAAATTCCAAAAGTGTGGACCCAGGTTCAGGACGAGAGATGGTTGTGAACTATTTGATTGATGCAAAGATCTATTTTGAAGGAAACAAAGATGGAAAGTAATTGATCAAAAATTCTGAAATCTGATCAAGTTTTGAATCGAAGAATGTCAATATCAGAAATTCCAAAAGTGTGGACTCAGGTTCAGGACGAGAGATGGTTGTGAACTATTTGATTGATGCAAAGATCTATTTTGAAGGAAACCAAAGATGGAAAGTAATTGATCAAAATTCTGAAATCTGATCAAGTTTTGAATCAAAGAATGTCAATATCAGAAATTCCAAAAGTGTGGACCCAGGTTCAGGACGAGAGATGGTTGTGAACTATTTGATTGATGCAAAGATCTATTTTGAAGGAAACAAAGATGGAAAGTAATTGATCAAAAATTCTGAAATCTGATCAAGTTTCGAATCAAAGAATGTCAATAACAGAAATTCCAAAAGTGTGGACCCAGGTTCAGGACGAGAGATGGTTGTGAACTATTTAATTGATGCAAAGATCTATTTTGAAGGAACCAAAGATGGAAAGTAATTGATCAAATATTCTGAAATCTGATCAAGTTTTGAATCAAAGAATTTCGATTTCAGAACTGCCAAGAGTGTGGACTCAGGTTCAGGACGAAAGATGGTTGTGAAAAATTTGATTGACGGAGAGATCTGATTTGAAGCAACTAAAGATTGTAGGTAATTGATCTAAAATTCTGAAATCTGATCAAGTTTCGAATCAAAGAATGTCAATATCAGAAATTCCAAAAGTGTGGACCCAGGTTCAGGACGAAAGATGGTTGTGAAAAATTTGATTGACGGAGAGATCTGATTTGAAGCAACTAAAGATTGTAGGTAATTGATCTAAAATTCTGAAACCTGATCAAGTTTCGAATCAAAGAATGTCAATATCAGAAATTCCAAAAGTGTGGACCCAGGTTCAGGACGAGAGATGGTTGTGAACTATTTGATTGATGCAAAGATCTAATTTGAAGGAAACAAAGATGGAAAGTAATTGATCAAAAATTCTGAAATCTGATCAAGTTTTGAACCAAAGAAAGTCAATATCAGAAATTCCAAAAGTGTGGACCCAGGTTCAGGACGAGAGATGGTTGTGAACTATTTGATTGATGCAAAGATCTATTTTGAAGGAAACAAAGATGGAAAGTAATTGATCAAAAATTCTGAAATCTGATCAAGTTTTGAATCAAAGAATGTCAATATCAGAAATTCCAAAAGTGTGGACCCAGGTTCAGGACGAGAGATGGTTTGTGAACTATTTAAGTGATGCAAAGATCTATTTTGAAGGAAACGAAGATGGAAAGTAATTGATCAAAAATTCTGAAATCTGATCAAGTTTCGAATCAAAGAATGTCAATAACAGAAATTCCAAAAGTGTGGTCCCAGGTTCAGGACGAGAGATGGTTGTGAACTATTTGATTGACAAAGATCTATTTTGAAGGAAACAAAGATGGGAAGTAATTGATCAAAATTCTGAAATCTGATCAAGTTTTGAATCAAAGAGTGTCAATATCAGAAATTCCAAAAGTGTGGACCCAGGTTCAGGACGAGAGATGGTTGTGAACTATTTGATTGATGCAAAGATCTATTTTGAAGGAAACGAAGATGGAAAGTAATTGATCAAAAATTCTGAAATCTGATCAAGTTTTGAATCAAAGAATGTCAATAACAGAAATTCCAAAAGTGTGGACCCAGGTTCAGGACGAGAGATGGTTGTGAACTATTTGATTGATGCAAAGATCTATTTTGAAGGAACCAAAGATGGAAAGTAATTGATCTAAAAACCTGAAATCTGTTCAACTTTTGAATCTTGCAACATCTTCATCATAGTTGCCAAAGAAATTGTTCCATGTTGAGGATCTAAAATTGTGGTTGTGAACTTTGATTTGGTAGCTAAACCGATCGATTTCGAAGGAATCAGAGGAAAAAAAAGATGTTGATCAAATATTCTGAAATCTGATCAAGTTTTGAATCAAAGAATTTCGATTTCAGAACTGCCAAGAGTGTGGACTCAGGTTCAGGACGAGAGATGGTTGTGAACTATTTGATTGACGGAGAGATCTGATTTGAAGGAAACAAAGATGGAAAGTAATTGATCTAAAATTCTGAAATCTGATCAAGTTTCGAATCAAAGAATGTCAATATCAGAAATTCCAAAAGTGTGGACCCAGGTTCAGGACGAGAGATGGTTGTGAACTATTTGATTGATGCAAAGATCTATTTTGAAGGAAACAAAGATGGAAAGTAATTGATCAAAAATTCTGAAATCTGATCAAGTTTCGAATCAAAGAATGTCTATATCAGAAATTCCAAAAGTGTGGACCCAGGTTCAGGACGAGAGATGGTTGTGAAAAATTTGATTGACGGAGAGATCTGATTTGAAGGAAACAAAGATGGAAAGTAATTGATCTAAAATTCTGAAATCTGATCAAGTTTTGAATCAAAGAATGTCAATATCAGAAATTCCAAAAGTGTGGACCCAGGTTCAGGACGAGAGATGGTTGTGAACTATTTGATTGATGCAAAGATCTATTTTGAAGGAAACAAAGATGGAAAGTAATTGATCAAAAATTCTGAAATCTGATCAAGTTTCGAATCAAAGAATGTCAATAACAGAAATTCCAAAAGTGTGGACCCAGGTTCAGGACGAGAGATGGTTGTGAACTATTTGATTGATGCAAAGATCTATTTTGAAGGAAACAAAGATGGAAAGTAATTGATCAAAAATTCTGAAATCTGATCAAGTTTTGAATCAAAGAATGTCAATATCAGAAATTCCAAAAGTGTGGACCCAGGTTCAGGACGAGAGATGGTTGTGAACTATTTGATTGATGCAAAGATCTATTTTGAAGGAAACAAAGATGGAAAGTAATTGATCAAAAATTCTGAAATCTGATCAAGTTTTGAATCAAAGAATGTCAATATCAGAAATTCCAAAAGTGTGGACCCAGGTTCAGGACGAGAGATGGTTGTGAACTATTTGATTGATGCAAAGATCTATTTTGAAGGAAACAAAGATGGAAAGTAATTGATCAAAAATTCTGAAATCTGATCAAGTTTTGAATCAAAGAATGTCAATATCAGAAATTCCAAAAGTGTGGACCCAGGTTCAGGACGAAAGATGGTTGTGAAAAATTTGATTGACGGAGAGATCTGATTTGAAGCAACTAAAGATTGTAGGTAATTGATCTAAAATTCTGAAATCTGATCAAGTTTTGAATCAAAGAATGTCAATATCAGAAATTCCAAAAGTGTGGACCCAGGTTCAGGACGAGAGATGGTTGTGAACTATTTAATTGATGCAAAGATCTATTTTGAAGGAACCAAAGATGGAAAGTAATTGATCTAAAAACCTGAAATCTGTTCAACTTTTGAATCTTGCAACATCTTCATCATAGTTGCCATAGAAATTGTTCCATGTTGAGGATCAAAAATTGTGGTTGTGAACTTTGATTTGGTAGCTAAACCGATCGATTTCGAAGGAATCAGAGGAAAAAAAAGATGTTGATCAAATATTCTGAAATCTGATCAAGTTTTGAATCAAAGAATTTCGATTTCAGAACTGCCAAGAGTGTGGACTCAGGTTCAGGACGAAAGATGGTTGTGAAAAATTTGATTGACGGAGAGATCTGATTTGAAGCAACTAAAGATTGTAGGTAATTGATCTAAAATTCTGAAATCTGATCAAGTTTTGAATCAAAGAATGTCAATATCAGAAATTCCAAAAGTGTGGACCCAGGTTCAGGACGAGAGATGGTTGTGAACTATTTGATTGATGCAAAGATCTATTTTGAAGCAACTAAAGATTGTAGGTAATTGATCTAAAATTCTGAAATCTGATCAAGTTTCGAATCAAAGAATGTCAATATCAGAAATTCCAAAAGTGTGGACCCAGGTTCAGGACGAGAGATGGTTGTGAACTATTTGATTGATGCAAAGATCTATTTTGAAGGAAACAAAGATGGAAAGTAATTGATCAAAAATTCTGAAATCTGATCAAGTTTCGAATCAAAGAATGTCAATATCAGAAATTCCAAAAGTGTGGACCCAGGTTCAGGACGAGAGATGGTTGTGAACTATTTGATTGATGCAAAGATCTATTTTGAAGGAAACAAAGATGGAAAGTAATTGATCAAAAATTCTGAAATCTGATCAAGTTTCGAATCAAAGAATGTCAATAACAGAAATTCCAAAAGTGTGGACCCAGGTTCAGGACGAGAGATGGTTGTGAACTATTTGATTGATGCAAAGATCTATTTTGAAGGAAACAAAGATGGAAAGTAATTGATCAAAATTCTGAAATCTGATCAAGTTTCGAATCAAAGAATGTCAATATCAGAAATTCCAAAAGTGTGGTCCCAGGTTCAGGACGAGAGATGGTTGTGAACTATTTGATTGATGCAAAGATCTATTTTGAAGGAAACAAAGATGGAAAGTAATTGATCAAAAATTCTGAAATCTGATCAAGTTTCGAATCAAAGAATGTCAATAACAGAAATTCCAAAAGTGTGGTCCCAGGTTCAGGACGAGAGATGGTTGTGAACTATTTGATTGATGCAAAGATCTATTTTGAAGGAAACAAAGATGGAAAGTAATTGATCAAAAATTCTGAAATCTGATCAAGTTTTGAATCAAAGAATGTCAATAACAGAAATTCCAAAAGTGTGGACCCAGGTTCAGGACGAGAGATGGTTGTGAACTATTTGATTGATGCAAAGATCTATTTTGAAGGAAACAAAGATGGAAAGTAATTGATCAAAAATTCTGAAATCTGATCAAGTTTCGAATCAAAGAATGTCAATAACAGAAATTCCAAAAGTGTGGACCCAGGTTCAGGACGAGAGATGGTTGTGAACTATTTGATTGATGCAAAGATCTATTTTGAAGGAACCAAAGATGGAAAGTAATTGATCTAAAAACCTGAAATCTGTTCAACTTTTGAATCTTGCAACATCTTCATCATAGTTGCCATAAAAATTGTTCCATGTTGAGGATCTAAAATTGTGGTTGTGAACTTTGATTTGGTAGCTAAACCGATCGATTTCGAAGGAATCAGAGGAAAAAAAAGATGTTGATCAAATATTCTGAAATCTGATCAAGTTTTGAATCAAAGAATTTCGATTTCAGAACTGCCAAGAGTGTGGACTCAGGTTCAGGACGAAAGATGGTTGTGAAAAATTTGATTGACGGAGAGATCTGATTTGAAGCAACTAAAGATTGTAGGTAATTGATCTAAAATTCTGAAACCTGATCAAGTTTCGAATCAAAGAATGTCAATATCAGAAATTCCAAAAGTGTGGACCCAGGTTCAGGACGAGAGATGGTTGTGAACTATTTGATTGATGCAAAGATCTAATTTGAAGGAAACAAAGATGGAAAGTAATTGATCAAAAATTCTGAAATCTGATCAAGTTTTGAACCAAAGAAAGTCAATATCAGAAATTCCAAAAGTGTGGACCCAGGTTCAGGACGAGAGATGGTTGTGAACTATTTGATTGATGCAAAGATCTATTTTGAAGGAAACAAAGATGGAAAGTAATTGATCAAAAATTCTGAAATCTGATCAAGTTTTGAATCAAAGAATGTCAATATCAGAAATTCCAAAAGTGTGGACCCAGGTTCAGGACGAGAGATGGTTGTGAACTATTTAAGTGATGCAAAGATCTATTTTGAAGGAACCAAAGATGGAAAGTAATTGATCTAAAATTCTGAAATCTGTTCAACTTTTGAATCTTGCAACATCTTCATCATAGTTGCCAAAGAAATTGTTTCATGTTGAGGATCAAAAATTGTGGTTGTGAACTTTGATTTGGTAGCTAAACCGATCGATTTCGAAGGAATCAGAGGAAAAAAAAGATGTTGATCAAATATTCTGAAATCTGATCAAGTTTTGAATCAAAGAATTTCGATTTCAGAACTGCCAAGAGTGTGGACTCAGGTTCAGGACGAAAGATGGTTGTGAAAAATTTGATTGACGGAGAGATCTGATTTGAAGCAACTAAAGATTGTAGGTAATTGATCTAAAATTCTGAAATCTGATCAAGTTTCGAATCAAAGAATGTCAATATCAGAAATTCCAAAAGTGTGGACCCAGGTTCAGGACGAGAGATGGTTGTGAACTATTTGATTGATGCAAAGATCTATTTTGAAGGAAACAAAGATGGAAAGTAATTGATCAAAAATTCTGAAATCTGATCAAGTTTTGAATCAAAGAAAGTCAATATCAGAAATTCCAAAAGTGTGGACCCAGGTTCAGGACGAGAGATGGTTGTGAACTATTTGATTGATGCAAAGATCTATTTTGAAGGAACCAAAGATGGAAAGTAATTGATCTAAAAACCTGAAATCTGTTCAACTTTTGAATCTTGCAACATCTTCATCATAGTTGCCAAAGAAATTGTTCCATGTTGAGGATCTAAAATTGTGGTTGTGAACTTTGATTTGGTAGCTAAACCGATCGATTTCGAAGGAATCAGAGGAAAAAAAAGATGTTGATCAAATATTCTGAAATCTGATCAAGTTTTGAATCAAAGAATGTCAATATCAGAAATTCCAAAAGTGTGGACCCAGGTTCAGGACGAGAGATGGTTGTGAACTATTTGATTGATGCAAAGATCTATTTTGAAGGAAACAAAGATGGAAAGTAATTGATCTAAAATTCTGAAATCTGATCAAGTTTCGAATCAAAGAATGTCAATATCAGAAATTCCAAAAGTGTGGTCCCAGGTTCAGGACGAAGATGGTGTA